>CM044555.2:30418058-30798058 GCA_024416835.2 Perccottus glenii | reverse complement strand
CATTTCACAACCGGATCCTTCTTCTTCACAGCCAGAAAATGCAAGGTCCACCCTGAAAGTGACGACGTCTGGATGGGAGCATATGTTGTTCTAGAACTTGTATATACCTTTTCAGCATTGATAGTGCCTTTCCAGATGTGTAAGCTGTCCATGCCACATGCACTCATGCAACCCCGTACCATCAGAGATGCAGGCTTCTGAACTGAGCGTAACATAACTTGTCATAACAAGTTGTAATCATAACAACTTGGGTTGTCCTTGTCCTCTTTAGTCCGGATAACATGGCGTCCCAGTTTTCCAAAAAGAACTTCAAATTTTGATTTGTCTGACCACAGAACAGTTTTCCACTTTGCCACAGTCCATTTTAAATGAGCCTTGGCTCCAGAGAAAACACCTGCACTTCTGGATCATGTTTACATATGTCTTCTTTTTTGACCTATAGAGTTTTAGTCGGCAATGGCGAACGGCCCAGTGGATTGTGTTCACAGACAATGTTTTCTGGAGGTATTCCTGAGCCCATGTTGTGATTTCCATTACAGTAGCATTCCTGTTCGTGATACAGTGCACAGGGCTAGTATGGTTTTCCGGCCTTGACCTTTACGCTTGAGATTGTTCCAGATTCTCTGAATCTTTGGATGATATTATGCACTGTAGATAAGGATAACTTCAAACTCTTTGCAATTTTTCCCTTTCTGATATTACTCCACTATTTTTTGCCGCAGCATAGGGGGAATTGGTTATCCTCTGCCCATCTTGACTTCTGAGACCCAAGCATGTTGCCAATTGACCTAATAAGTTAAAAATTGGTCCTCCAGCTGTTCCTTACATGTACAGTGCCTTGCAAAAGTATTCGGCCCCCTTGAACTTTGTGAACCTTTTGCCACATTTCAGGCTTCAAACATAAAGATATGAAACTGTAGTTTTTTGTGAAGAATCAACAACAAGTGGGACACAATCATGAAGTGGAACAAAATTTATTGGATATTTCAAACTTTTTTAACAAATAAAAAAACCGAAAAATTGGGCAAAATTATTCAGCCCCCTTAACTTAATACTTTGTAGCGCCACCTTTTGCTGCGATTACAGCTGTAAGTCGCATGGGGTATGTCTCTAGGTCTGGACTTTGACTTGGCCATTCTAACACCTGGATATGTTTATTTGTGAACCATTCCATTGTAGATTTTGCTTTATGTTTTGGATCATTGTCTTGTTGGAAGACAAATCTCTATCCCAGTCTCAGGTCTTTTGCAGACTCCATCAGGTTTTCTTCCAGAATGGTCCTGTATTTGGCTCCATCCATCTTTCCATCAATTTTAACCATCTTCCCTGTCCCTGCTGAAGAAACGCAGGCCCAAGCTAATGCTTAGCTAAGCTTAGCTATTGTACGTACAGCTAAGTCAAGTCAACTGTAGAAATTTGCAATGAGAACTTCTTATACACAGACAACAGTACTAACCACAAGTTAAACGGGAAACTCTGTACAAACAAAAAAAAACCCTAACCACTAGTAAGACAGCAATAGTAACAAACACAACAATTGAGGTATGCTCAGCGCTAATACATATGCTAAAATCACGCATGTTATATAGCACAAAGAGAAGGGTGCCCTGTTCACAAAAACTACAGCAAATGTAGTACTGAACTCTTGCAGAAAAATAACCAGTGTAACAATGGATGAGGTGTGGTGCACAGTGTTGACAATGTTAAGAAATAATAGAAACGTAACTGTTAGGACAATGACAGAAGAGATAGACTTGCCTGAATGTTAGCTTCACTGCGACACGTCAGCACTTAGAGGTTTGATGAACTTTGAGCATAATGGACTTAACACTTTCTATTCTTGTTGGGAATACCTGCTCTTTTGCTCGTTTTTTTTATGGTGCTTTGCTTCGAGTTTCCTTGACCCAATGAGCTTACACCACCAGACTCGCTTCTTTCCTTCTTCCTACCTTGCCTGCAGCTCATCTTGGATCGGGTTCCAATGCACCATCACATTTTTCCAATTTTCACTGTATTTCAGAATTGATTTTAAAGTTCTTTTAATTGTTTTGTGTATACATGGTCATGTCCACACAGGGTGTACTTATAGATGGAGGGCTACATAAACACTAAAACACATAATTGAGTACTTGTATGTAGATGACTGATGTATGTATTAGTATATACATTTCTATGTGTATATTTATGAGGAGTATGAGGATATACAGATGAAATGTATTTCCTTCTGACAAAACGTAATAATTAACAATTCTCAACATGAATGAAAACTGGGAAAAGGGCTAGGTGTTTATAAGTTCCTTACTTCTCCCTACTCCTTTTGGGCTTTGTATAACTACAATGTATGTTATATGTATAATATAATTTACTGTTCAAATAAACAATTGAATGAATTAATCGGTCTGCCCTGCTCTAGCTTATATTCCCTTACATTCTCTCAGGTCAGCAGATCACTCTCTGCTGGTCGTCCCGAAGACTAAGAGGTGACCATACATTTTCAGTTGTGGCCCCCAAACTGTGGAACGAGCAGCCATTACACATGAGACAGGCTGATTCTCTGTTTTTAAATTGCTTTTTTAAACACTTTTTCTTTTTGCCTTGGCTTTTTACTCAGTTGAGATGGGTTTGATTGCTTTATATTTATTTGACTGTTTTTAGTCTTGATGCAGGTGTACAGCATTTTGCTGTTGTTGTACTCTATAAATAATGGATTGGTTTTAACATTTGCTTGATTAATATGGGCTGCCCTTCTCCTCACAACCCTATACAAAAGAAAAGATTTATTAGAGTAGGCTAGATTCACACATGTACCAAATTAAATATGAATACAAAATTCAGCTGTAACAATTACATTCTCTGCTCTACACATTCTCATTACGTCCATTATTCTCTACAGTTTTTTCTGTAAATGTAAATTTCTAATAGCCCTAGGCCTATATATCATCGCAGTTTTACTTTTTATTCTCGTTGTTGAGTCTTTTTTTCCCCAGACTATTAGTCACTGGCTTGCCTATATATATTTTATAGTTATGGTGCTGACAGATATATTTTTTGATTCGTTTTTCTTTTATATAGCCTACGTTTTATGTTTTTGATGCGCCGTTCATTCTTTTATGGAAGACATGTTTTTTTCCCCTGATTCCTGCTGCGTGTGACCTTTGACCTGGTTGCTGCAGTATTCCGCTCACAGAAAACGGAGACCTGAGAATGTGTGTTGGCTGCACTGCCCAATAAATCGTTAGACTGAGAAACACCAAAGCGTTTAGTGGACTATTAGGAGCGCCGTGTGTTGGGAACAGCTCGCTAAAGCTAAAGCAGAAGGTAGTTAGCCTTTGGCTCCGCAGCAGTCGCCAGCGCACTGAGGTAGAGCTAGTTTTGGAAACACATTTTAGAGCAGTCACATCAGTGAAGAGGAAATGAAGGACAAACAGAAAAGAAAGAAGGAGCGAACCTGGGCTGAAGCGGCTCGCATGGTAATCTTTTAACATACAACTAGCTGCAGAGTTGTTTTTGTATTGACGTAAGATAGTCTGTTGTGCTAGCTGTTTCTCACCAGAACAAATGCTGCGATGCCTCTAAGGTAGATACCAACAGTAAAGCGACTACTTTATATACAATGGCCAGATAATTTTTCTCTTAAAAGGTAGTGCCGTGGTAATGTGGACATATTTGATGTGTTTGCTAAGGCTCAAATTAAGAGCAAAAGCTGCGCATTGCTGCATGTTAACATTGTTAGCACTGTTAGCATGTCCGATGTCTTTGTTTGCTATAGGCTTAACATAATCTATCTCGACGACAGTTTACCCTAGAGTTGAGCGAATAGCCACTGATGTAAACTATGACATTTGGTTGGCTATTATGGATTTACTAGGTTTTACTTTTAATCCAGTGTCACAAAAACATTTGAATTAGTGAAGCACTGAAATGTATGCTAACATTAGCAAAGCTAAGCATAAGCTACCGTCTCAAGCCATGTCTGTAACAGCACCAAACCCTACCCACCTCTGCTCTGATGCAAACATAACCATCATTTTGCCCTTTAAAATAGATTTAGTATAAGTCCACATGAGATACTAGCTTACTTGGCAGTTTGCTGAAAGGCCACATTTTAAAAATGCACACTTTTGTTTTCAGTTTATACATTTCTTAGTTTTTTTATTGTATAATGTATAATACATGTTTGTAATTTCTTTTATATCCATTATGTTGAAATTATCTTACTGTGTTTTATTAAATTTTAAATATTTGATCTGTCAGATTATGAAGACATCTACAGACAGTGCCATACAGTAAAATAATAATAGTACCATAAGTAATACTAATATAAGATTAAGTGTAAAAATATACATTCTCATACTGATTTAATGATACTTAAATATGCAAATGGGAGAATCATACATATTTCACTGACACAGTACCCTAAGCTGGACAGATAATATAAATGGTGCACTAGCTAATATTCTCATCCGCAGATGGTGATGGGAGAGTGCAGGTCAGCCGTTGGAGGCTCAGGGGTCAAAACCTCTTAGACCTGTTTTTAAAGGAGTTAAATCATATTAATGTATTTGTCTGCTCAATGACTCGAGTAATACAAAAAGAACTGTAACTTATGGAAGACCTGAGACTCCGGGGGGCACTTCTGTTTGAGAATTCCAGCCACAGACACAAATACCATATTAATGTTTGAAATAACAAAAAAAAAAAATACTTTTAACAGAAAACTGAATGAATGGCTGCAACAATAACATATAACATTTAGTCTGCGCCCAGGTGAGTAAAAACTGACAGATAAATTTACGTGCAGCTGCTTGCTCTATGCAAATTAAATGACAATTAGACATGTTGTTAGCCAAACCTTTAATTTAATTGTATTCTTATCAACAGTGCATTATTTAGCAAATTCCTCACACAATGCACCACACACACAGCAACAGCTGTTTCTTTGCCCAAATGAGTTACTTTTTGCACCTCTCTCGCAGCCACAGTGCCTGGTCAGTTCTGGAGGTGTGTATAGACCTTCCCCTTGAACTAAATGAATATTGAGACATCACATTGTCTCTCTTCCAAACAATAGACAGCTGTGTCTACCAAAGTAGTAGGGTACTGTATGGTTTTTGGGGTACTGTACTGCTTCAGTGGAAACAAGGCTCTTGTTCTTGATCAAAAATGTATGTGGTTGTTTTTCAGGTTTTGGAGAACTTCTCTGATGCACCAATGACACCCAAACAAATCCTCCACGTCATTCAGACAAAGGGGCTCAAGGAAATGCGGTCAGACACTTCTTGAATTGTTGTGACGTTAACTTTTGTAGAGTAGCGCCCATGTCTTTATTATTTTTATTCAGGGCCATATTTGATATATTTAAAAACTATTGTTTTGACATGAAGCAAAGTTTGTGTAATAAACCCACAAATTATTTCATAATTCATTTGCCTACTGCAAACGTAATTGAAAACGTAATTTGAAATATTCCACAAATTTAAAACCCGGCCGACTCAAACATTCTTGGTCGACTCCGGTCTTTCTGTGAGGAGTCTGCATGTCCTCCACGTGTTACCGTGGGTTCTCTCCGGGTACTCCGGCTTCCTCCCACCGTCCAAAGACATGCATGTACAGGTTAATGGCAACTCTAAAGTGTCCCTAGTGAATGAATGTGAGAGTGAATGGTTGTCTGTCACTGTCTGTCTCTAAATGTCAGCCCTGCGACTAACTGGCCATTGTCCAGTGTACACCCCCCCCCCCCAGGCCCAAAGCTGCTGGGATAGGCTCCAGTCACCCGCAAACCCTAACGCAGGGGTGCTCAACCTTTTTCAGCACGCGAGCTACTTATAAAATGACCAGGTCAAAATGATCTACCCACTACAAAAATGCAAAACATATATTTATTTACAAATATATTAAGGATTCTTTATATATTCTTTATATGTATAATGTATGTCGATGTACCTTGCAAACCATAATACTGCACAACACAACATAATTAACTATGTACAGTGCTTATAGGGGACCAAAAGAGGTGCCAGTACTCTATTATAGCTTTTTTTTTTTTTGATGACTCCCCTCATCCCCTGAGGTAACAACTATATTGAAGGGGTTTTATATTCTGTACAGCAGTCAACAGACGACCTTAAAAAAATCCTTTTATTAGTTTGTGGATTTGCTTGAGCTAAAAAGAGCTACTAAACATAAATAAAATGTGCAAAAGGGTATTGAATTTTTTTTTTAACAAAACGTACATTATAAAATTATAAAACATAACATAATAGAACAGTAGCTGGGGTGTCAGCCAGCGACTCATCTGATTCTGACCGTGTTCTTTTAGTGCTCAGAGTCTGAAGCCAGAGCATATTAAGTGTTGTTCATTGTATTTGTATTTTTACCGAGCCGAGTGTGCGTGTTTCACACACCCTCTCCGGCCACGCTGAGTTGTTGACACTGACAGCGGCAAAAGCGAGGCATGCGCTTTCACTTGTAAAACTCAAGGGTGTATGGGTAATGTAGTCTCTGCTCTCGGTGGGACGAATTAGGAATCGTGCATTGTGAAGGGCGCTCTGGAAAGCGGCAGCGCAGGCTTAAAACAGATGTCCGGTACGCTAAAAGCACGATCTGGGCGCTCGGTGAAGTGGCGATATGCTCAAGAGCTATATTTGGAAGTGGCGGTACTGAGTACCAGTGCGTACCGGCCCACTTAAAGCACTGACTATATACAATTTTTGTCATTACCTGAGTTTACTCTGAATACTTGCACTGAATTGAATCAGCCAGGGATGCATAGTCCGGATAGTAGCTGCTGACAGATGAGGCAAATGCACTTTGAAAACTTCATCGTAAAAAAAAGTCCTCCTCCCATTCCGTATGAAAGCTTCTTACTTGGTCCAGTTCTCTCACTCATTTTTATACCCCTTCTTAAGTTTAAGAGATAACCTCCAGCTCTTTTGGAGATTGGACCTTGCCATCACCCTGATCTTTAGCGCCCTCAATTAGATTCTCAATTGGATTCAAGTCCAGACTCTGGCTGGGCCATTGCAAAAGGTTAATGTTTTTGTCTGCTAACCATTTCTTCACCACTTAAACTGTGTGTTTTGGGTTGTTGTTGTGCTGAAATGTCCTCTGGTGCCCAAGGCCAAGTTTCTCTGCAGACTGCTTGATATTGTTGAGAATCTTGATATTGTTATTGGTATTGTTCTTTTTTCATTGTGCCGTTTAGGTTAGTTTAGGTTTCCCTGGTCCATTGGCTGAAAAAACACCCCCAAAGCATTAGATACTTACCACCATGTTTGACATGGTGATAAAACAGAAGACCAGAAGTCTTCGTCTTTGCCCAGATGAGCATTTGCAAAGGCCAAGCGGGCTTTTGTGTGCCTTATGTGGAGAAGTGGTGTTCTGCTTGGTCTGCGTCCATGGAACCCAGCACTGTGCAGCTGAGAAATATTTATTTCCACAACAATGCCTCTTGTACATTGTCTTATTATCTTCTGGATGATGCCTGTGTAATTTCCAATCAAGAAAAAAACTTGATGGTTGAATAAAAGTAACTTCAACTCAAAATTTGCCAGGAGTATGAATCATTTCGGGCATGACTGTATATTGTATTTAATAATTAGCGATTTATTACATTTGATTTATTTTCTATTTTTATTATACAAGAGCATGTGCACAATAATAATAAAATGTGTGTGGCAATAACTTCACGTCCTAATTGATTTTAATAATGAGTCCAGTCTGTGCTTTGACTACGATCAGCTGTTGTCGCTGAAACAACGGCTCTCGCTTTTTTAATGGGCATGAGGTTGCTGCATCGGGCACAAGAGAGCAAATATACCATCGTCTTGATCACCACCGGGCCTATTTCAAATTACTTGGTTATTGCGTGCGTTGTATATTGCAATTTTACTGGTCTTTTGACACCGCAAAAGAATCATTGAATTTACAATGCGCAATCTCGAACTGGAGCTCCTTCATCTTTTAAGTGCTCTATGTATCACAGGCACAGGCCCAAACAAACTAGTCGATAGAATATAATATTGGCTCTACACAGTGGGCATTAAAAATCTGGTTTTGTGTGTGTGTAACACAGTTTGTTTTACGTGAATTTATTTGGATATTTTTGTCTGTGCTGTAAACTTCAGTAAACAAAAAGGCAAAATATGTAATAATGGTTATATTTCATTAAATTATTACAGTAAGCCTTTATTTTACAGTCCCAAAAATGCAATCAATTTTGTATTATGTTAGCAGAAGGCAACTGCAACATGTTTATGGAAAATTATTACTTTTGTGGGTTTATTACATTAAAACCTGCCAAATGTATAATGTTTGATTTAAAATAATAGGTATAACAATATGTGACTGTTTACAAATTGTTCTTGTTTCTGTTTTTTTTATATTCCTGGAATCCTGCCATCTTCTTAAACAGAAGGTAAGATGCACACACTTGCCACACAAATGTATATACATTTGTGCAAAATCTAACCTTTGACTGGGGTGACATTTTTTTTTTTAGACATGTTGCCTTCTATCTCATTTCAGTTTTAGTTTTTCTTTTATTCATTTTTTCACTGCTTATTCCTGTTGGGGCTAGTGGGGGGCTGAATCTTGTGGCATTCTTTTCTTAAGGTTATTGATCTCAGACGTCCACTGGCTGCTCTCTGTTGTTCAAAAATCCAATGCAGGGGATGGTCAATGTTGTTCAGTATAGCACCTGTCCTGTTGTGTCTGTTTTGTCCACTGCCTCAACCAGAGTGTATAAACTAACACCTTACCAGCCTTCTCTATTAGATTTTCAAGCTGTCTACGATCTATATTACTGCTGCATAAGAAACAGAGTTAGGCATTACTGCTCATAAAACATCTACAGCTGTCTATTGTTTACATTAAAAGACTTTCAAAGAATATATATACATAGTGCTTAGTGTATTCCGTGTCTCAAAATGTGGCTCACTTTTTACCCTGGTTAGTTAACACATGCAGTGGAGCTAACTAGAGCAGCTTATGTTTCAGAGCAGGGGTCTCCAACCTTTTATCCTCAGAGAGCTACTTTGACATAATGAAAATGGCAGAGAGCTGCTTGTATTTGTAACTTATTCTCATAACATACGGAACATAACCCTGAACCTCTACAAAATGTTGGTGTCCACAACTCACCTTTTAATAAAACATAAAAAAAAACATTTTGTTTATTTGCATGTGCATTAAGTATCTCAGACCATAAAAAGAAAACATAAATGCTGTCAAAACTAGTGGTGGGACATTGTAAGATTATATCGCTCATCACGATTAAAACAGTAAAGATTAATTGATTGTGGCCATTTTTATCTTTTTGTTCATAAACAGGGCTCTGGGTTGCACTGGTGCACCTAAACAGGGCTCTGGGTTGCACTGGTGCACCTAACGCACCTAACGTTTTTTCTTAGGCGCATCAGCACAAAGGTTAGGTGCACCCAAATTTTCGACCACATCGCATTTAACATCCTCTCCACTGGCTATGTACGAATCAACACACTAATCCCTGTATAGTGATTACGCCATTTTGTAGTGGTGTCCAAATTAGAAACTAGTAGAAGTGGAAGATACAGTATGTGTTCAGCTGTATCCAAATCTTTTATTTTTTGTTCTCTTTATTTTTGTCATTACTTGTCATTTCCTTCTTTGTAATCCCCCTGGCATTATTGTATTGTATTGTATTATATTGTAATTGTATTTGGCAGAATTATTTTCCTGCTTGTACTGCCCATATCTTTTTCAAAAAAAAACTAAACAAAAAATAAATTAGACATTTGGACACCTACAAAATGGCGTAATCACTATAATCACTTCATAGTGATTAGTGTGTTGATTCGGACACAGCCTAAGAGCTAAATTAACTTCACAATTCATTTCGCAACCACCCAAACGTCCGAGTGAAGCCGATCCCCATGTGATGAATTTGTGATAAGTTTGAAGTGGCTCTGCATCAGCCGTTACACTCTTCTATAAATATGTGCATAAGCCAAAGTTTATAAAATACACTGCTCTAGAGCCATAGCATCTTAAACATGACTTTTGTTGTTCTCTGGTGATGTTTGCTGCAGTAAAACATTGCTTTGCGCACATTTGTTTACATTTGTGAGAAACAAAACGTAAACTGCATTTCGTTAATTTTTAAATTTTTAATCCACACTGCATTCACTAGTCATTAATGCCTATTAATAACTGGAAAGGATGTGTCTGGACGGTTTTGCCAGACCAGCACCAGACCAGGACTTTGTGGGAATTACAGCTGTTGGAAATGTTAAAGTCGGTGAGTCTTTTCTGTATTGAATAGGCTACATGCAAACACTCTGTGCTGTTGTGTGTGTGTGTTGTAAAACATTTAATGATGATCTTTAGAGTTGTACAGAGCTCTTGATTAAAAACAAACATTACTGGTGTAGAGTTGCTCACATTATTTCTCTAAATTGTCCTGTTTCCTTGTTAAACACAGCTCGGCGGAGGATAAGGTGCGTTTGTTGTAGTCCATTTTTGGCATGTGTAGTTTTTATTAAGCTGCTGTGCATCAACGTAACTTTCACTCGTGTTTCCGCTGAGAGGTTAGTGGAGTCGGATTGTGGAAACACTACTGAAGCTCCTTTCCTTTAACTATAAGGAACCTCCTAACGTCTTACTGTTGACCTCATGTAGCTCACAAAGGTTAAGAAACAGTGGTTATGAACAGAAATCAAGAGCTATCATATAATTGGATTCAGTCTTTTTTCCCCCCTCAAGTGGCTGGTTGCACCGGTGAAATTATTTATTTATTTATTTTAGTCGCACCATTGAGAAATCAGGCAGAGAACAGGGTTGAAGACAAGTTTGTTTAATAATAGTTGGCAAAGTGAGCTTTATTTGCCTCGAGGCTGTGTTGATTCAGTAGCAGCGCTGTCTGACAGATACGCTAAACATGAGCGTCGTGCAGCAGGGCCAAAACCTTGGACACCCTTTGGGGAGGGGGACTGGGGGGCCCAAACGCTGGACATGTTTTAGATGCAATATGTCCATTACTTATTTCTGAACTAAAAATAAAATTAAGCTTTCTCTGGATGAATGAGGAACATATTATTGCTAAATAAAAGATTTTAAAGAATTGCCTAAAAATTTATAAGCTAAATTTACACTAGGTTTTTGATTTTCAGAAAGACTATAAAACCAATATTCTTTTTTGTTAATTAAAGCCCTTTTTAAAAATTAACATTGATTCATGTTATTTTCACTTTCAACAAAGTGCTATTCTGTTTAACCACAAATAATATTGTAAAGTGATTCCATAATGTTTTAGGGACGTTTTCAAACTGTTGAATTTCATTATTATTGTGATAGTTAATTGTAATTATTGTGGCCAGGATAATAGTGACACAAAATTCTAATATTGCCCCATGCCTAGTCAAACCTAAATCTCTGCAGTTCTGTGAGGTCCAACTGTTCAACTCTGCGCTACAGTGAATAATTTCTTCAGACTGTGTATGAGGCAAGGAACAGGACACTTCTAAAGACTGATGCAGGACTCAGAGCGGGTAGGCTCAGTCTGAACAGTGTTGTATTTATGCAAGGTATAACTGTAGCAGGAGGAACGAGTGGCTATGTCTTCTCTGTTACGCACCTCTGGAGCGTCACATGCTCCATCACATCTCAAACACGCAGCGACAATTGGTTGCGAGTTTAATGTTGGCTTGTTGCATTTAATGTGAATTAAACCAAAGAAAACTCTAAAAGGAACAACCCTCTGCCGATAAATTCTTTCAAAGCTTCAGTTGAACTGTGTCTGTGCTATTTACTAAAGAATTAGAACAGAGAGATTGTTTTATGAAAATAAATTCAAGCAGCGTTAAAAAGCCTGAATAGGCCAGAGGTGCGTTAACTGAATATTTTTCGTCAAAAATCTGAATGCCATCTGTCATTTTGACAGAATACTCTGAGGGGGATTTATTGTAATTTCTACTCCTGTCCAGTTGGTTGCAAATGAACATATTAATTAGTAATTATCTTGAATTGTCAAGATAAAAAGGAGTGTTCTGTTCTGCAGATGTGAGGTAAGACCTTAAAGACACTGCAGTTTTTTATTTGGAACGATGTACTATAATCAGGGGTGCACATGACTTTTTTTAGTGAGTTTCATCAGGAGATGGTCTTTGGTACTCACCCTATGTGTAGCATAGTACCACATGGTCCACATGGTCTTAACAAGTGCAGACTTCCCCACCTTCCTCTGCTTCAGCTTCTTGCATGGTAGATTTTGAAGATGCTGTCATTGGTTGAGTCTCAGATAAGCAGTCTATCCACAGTTTAACAGTTGGCATTGGGTCAAATGTTTCTGTGGTCTGCTTTGACAAGTGACTGTGCATCAGGGCTGAGAGACAAGCATGTGACAGACAAGATCTGTACTTGTTTTTTTAATATGTTGAGATATGAGAACCCCCCTCTCACAAGCTGCACTGTTTAAAGGCAGTGTAAGAGACAGCCTAACCACCTTGTTGATGTTGGAGTAAGCATCTGGGTTACCTGTATTTACTCTTTGGACCAAGTCATACACAGAAGAGGCTCCCAGGTGTTTTCCTGCCTGCTTTAAGCGCATCCATTCTGTCACAGTGGTGTCTTTGTCAAGTTGCAAGGCGGTCTTATATTCCTTGAGAATGCTGCAAACTGTTGTTTCCAAAACTGTCTTTCATTTCCTGGCCATGTTGGAGGATCGAATGCTAAGAAATGATCACATGACTTGAAGGAGTCATATCTAATTTCAAACTTTTTAATTAACCCCCTGAGTAAGTTTGTCTTGTCTCTGTCAACATCAGAAACAGTTCTGCTTTTTTGATTAATATGTTTGTTTATGCTATCTAAAAACTATTGATTTACTATGGAAAAAGCCCGTATGTAACGGCTATTTTATTGCCCATTCGTAATGACAATATTGGTGAATAGGAGACCAATGGGCGGATATCATCCATATTTATACAATCTATGATATAGATAGATATACAGTCAAGTCCATAAATATTGGTACATCGACACAATTCTAATCTTTTTGGCTATATACACCACCACAATGGATTTGAAATGAAACGAACAAGATGTGCTTTAACTGCAGAATTTTAGATTTAATTTGATGGTATTTACATCCAAATCAGGTGAACGGTGTAGGAATTACAACAGTTTGTATATGTGCCTCCCACTTTTAATGGGACCAAAAGTAATGAGAAGGATTAACAATTGTAAATCACACTTTCACTTTTCAATACTTGGTTGCAGTCAATTACAGCCTGAAGTCTGGAACACATAGACATCACCAGACGCTGGGTTTCATCCCTGGTGATGCTCTGCCAGGCCTCTACTGCAACTGTCTTCAGTCCCTTCAGTCTTGTCTTCAGCAAGTGAAATGCACGCTCAATCGGATTCAGGTCAGGTGATTGACTTGGCCATTGCATAATTTATATAATTCACTATTAATTTATCTGGCCATTTTCCAGAGAATACTGCATAAATAACACAAAACCCAATTTTTTTTCTCTCATGGTTTGTGGTTGGGTGAAGCCAGTAATTGTCAAACAACTGTTAACTTTTTTTTTTAATCATAATGACAACAGAAACTACCAAAATTACCCTTATCAAAAGTTTACATACCCCAGTTCCTAATACCATGTATTTCCACCTTTTAACATCAATGACAGCTTGAAGTATTTTGTGGTAGTTGTGGATGAGGCTTGTTATTTTCCCAGATGTTAAAGTTGCTCATTCTTCAGGGCAAAAAGCCTCCAGTTCCTGTAAATTCTTGGTCTGTCTTACATAGGGGTGCACCGATCCGACTTTTTCAGTCGATACCGATACCGATGCCTGGGCTTTGTGTATCTGTCGATACCAGATACCGATCCGATACTATTGTTGAATTAATAATAAACAGTATACCTTCCACCTTTATACCTTCCTTGAAGAGACTAAAGGCATCAGATTTTACTAACTTAACATAACTAAGACAAAATAACAGTTGTATGTAAAGTGCTGAATTCTTATTTATTTAAAAAACAATTGTGCATTCAAATCTAAAATATAATGTAATCAAACTCTTAAATTAAAATAAATAAAATGTAGCCATAAGAAACAAAACAGTGCATTGGTTGAACATACAATAGTAATCAAACAGTAACCAAACATTGTAAACAAAAATATAAAGTGCAAAGTCCTGCAAACAGGAATTTAAAATGCAACATAGCAGCTTAACCTGAGTAATAAACAAATGCAGAATAAACAAACAGTTGGTCAAACAACTTGATCACACATACAAATAATAATAACCAAACATTGTAAACATGTAGTGCAGTATCACACCACCATCACAAACATGACCTGTGAATGCTCACTTAATCAGCAATGGCAAATTCTTTTTCATGAAGACAAGCATTTCTGCTCTCTCTGCTGTAAGCCTACTTCTCTTTTCATCCACAATGTTGGAAACTGTGCTGAACACTCTCTCACTTTCTACACTAGTGCAGGGGGCACAGAGGTATTTTGTGACAGTAGCAGCAAGACAAGGTAATCTGTATTTGTTGACATCCCAGTACTGGTATGGATTGTCTGAGGCAGCGATGGTTTCTCTGCAAGATATCCATGCAGTTGGACTGCAGGGCTAGAGCTGCTTGTTGCACCGGGATCTTCACACTCCTCCACAATTTGGTCAAACTCTTGCATAAAGCTGCTCGGTGCTGCTGCTTCCACCCGAGGGAACTTTTCCTGTGGTTCTGCGGCCTGTGATGCTCCAGCTGTGTTCCTCTCCAGGTCTTCCTCTAGTTCCCCTGTCAGTGCATCTTTTGCACGCTTTGCAGATTGTGCACTTGTAAAGTATCTGAAACAGAAATAAAACATAGGTTAGGCTAAACAAAACACTTTTTGACACTTAAACAACCTGAGGCTGATTAAAGTTATATATCTCCCTACATAATTTATATTCTAAATGTTTAAATCTCATCAAATACAGTAGAAGTGTTATTGTGAAATAAAAAGTAAGTAAAAAAAATCTATAATATAGACCTAATGTAATTAGTTATGTTACACAATTTTACCTGTCCTTATATCTCGGGTCCAGCAGGGTGGCAAGTGCATATAGGGGTTCATCTTCCACAGTGTCGAAGCGTTTGTTGACAGCTTGAAGCAGGGTTTTTTTCATTGTTTTGATGCCAGTATCTGCATCGCCTTCTTTAGCAAGGATGCGTTTGAGGACGGTGACAGCTGGAATGACGTCGGCGGCGGAGGCAGTCGATGAGCTTACTTTTCTTGTTAGCTCTTCAAATGGTGCTAGAACAATGCTCGTTTTTTCTAGCAAAGCCCACTGGTTAGCGGTCAGTGTACTGGCCAGGTCATGGTCAGCAATGTAAGCACAGAGGACTCGCTTCTGTTCCAGAAGACTCTGTATCATCAAGTACGTAGAATTCCACCTTGTTCTGACGTCTTGTTGCAGGCGTTTAGGTTGCATTTGCATCTGGAGCTGTATATCTTGCAGCCTTGAATACGCAAGTGGAGAATGTTTAAAATGCCCCACAATTTGTCTACCGATTGCAATGGCATCACTCACACTCCGTTGTGACAGTAGTCCTTCATTGACTACAAGCTGCAAGCTGTGAGCAAAGCAGCCTAAGCTCCGCACCCCCATGTTGTCCATGGCCTTTTTCATGTTGCTTGCATTGTCCCGGAGTATGACATGCACTTTATTCAAAGGAATGTGCCACTGGTCAAGTATATCCTTAATTGCAGCCGAAATGGTATCGCTGGTGTGTGAACCATGAAAGTTCTTAGCTTGAAGCATTGCACCGCTGTACAGCTCGTGTCCAACCAGTGGACAGTTAAACTTAAAAGCGACATCGGACTCACAGCAGAGCTCCATATATCTGTAGTAAAGCTCATAGCTTTTATATCTTTAATCTCTTTCGAGACGTGTTCGCAAACTTTTTTGTACAGTTCTGGCAGTGCAGTCTCGGAAAAATACTTGCGAGATGGAAGAGAGTACCTCGGCTCTAAGTGTTCCAGTAGGCAACGGAAGCCCTCGTCTTCAACAACTGACATTGGTTGAGCATCTAAAACAATGAATTCTACAACTTTCTGTGTAATTGCCGATGCTTTCATGCTTTCCATCGAAACTTTTCGCGTCGTTGAAATGCATCCTGCAAAGTTAGTTGCTGGGCTGTATTGTCCGCTCCTTTTGCTTTGCTGAGCTGCAGGAATTCAGCGTGCTCCTTAGCATGGTGTTTCTGGATGTGCTTGGTTAAATTGGTAGTATTGTACTTGGCAGTAATACCACCTCCCCTCGAAACATTTACTTTGCAGACATTGCAAACAGCCGACGAACTAGTTGGCGTGGCAAGCGTGAAATATCTCCACACCGCCGACTCTCTGGGACGCTCCATGTTGCTTCATGTTGCGACACACGTGAAGCTGACAAATGACGTAGGTCCTGCAGCGACGAAGAAAAAAAAAACCTGGATCGGCCCGTGGATCTGTTAATTTTTCCGATCCCCGATCCAGCTATTTTGTCAGTATCGCGGACGATATCCGATCCTAATATCGGATCGGTGCACCCCTAGTCTTACATGAACTGCACGTTTGAGATCTCCCCAGAGTGGCTCAATGATACTGAGGTCAGGAGACTGAGATGGCCAGAACCTTCTCTTTATGCTGCTGTAGCCAATGACAGGTCCACTTGGCCTTGTGCTTTAGATCATTGTCATGTTGGAATGATCAAGTACGTCCCATGCACAGCTTCCGGGCGGTTGAGTGCAAATTTTCCTCCAGTATTTTCTGATAACATGCTGCATTCATCTTTTCCTGTGCCTTTGTAGCTCGCACATCCACACAACATCAACGATCCACTTCCATGTTTCACAGTAGGAATGATGTACCTTTCATCATAAGGCTTGTTGACTCCTCCTTAAATGTAATGTTTATGGTTGTGGCCAAAAGTAATTTTTTTTTCTCTCCAAATGATTTTGTTCCAGAAGTTTTGAGGCTTGTCCCTGTGCTCTGTGCTTTTTGTGCTTTAAGATGTGCTCCACTTTAAACGGCACTTCATTTGACCACTTATACCTTTTATATAATTCAGAACAATTTAGTGGTGTTGTCTTAACAATTTGTACAGGATATGTACACATAACACACTATTCAAAAGAAATAAAATAAAATGGTTTGCGAAGCTAGCTCCCATTGTTCACTTAAAAGAACCGGCTTGTTAAGTCTTTGGCGAGCTACTTTTGTAGCTGGTGTAGCTCTGATCTAGTCCTTCAGCTCTAATACTGTCCTTTTGTATTCATTCACAAACGCTACATTATGACTTTACTGTGACTGCTCTCTGTCTTTCTCTGTCCACCAGAAACGCATACAAGGCCATTATTATTATAGATTTTTATAATGTATGCCTGGATACTACGTATAAAACAGAAATTACTTAATAATAATAATAATAATAATAATAATAATAATAATAATAATAATAATAAGTTTTATTTATATAGCGCCTTTCCAGAGCTCAAGGACGCTTTACAATAAACAAACAACAATAAGGACAATTGACAAAGAGAGCAGACAGGACAACAACAGGCAAATGAGAGTTCAAGTACAGTAAGTGAGAAAAATAAATAAATAAAAATAAATAAAAATAAAAAACCCACTAAGAACTGTAACATTCAGAGAATAGGTGTGTTTTGAGCGTGGATTTAAATTCAGAGATGGTGTTAACTAAACGGAGTGATAGGGGGAGAGAGTTCCACATTTTGGGCGCAATAACACTGAATGATCTGCCCCCATTGAAGCAAGAGCGATGCCGAGGACAACGAGAAGGCTGGAATCAGCGGATCGTAAGAGCGTAGAGGTGTAGGGGAGAAGCAGGTTACAGAGGTAGGGGAGCAAGGCCGTGAAGAGACTTAAAGCGAGAAGGAGAATTTTGAATTTAATACGGTAAGCCACAGGAAGCCAGTGAAGATCGTGCAGAATTGGGGAAATATGTGCAGAGCGCTTGGTGTGGGTGAGTAGTCTGGCAGCAGAGTTTTGAATGTATTGTAATTTGGAAATGGAGCTAGCTGGTAGGCCAATGAAAAGTGCATTGCAGTAATCAAGGCGTGATGTGACAAATGCATGGATGACAATTTCAGCATCAGAGATGCTGATAAAGGGACGGAGCTGAGCGTCTGAATGAAAGAATGCCAATTTAGTGATGATTTAATGTGAGTGGAAAGATAGAGTGGAATCAAAAATTACACCAAGATTTTTAACAGTAGTAGATGGTTTGATAGAAGAGCCGGCGATCTCACAGGTGAGGTTAGTAGGAATTTTATTAGTGAGTGATGAAGGTCCAGTGAAAATAATCTCAGTTTTGTCCATGTTAAGTTTTAGAAAATTTGAATGAAGCCAGTCTTTTATTTCATGACATTAATTATGTTAGTTGCATAACTGACGGTTAGGAGAGAAGGTGAAGTCTGAACTATTTCAATAAAACTCATGGAGATTATTGTAGTTATTGTGCTACCCACTGAAACTACTGACCTGGAGGAGTTTTTATTGGACAGTTTGTCACTACATGACACAGGCCAGGGCTGTTTAACTTCAGTGGAATTATTGGACAGAACAGATTGTTGAATTCCATGTGTCATAAACTTCCATGTGTCATTTCACATTACCAAAATATTACAGCCATTAATTAGTGACTGCGACGGCCAGTGAGAGTGTGTTTGTGCAGAGATGGATGCAGACTGAAGGCTTGCTCTGGGACCTGCATCAGAGGCAGATAACAGACTTTAAACATGACTTAACTCTAACAAAACTCTAATTTTCAACTTTAAACAACATACACTCACCTAAAGGATTATTAGGAACACCTGTTCAATTTCTCATTAATGCAAGAATTTAATCAACTAATCACATGGCAGTTGCTTCAGTGCATTTAGGGGTGTGGTCCTGGTCAAGACAATCTCCAGAACTCCAAACTAAATGTCAGAAAGGAAAAGAAAGGTTTAAGCATTTTTGAGCATGGCATGGTTGTTGGTGCCAGACAGGCCGGTCTGAGTATTTCACAATCTGCTCAGTTACTGAGTTTTTTACGCACAACCATTTCTAGGGTTTACAAAGAATGGTGTGAAAAGGGAAAAAACATCCAGTATCCTGCAGTCCTGTGGGCGAAAATGCCTTGTTGATGCTAGAGGTCAGAGGAGAATGGGCCGACTGATTCAAGCTGATAGAAGAGCAACTTTGACTGAAATAACCACTCATTACAACCGAAGTATGCAGCAAAGCATTTGTGGAGCCACAACACGAACAACCTTGAGGCGGATGGGCTACAACAGCAGAAGACCCCACCGGGTACCACTCATCTACACTACAAAAAGGAAAAAGAGGCTACAATTTGCACGAGGTCACCAAAATTGGACAGTTGAAGACTGGAAAAATGTTGCCTGGTCTGATGAGTCTTGATTTCTGTTGAGACATTCAGATGGTAGAGTCAGAATTTGGTGTAAACAGAATAAGAACATGGATCCATCATGCCTTGTTAACACTGTGCAGGCTGGTGGTGGTGGTGTAATGGTGTGGGGAATGTTTTCTTGGCACACTTTAGGCCCCTTAGTGCCAATTGGGCATCGTTTGAATGCCACGGCCTACCTGAGCATCGTTTCTGACCATATCCATCCCTTTATGACCACCATGTACCCATCCTCTGATGGCTACTTCCAGCAGGATAATGCACCATGTCACAAAGCTCGAATCATTTCAAATTGGTTTCTTGAACATGACAATGAGTTCACTGAATAAAATGGTCCCCACAGTCATCAGATCTCAACCCAATAGATCATCTTGGAATGTGGTGGAACGGGAGCTTTGTGTCCTGGATGTGCATTCCACAAATCTCCATCAGCTGCAAGATGCTAACCTATCAATATGGGCCAACATTTCTAAAGAATGCTTTTAGCACTTTGTTGAATCAATGCCACGTAGAATTAAGGCAGTTCTAAAGGTAAAAAGGGGTGAAACACAGTATTAGTATGGTGTTCCATTTCTTGACATGCACTGTCAGCAGAAAAGTTAGAGGCAGACAATGTCATTTACATGCGTTCAGATTAGGGATGCTCATATTGACCTTTAACCGTTAACCTAAAGTAAAAATTTTGACCGATTAATACTATCAGTTAAACGGTTTAAAACGTTTTTTTTTTTTTAAAGTTCTTTTTTTTTGTTTGCTGCATGGTCTGTGCGGCCATTGGTGCATATCCAGGTCCCGCCCGCTCAAAACCCGTCAGAGTTGGCTGAAAAAGGTGTCAATCGAAGGCTAACACTTCCTGTTAGCATTTTAGTAGCTTTTTTCGCGGTCTCGAAAGGACTTGTGGCTTTTATTATCAATAGAAATTACAAAAAATGTTGCAGCAGATTTCAAGTTGGAAATACTTCTCTGCAGTTTTTGATCCTTGGAGGATATAACATGTCTTGTGGACCTAATTATTTTACTGGATATTATTCACTGGACCTTTACGGACAGAAAGACACCAAGCTTATGTGGATTTGTTGCCGTTTCAGTCCAAGAGACGCGTCAGAGGTAAGACAAGTCCAAAGTAAATCTTTGTGCTTGTCTGTAAAAAAGGCTTTGGTGTCGGCGCTGTGGTTATAACGTGTTAAAATGGTTTATATCGTCTGAAAGATGAGACTTTAAGCTTTAATTTGGTATAGATATTGTTGGGGTTTGCATGACAAGGTGCAAGCACAACGCAGGCTTTCTTTTGTAGCGTGTTTACGTCCCGGACCGGGACGTTGTACACTAAGCCGTTAATGCCAATTCAATATTATAATCTTATCAGTTAACGGTTAATAATCGATTAAGGAGCGGCGGTTGTCGGTTGGGAAAATTAATCAAAATGAGCATCCTAGTTCAGATGAAAAGAGTAAGTGGAAAATCTGAGAGACATGTGAACAAGTAACGCTTGTTTTATTGAAACGTCTTAAGGGCTGGTAGAAATTATTTTGGCCTGCGAGCAATTAGTTGAATGGGTCTCGCATAAACTTTAAGAGCAATTAAGTAAAATGAGATCATTTTGAATGTCTTTTTTTTTTTTTTTGTAGTATTGGCCTGTAAGATACCTTTACACATCAGAATCTGAAATTCATTACATGTAAAACAAAAAAAAAAAACTTAAATTTTCAGGTACTTTCTGTCATTGTCTTTATTAAAAATGTAACGCTATGGAGTGTATATGTGTTGTTCCTGCAGTGGTACAGCCCCTCTGGCCTGTCTGGTCACCATGCTGCATTCTCAAGTAAGAGGAGACAGAGTCAAGAATAGCATCTTCTTCAAGCTACCTGGACGGATGAGCCTTTTCACTCTCAAGGTACTTTTATTTTTTGCTTAGAAATGCTCTTTTCAAAATAAACGATACAGCAATTGTAACTTTATTTGTGAATAGAAAAATGCCCTTCAGTGGACAAAGACAACAGAAGAGTCAGAGATTTCTGCAGAGGCCGGAAGCAGCACCCCACCCCCTGCCTCCAGCAGCAGTCCACTTGATGCAAGCTCTGCTCTGGCCCCCACTGGCCCCTCTGATGCCACTGAGCAGGAGAGCTGTGACTCTGTTGAAACCATTGCTGCTGTCAGTGGAGACAATGATGGTAACAGTATTCAACTTTTTTTTTTTTACTTCCCAGTGATCATTTGTCATTGGTGTGTGCGCATGCATGTGTGTACATACCATACCAAAATCTCTAAGGAATGTTTCCAACACTTTTTTGAATCTATGCCATAAAGAATTGTGGCAGTTCTAAAGGCAAAAGGAGGCCCAACCCTGTACTAGCAAGGTGTACTTAATAAAGTGTCCGTGTGTGTGTGTATTTATAACAAGTCAAGAATATGACAATAGTGCTTTTTCACATTAACAAAAACGTCTGCATCACACTTTCATTTTTGTTCAAATAGAGCTTTAGTTTAGCGTGAGGGTTTTTCTTTTGTTGCAGGTTGGGCAACCCTCAGCTTTTTTTAAATATTTTTTTTTAGATGAGATCTTTAAAATTAAAACTATGTAACTAATCTTTGAACCTAAATAAATTGTAACATTACAAAAATATTCTAATACTTATCCTGAGTTAACATCGAATTAACTTTAAAAATTATTTAAGCCTTTTAATCTTAGTTTGAAGCTGAATTGAATTTCATTTCAACATTTAAATAATATTTCAACATTTAAATAATATACATATAATACATTAACTAATTAAAATCCAAAGCTTTATCAGTTTTTTTTTTTACTTGACAAGAGCAAATTTCAACAGTTTTTCTTAACTGTTATGTTATTATAGATACATATTAATGAAATTTACTGTTCATTGTTTGTTCATTCATTCATTCATTTTCTACCGCTTTGTCCCGTTAGGGGTCGCGGGTGACTGGAGCCTATCCCAGCAGCTTTGGGCCTGAGGCAGGGTACACCCTGGACAGTGGCCAGTTAGTCGCAGGGCTGACATTTATAGACAGACAGTGACAGACAACCATTCACTCTCACATTCATTCACTAGGGACACTTTAGAGTTGTCAATTAACCTATACATGCATGTCTTTGGACGGTGGGAGGAAGCCGGAGTACCCGGAGAGAACCCACGGTAACACGTGGAGGACATACAGACTCCTCACAGAAAGACCGAAGTCGGCCGAGAATGTTTGAGTCGGCCGGGTTTTGAACTCACGACCTTCTTGCTGTGAGGCAGGAGTGCTAACCACTCTGCCACGTGCACCCTCATTGTTTGTTAATGTTGGTAAATAACAAACAATTTATCATTGTTTGTTAATGTTGGTAAATAACTATAATATTTAAATTATTAATAGATTTTAATATCAATCTCTATTCAGGTTCATTGATACGTGCACACAGGATGTGAAAATTATTGAAATCATTGAAAGTGTAAACGACACTCAGAGACGTGGGGCACCTTTTTGTGTCCTTTACGTTTTGGTGCTCATCTGCCCCAAATCTGAAATAGTTTCAGATGGCACTCCTGCTATGCTTTTTGTCAACCAATGCACCATCTTTTCAAAACCAACTCTAGTACTTAAACTGTGGCGACCCTTTCAGGGTCTGCCTCCATCTAGCCCTATCCCCTGCATCCTCTTCTCTCAGGCCAACTATAGTGCCTTGCGACAGTATTCGGCCCCCTTGAACTTTGCGACCTTTCAGGCTTCAAACATAAAGATATGAAACTGTAATTTTTGTGAAGAATCAACAAGTGGGACACAATCATGAAGTGGAGCGAAATTTATTGGCTATTTTATTCAAAATTATTCAGCCCCTTTACTTTCAGTGCAGCAATCTCTCTCCAGAAGTTCAGTGAGGATCTCTGAATGATCCAATGTTGACCTAAATGACTAATGATGATAAATGGAATCCACCTGTGGGTAATCAAGTCTCCGTATAAATGCCCCTGCACTGTGATAGTCTCAGAGGTCCATTTAAAGCGCAGAGAGCATCATGAAGAACAAGGAACACACCAGGCAGGTCCGAGATACTGTTGTGGAGGAGTTTAAAGCCGGATTTGGATACAAAAAGATTTCCCAAGGAGCACTGTGCAAGCGATAATATTGAAACGGAAGAAGTATCAGACCACTGCAAGACCTGGCTGTCCCTCTAAACTTTCAGCTCATACAAGGAGAAGTCTGATCAGAGATGCAGCCAAGAGGCCCATGATTACTCTGGCTGAACTGCAGAGATCAACAGCTGAGGTGGTCCATAGGACAACAATCAGTCGTATACTGCACAAATCTGGCCTTTATGGAAGAGTGGCAAGAAGAAAGCCATTTCTTAAAGATATCCATAAAAAGTGTTGTTTAAAGTTTGCCACAAGCCACCTGGGAGACACACCAAACATGTGGAAGAAGGTGCTCTGGTCAGATGAAACCAAAATCAAGCTTTTTGGCAACAATGCAAAACGTTATGTTTGGCGTAAAAGCAACACGGCTCATCACCCTAAATACACCATCCCCACTGTCAAACATGGTGGTGGCAGCATCATGGTTTGGGCCTGCTTTTCTTCAGCAGGGACAGGGAAGATGATTAAAATTGATGGGAAGATGGATGGAGCCAAATACAGGACCATTCTGAAAGAAAACCTGATGGAGTCTGCAAAAGGCCTGAGACTGGGACGGAGATTTGTCTTCCAACAAGACAATGATCCAAAACATAAAGCAAAATCTACAATGGAATGGTTCACAAATAAACATATCCAGGTGTTAGAATGGCCAAGTCAAAGTCCAGACCTGAATCCAATCAAGAATCTGTGGAAAGAACTGAAAACTGCTGTTCACAAATGCTCTCCATCCAACCTCACTGAGCTCGAGCTGTTTTGCAAGGAGGAATGGGCAAAACCTTCAGTCTCTCGATGTGCAAAACTGATAGAGACATACCCCAAGCGACTTACAGCTATCATCGCAGCAAAAGGTGGCGCTACAAAGTATTAAGGGATATATATATATATATATATATATATATATATATATATATATATGCAATAATTTTGCACGCTAAATTTTTCAGCTTTTTATCTGTTAAAAAGCTTTGAAATATCAGCAATAATTTTCGCCACTTCCTGATTGTGTCCCACTTGTTGTTGATTCTTCACAAAAAGCTACAGTTTCATTTCTCTGTTTGAAGCCTGAAATGTGGCAAAAGGTCGCAAAGTTCAAGGGGGCCGAATTCTCTCTGCAAGGCACTGTACCTTCATATCCTCTTTCACCACATCCACAAAACTCCTCTTTGGTCTTCCTCTCGACCTGCTGCCTGGCAGCTCTAACTTTAGCATCCTTTTACCGATATTTTCAATCTCCCTCCTCTGAACATGTCCAAACCATCTCAACCTGACCTTGACAACTTTGTCTCCAAAACATCTCAAATCAGCTGTCCCTCTGATGGACTCATTCCTGATTCTATCCATCCTCGTCATTCCCAAAGAGAACCTCAACATCTTATGGAATGGTTCACAAATAAACATATCCAGGTGTTAGAATGGCCAAGTCAAAGTCCAGACCTGAATCCAATCAAGAATCTGTGGAAAGAACTGAAAACTGCTGTTCACAAATGCTCTCCATCCAACCTCACTGAGCTCGAGCTGTTTTGCAAGGAGGAATGGGCAAAACTTTCAGTCTCTCGATGTGCAAAACTGATAGAGACATACCTACAGCTAGCAAAAACAAAGTATGATATATATATATATATATATATATATATATATATATATATATATATATATATATATATATATATATATATGCAATAATTTTGCACGCCAAATTTTTCAGTTTTTTATCTGTTAAAAAAGTTTGAAATATCCAATAATTTTCGTTCCACTTCCTGATTGTGTCCCACTTGTTGTTGATTCTTCACAAAAAGCTACAGTTTCATTTCTCTATGTTTGAAGCCTGAAATGTGGCAAAAGGTCGCAAAGTTCAAGGGGGCCGAATTCTTTCGCAAGGCACTGTACCTTCATATCCTCTTTCACCACATCCACAAAACTCCTCTTTGGTCTTCCTCTCGACCTGCTGCCTGGCAGCTCTAACCTTAGCATCCTTTTACCGATATTTTCAATCTATCTCCTCTGAACATGTCCAAACCATCTCAACCTGACCTTGACAACTTTGTCTCCAAAACATCTCAAATCAGCTGTCCCTCTGATGGACTCATTCCTGATTCTATCCATCCTCGTCATTCCCAAAGAGAACCTCAACATCTTCAGCTCTGCTACCTCTAGCTCTTCCTCCTGTCTTTTCCTCAGAGCAATTGTCTCCAACCCATACAACATTGCTGGTCTCACTACTAACCTGTAAAACTTTCCTTTCATTCTCGCTGGTTCCCTTTTATCACACAACACACCTGACCCTTTTCTCCACCCATTCGAGCCTGCCTGCACGCGCCACTTCACCTCTTTTCCACACTCCCCATTGCTCTGGACTGTTGAACCTAAGTACTTGAAATCATGCACCTTCTTTACCTCTTCTCCCGGTGACCTCACTGTTCCACTTGGATCCCTCTCATTCACACACACACATTCTGTCTTGCTCCAACTAACCTCCACCTGCTCTCACTACAGATCACAATGTCATCCGCAAACATCATAGTCCATGGAGATTCCGTTCTGACCTCATCTGTCAGCCTTGTCCATCACCACCGCAAACAAGAAGGGCCTCAGAGCCGATCCTTGATGCAGTCCCACCTTCACCGTGAACTCCTGTCACACCTACCTTACAGCTTACCCTGCACCACTCTAACATACTTCTCTGATCATACTCCTCAAAGTACTCCTTTCAACTGTCCCTCACCCTCCTGTCACCTGTCAGCATATTTCCATCTCTATCTTTAATAACTCTAACCTGCTGCACATCCTTTTCATCTCTATCCCTCTGCCTCGCCGACCCATACACATCCCTTTCACCTTCTTTACTATCTAACCTTGCATACATGCCCTCATAAACCTTCTGTTGGGCCTTTGCCACCTCCTATCTTAACCTCACGCGTCATCTCCCTATATTCCTGTCTCCTTTTCTCAGTCCTCTCATTTTGCCACTTCTTCCTAGCCAACCTTTTCCTCTAAACTTCCTCTGTTACTCTCCTGAACTTCCTCATTTTCCTTGTCATTTTTCCTTCTTCCCTATGACACACCTAGCATCTTTCTACCTGTCTCTCCGATCACCTTGGCTGTAGTAGTCCAGTCATCTGGAAGCACCTCTCTTCTGCTCTGCCTTTGCTCTCTTCATCTTCCTCTGCACCAGAGTCATCTTGCACACTACCATCCTATGCTGTCTCGCTACACTCTCTCCTACCACTATTTTGCAATTGCTAATCTCCATAAGTCTACAGCGTCTACATAAGATACAGTGGCATGAAAAAGTATCTGAAGCCTTTGGAATTTCTCACATTTCTGCATAAAATCACCATCAAATGTGATCTGATCTTTGTCAGAATCACACAAATTAAAAAACAGTGTCTGCTTTAACAAAAACCAACCAAACATTTATAGATTTTCATATTTTTAATGAGAATAACATGCAAATAATGACAGAACGGGGAGGAATAAGTAACTGAACCATCACATTTAATATCTGGTTGCCCCCCCTTTGGCAGCAATAACTTAAACCAGACGTTTCCTGTAGTTACAGATCAGCCTGGCACATCGATCAGGATCAATCTTGGACCATTCCTCTTTACAAAACAGCTGCAGTTCAGTCAGATTCCTGGGATGTCTGGCATGAATCGCTGTCTTGAGGTCATGCCACAGCATCTCCATGGGGTTCAAGTCAGGACTTTGACTTGGCCACTCCAGAATGTGTATTTTGTTATTCTGAAACACTTCTGAAGTTGATTTACTTCTGTGTTTCATTCATGGAATTTTCTATTTACTTCCAAAGGTTTTGGTAGAGAGGAGTCCAAGTCCCTAATATATAGCATCATGGCATCAGCGAATAGCCCAATTTTTTGTTTATTCCCTCCTTCTGCCGAATTGCTTGTGCCAAAGGTTCAATATATAAAGTAAAAAGGGTGGGGCTTAATCCACAGCCCTGTCTCGTTCCTCTCTTTAAATGAAAACAATCTGACAGGGATCCGAGTCTTGATTGAACCCAAATCTGTCTAGGGTTAGGTAGAGAAATTCCCACCCCATACTTTCAAATGCCTTTTCGGTGTCCAAACTTTTAAGGGCTGCGCTTGTGTCATAGCCATTGATCTTATGAAGTTTGTGCATAGTTCTTCTGATACAGTCATGTCTACCCGGCATAAACCCACACTGGTCATTGTCAATCAAATCTGTGATAAATAGCTCTAATCTTTTAGCTATAATTGAGGTATACACTCACCTAAAGGATTATTAGGAACACCATACTAATAATGTGTCTGACTCCCTTTCGCCTTCAGAACTGCCTTGATTCTATGTGGCATTGATTGAAAAAGGTGCTGAAAGCATTCTTTAGAAATGTTGGCCTGTATTGAAAGGATAGCATCTTGCAGTTGATGGAGATTTGTGGGATGCACATCCAGGGCACGAAGCTCCCGTTCCACCACATCCCAAAAATGATCTATTGGGTTGAGATCTGGTGACTGTGGGGGCCATTTTAGTACAGTGAACTCATTGTCATGTTCAAGAAACCAATTTGAAATGATTCGAGCTTTGTGACATGGTGCATTATCCTGCTGGAAGTAGCCATCAGAGGATAGGTACATGGTGGTCATAAAGGGATGGACATGGTCAGAAACGATTCTCAGGTAGGCAGTGACATTTAAACGATGCCCAATTGGCACTAAGGGGCTTAAAGTGTGCCAAGAAAACATCCTCCACACTATTACACCACCACCACCAGCCTGCACGGTGGTAACAAGGCATGATAGATCCATATTCTCATTCTGTTTACGCCAATTTCTGACTCTACCATCTGAATGTCTATTTGTAGTGGAGAGTGGTACCCGGTGGGGGTCTTCTGCTGTTGTAGCCCATCCACCTCAAGGTTGTTCGTGTTGTGGTTTCACAAATGCTTTGCTGCATACCTCGGTTGTCACGAGTGGTTATTTCAGTCAAAGTTGCTCTTCTATCAGCTTGAATCAGTCGGCCCATTCTCCTCTGACCTCTGGCATTAACAAGGCATTTTCGCCCACAGGACTGCCGCATACTGGATGTTTTTCCCTTTTCACACCATTTTTTGTAAACCCTAGAAATGGTTGTGCGTGAAAATCCCAGTAACTGAACAGATTGCGAAATACTCAGACCGGCCTGTCCAACAACCATGCCATGCGCCAAATTGCTTAAATCACCTTTCTTTCCCATTCTGACATTCAGTTTGGAGTTCAGGAGATTGTCTTGACCAGGACCACACCCCTAAATGCACTGAAGCAACGGGAATCAAAGAACAATAGTGTCTTTCCAAGAAGGGGGCACCTGGCCTTCCCTCAAAGTCCAGTTAGGAAATCTTAATAAGATAGGGTTTAGCTTCTCACGGAATACTCTGTACCATTCTGCAGGAAACCCATCACTGCCTTGGGTTTTGTTGGCCTTCAATCTTCCAACAGCTTTATTTCATTCTTCCAAAGTGATTTCCTTAGTGATAATTTTGTTTTGCGTTTCCCCAATACTAGGTATGTCTAAGGAATACAGAAAATCTCTAATCGACTTCTCATCCAATATGTCGTCTTGTGAATAAAGACTCTCATAGTAATCTCTAAAAAAAAAATTCTATCTTCACTGGTTAAGTTTCCACATTCTGAGTTATAGGGTTTGTAATTCTATAAATTGCTGTATCAGTCTATTGTTTTTCGTAATTCTGGCCAGCTAGCCGATTTAATAATAAATTTAAGATATCTTGCCTTTTTCTCCACCCCCTGATACAGTAGTTCCTCTATTTGGGTTTTTACTCCGGTAATCCGTTTTTTAAATTCTTTTTTTAGTGCTAAATTTGTTAAATTTGTATATTTTCGCCGTTCTAATTCGCTTCAGGTAGGTAGATTTTGCAATTAATTTCTCCCACAGAATATTGAGTCCCAAAGTATTAACGGATTGACTTCCCCGTTCTCTTCAATAAACGTGTCTATTTCTCGTTTAATGTCATTCACTATGGTTTCATTATTGAGCATACTGACATTAAGACGCCAAACAGTGTTCCTGGGAGGAATGTCCATTAGGATTGTCAAAAAAATGTCATTGTGATCAGAGACAGGACCCCACCCCTCGACATCAACAACTCCAATTTTACAGTCCAATACTCTATAACATGCTTCTTTTTGCATCAGGAAGTAATCAATATGTGTATGTAACGAGTAGTAAGTGTAGTCCCTTTGCAACGGATGTAATAACCTCCATTCGTCTACTAGACCAGTTTTTTCATTTTTATTTTTTTTATTTAACCTTTATTTAACCAGGATAGTCCCACTGAGATTACAAATCTCTTTTGCAGGGGAGTCCTGGCCCCATGTGTGTTTGGGGGGGGACTATTGTACATGTTTTTGGTGGTAGGGAAACCGAAACCTACGACAGGAGAACATGCAAACTCCACACAGAAAGGCCCTGCCCTGGATGGGAATCAAACCCAGGAACTTCTTGCTGTGAGGCAGGCGTGCTAACCACTTTGCCACTGTGCCGCCATGAGTTGTATTTAGATATTGATGTAGTTAAATCAAATCTAAGGTACACCTTAATAAAAGTACAAAGGGCCTTACTAAAATATAAAAAGATACAAGTTAGGTTGGCTTGTGTTAAAACTCCTGAAGACGCTCTCGAACCCGCTGGATGGTTCTGTTGTCACCTCGGGGAGTGACGGGCTGCCATGGTGATGTTGCTTTTCAGCTGATCCAGTAAATATTCAGCGTTGAATCCTCCGTGTTCGTGGCTCCTCCACCATAATCCCCCTCTGCTGCAGATCACGCGCCGCTTCCATTGGACTGTAGTACATCTGAGTGTCAGTGTCCCAGTGGATCCTAAGCTTAGTAAATGGGGATTGTAAGCACGGCGTTGTTGCACTAACGCTGAAGTGTAGTCATGGTCAAAGGCAAGGAGTTTGTCTTTGATGAGAATTTTCTTCTGCCAGGCATTTCTTAGAACTGTCTCTTTAGTTTTGAAGAAAGCAGACAACAATGGAGCGGGGGTGATTGTTAGCCCCTGGTTTGGGACCGAGAGCCCGATGAGCTCGTTGTACTTTTGTGTCCATGCCATCGTTGATGAGCTTGTCAGTTCGAATCAGGTTTTCCACAAACTTTATTATAGAGTTGCCCTCTTCCCCTTCTGGGACACCGTAAATGCGCAGCTTGTTCCTTCTTGCCCTCGACTCTAGGTCATCCAGCTTCTCAGCCATCTTCTTCTGCTTCTTTAGGGACTGACTCAGCGCTTTGTAGGCCGCCGCCGTTGTGTCTTGTAGCTTCCTCTGCTGTCTCCTCCACCAGCATTTTTCAAAGGATTTTTAGATTATTTAGACTTAAGTTTTTTTGGGAAACTGCCCGACTTTGAGGAGCTCCGGAACCGCCATCATGCCCCATGACCGACCAGAAGTCGCCCTGATAAACATTTGAATTCATTTTTCCATTAATGATTGTAAGCTGTACAGGCCCTGGGGCAGCAAAACACCATGATGCTCCCTCCACTATGCATCACAGTGGGGATGAGGTGTTGATGTTGGTAAGCTGTTCCATTTTTCCTCCACACATGAAGTTGCGTGTTCCTCCCAAACAGTTCAACTTTTGTTTCATTAATCCACAAAATATTTTGCCAGAGGTTCTGTGGACTGTCCAAGTGCCTTTTTGCAAACATTAGATTCAAGATTCAAAGATTCAAAGTGTTTATTGTCATGTGTACAGACAGAAAGCATGTTTCCCTGTACAATGAAATTCTTACTTTGCCGTCCACAGTAAAAAGTCACACAATAAAAAAAAAAAAAAAATAAGATAAGTATAAGTAATAAAAGAGCAGCAAATATAAAGAGCAGAAAATATATAAAGATAAAAATAAAATAAAAAATAATATAAAAAATATGAAAAAAAAATATAACAGGGCAAAGAGTAAAGTAGTAAAGTGATAAAGTGATAAAGTGAGGTAGTGCAGTAGTAAACAATTGTTCATGTACTGTTGTGATTGTAGACTCCTATCTGCTGTTTAGGAGTCTTATGGCAGAGGGAAAGAATGAGTTCTTCATTCTGAAGTCTGCATTTCACACTTCTGTACCTCCGTCCTGAGTAGAAGTGTGAACAGACCATGTTGGTGGGAGGGTCTTTGAGGATGGAAGCAGCTCTTCTGTGGACTCTGCGGTGGTAAATGCTCTGCAGAGAGGGCAGGAGTCCTGGTGATCTTCTGCGCAGTCTTCACCACTCTCTGCAGGCGCATGGTCCATGACAGAAGTGCTGCCGCACACAGTGATGCAGCTGGTCAGACACTCTCAATGGTGCAGCTGTAGAAGTTGCTGAGGATCTTGGGCGACATGCCAAACTTCCTCAGCCTCCTCAGAAAATACAGCACGCTGTTGAGCCTTCTGACCAGCTGCTTGCTTCGAGGTGTCCAAGTGAGGTCCTCATTGATGTGGACACCCAAGTATTTGAAGCTGCTCATCTCCACTTCAAGCCCCGGATGAACAGTGGCTGAGGCGTTCTCCTCTCCCTCATGTCCACTATCATCTCCTTTGTCTTGTCCGTGTTGAGGGTGAGGTTGTTGTCTTCACACCATGACACCAGACTGGCCAAACCTCCTCCTGTAGAGCTGCCGTCACCGCCAGCGAAGAAGTATCACTGAAGTGTCGCCGCAAACTTCAGGATGATGTTGTCCTTGTGAGAGGCGACACAGTCGTAGGTGTACAGGGTGGATGGGGCTGAGTACACAGCCCTGTGGGTGCCCCTGACAGACTGAGGCCTGCCAGTCAGGAAATCTAGGAGCCAGTCACAGAGGGTGGGGTGCAAACCAAGTGTGGACAGTTTGTGGGTGAGTTTGTGTGGGATGACCGTGTTGAAGGCAGAGCTGTAGTCTATAAAAAGTATCCGTAGGTATGAGTCTTTGTTCTCCAGGTGTGAGAGGGAGTAGTGGACGGCAGTAGCGATTGCATCCGAGGTAGACCTGTTGGGCCGGTAGGCATACTGCAGGGGGTCAATGGTGTCCGGTATGCTGCTCTGAATGTGGGCCAGCACCACTCTCTCGAAACACTTCATAATGATTGGAGTGAGTGCCACTGGCCTGTAGTCATTCAGGCAGGTGGGTGGGTTCTTAGGCAGGTGGGTGGGTTCTTAGGCAGGTGGGTGGGTTCTTAAACGTGCAGCAATGTGGCTTTCTCCGTGGAGTCCTCCTATGAACACCATTCTTGGCCAGTGTTTTACATATTGTCGATGTATGACAGAGATATTGGACTGTGTCAGTGATTTCTGTAAGTCTTTAGCAGACACTCTAGGGTTCTTTTTTACCTCTGAGTATTCTGCGCTGAACTCTTGTTGTCATTTTTGGTGGACGGCCACTCCTTGGGAAAGAACAGTGCGAAACTCTCTCCATTTGTAGACAATTTCTCTAACTGTGGATTGATCAACATCCAGACTTTTAGAGATGATTTTGTAACCTTTCCCGGCTTTATACAAATCAACAATTCTTGATCGCAGGTCTTCAGAGAGCTCTTTTCTGCGAGCCATGGTGCACATCAGACAATGCTTCTCATCAAGACACAATTCTTACCAGGTGTGTGTTTTATAGTGAGCAGGGCAGCTTTAAGCCATTCCTCACTGATTGGACACACCCCTATCTTCAATTGTTTGGTAAAAATTGGTATTAATTGCTCTCAAAGTTAGGCAGAAGGTACAGTTACTTATTTCTCCCCCTTCTGTCATTGTTTGCATGTTATCTTCATTAAAAATATGAAAACCTATGAATGTTTGGGTGGTTTTAGTTAAAGCAGACTGTTTTTTCATTTGTGTCATTTTGACAAAAATCAGATTAAATTTGATGGGGATTTTATGCAGAAATGTGAGAAATTCCAAAGGCATCAGATATTTTTCATGCCACTGTATAGTCCTTGGTGCTCCTGCCACCACTCTTATGTCACCCTGTGTTCCTAATTCTTCTGAAAGTACACCACGGCCATCTCCATACGTTTAGCAAACCAACCTCTGTCCTTCTGGGTTCCTTTCCTGAAGTCCAAACCTGCCCATCACATCCTCATCACCACTGTTCCCTTCACCAACATGTCCATTAAAGTCTGCCCCTATCACCACTCTCTCACCTCTGGAAACATTTTGCATCACTTCCTCAAACTCGCTCCAGAATCTGTCTTTCTCCTCTTGTTTACAACCAACTTGTGGAGCATAAAGCACTAACAACGTTACACATCACATTTTCAATTTCCAGCTTCAGACTCATCAACCTACAGTATTGTTCAAAAATAATAGCAGTACAATGACTACAGTGACTAATCAGAATAATCCAGGTTTTTGTATATTTTTTATTGCCAAGTGGCAAACAAGTTTCCAGTAGGTGCAGTAGATTCTCAGAAAACAAACAAGACCAAGCATTCATGATATGCACGCTCTTAAGGCTGTGCAATTAGTTGAAAGGGGTGTGTTAAAAAAAATATTTTTGTTTTTAGGATTTAGCAATCCCGAATCACTAAACTATTATTTAGTTGTATGAACACAGTTTTTTTGAACTGCTTCACATCTATGTGGCACCTCTCAGCTGTTTTTCCACTCCACGATCCTTTAACAACATTCCACAATTCATTTACATTTCTTGGTTCTGCTTCAGAAATAGCTTCTCGATTGGATTAAGGTTTGGGCTGGCCAATTTAACATTAATTTTGTTGGCTTGGAACCAAGACTTTGCTCGTTTATTAGTGTGTTTGGGGACATGGTCTTTTTGAAACAAACATTTCAAGGGCCTGTCCTCTTCAGCATAAGGCAACATGACCTCTTCAAGTATTTTGACATATACAAACCTATCCATGATCCCTGGTATGCGAAAAATAGTCCCAACACCATAGTAGGAGAAACATGCCCATATCATGATGCTTGCTTCACTGTCCACACTGTGTAATGTAGCTTGAATTGGGAGTTTGGCAGGTGAGACAAGAAGGACCAAAAGCCAGGGAAAAAACCACAGAGCCGAAGGACCTAACGTTGCTGAAAGCATGAGAGTCACAGAGGAAGGTCCCCTGGTGGAGGCTGAGCCTCCACGTGAGCATGAAGGCCCAGTCCCCAACATGTTAGACAGAACAGAGCCAAATATAGAGATCAAAGAACCAGCCAGAAGGAGCAAGCTGAAGTGGCCGAAGTCAAATGAAGCAGAGGCATGGCGCAATTTGGATTCGGACCTGATCAAGACCCTAGAGGGATCACTGCGTGGAGGGGGCGAGACTAAACTTAACCTGATTGGAGACATAATATACCAGACCTGCAAAGATAAGTTTGGCGAAATTGTCCCCAAACAGAGGACCGCCAGGAGAGAGAAGGGAAGGAGGGAAAGGGAAATCCTCCAACTGGTGCAAAGGCGTCGGCAACTCCGCAAGAACTGGAGGAAGGCAACCCACGCAGAGAGAGAGGGTCTGAAAGTCCTGTGGGAGGAGGTCCGGAAAAGGCTAGCCGGGCTTCGCAGAGCTGAACGCATCTGCAAGCGTAGCCAGCGGAAGCAGAAAGAGCGAGCCAATTTCTTCAAGGATCCCTTCAAGTATGCCAGACAGCTACTGGAGGAAAAGAAGTGCGGCAACCTTGAAACCACCAGGGAGAAACTGGAGCAGCATGTCAAAGAGCAGTACAGTGACCCACAAAGGAACGTCCCTTTAGGAACTCCAGGACACGTACCCCAGCCGGCAAAGCCAACGGTTGAGTTCAACATCATGCCCCTCAAGCTCAGCGAAGTCAGACAAGTCGTAGAGAAGGCAAGGTCCTCTTCCACACCTGGTCCCAATGGGGTCCCCTACAAGCTCTATAAGAACTGCCCCAAGGTACTAGAGCTGCTATGGTATCTGATGAGAACTGCCTGGAAAAAGCAAATCATTCCATCTGAGTGGCAAAGAGCAGTAGCAGTCTTCATACCTAAGGAAATGAACTCCAAAGACATCAGCCAATTCCGAAGCATTGCGCTACTGAATGTAGTAGGAAAGATCTTTTTCTCAGTGCTAGCCAGGAGGATGACTAACTATCTGCTCGAGAACGGCTATGTTGACACCAACTGCCAGAAGGCAGGAGTTCCAGGTTTCCCAGGATGTGTAGAGCACTCCACTATGATCTGGGACCAGATCCAGAAGGCCAAGCGGGAGAAGACCGACCTGCATGTCATCTGGCTTGACCTTGCCAATGCGTACGGATCAGTTCCGCATCAGTTGGTCAACTATGCCATGGAATTCTTCCACATGCCCACCTGCGTCAAGAACCTGGTAGCTCAGTACTTTAGCAACTTGCAGATGTGTTTTTCCCTCCAGGACTTCACCACCGGATGGCAGCGGCTCGAAGTAGGAATCGCAATGGGGTGTGCTATTTCTCCAATACTGTTTGTAGCAGCCTTTGAGATAATCCTCATCGGGGCAAGGCAAATGGTTGGAGGGATCAAACTCCCAACTGGTAAGAGGCTTCCTCCACTGAGGAGTTACATGGATGATGTCACCAGCCTCCTTCAGACAGCAGCATGCACATCAAGACTGCTGAAGAGGATGGATGAATTGTTGTCATGGGCAAGAATGAAGATCAAGCCCTCCAAGTCCCGGAGCTTGTCCCTCAGGAGAGGAGTCAGAAATGACAATACCATCTTCGTTGGAGGAAAAAATCCCACTTCTATCAGAGCAACCCATCAAAAGCCTGGGAGGCAGTACACTGCAGACCTATCTGACAAACAGATGGGGAAAACCGTCATGAAGCAGCTCTCTGACGGACTGGCAAGGATCGACCAAAGCCAACTCCCTGGGAAATACAAGGTCTGGTGCTACCAGTTTACACTCTACAGGAGGGTAATGTGGCCCCTGAAAATGAGTGAGATTCCCTCATCAACCGTAGGTAAGATGGATGGAAAAGCCAACTCATTCATCCGAAAGTGGTTGGGGTTGCCACGGTGCCTATCTGAAACCGGCCTCTTTGGAAAAAACATGCTGCAGCTACCACTACAGTCCATACAGATGGGCTACATGCAAGAAAAGACCAGGTTGGTTCTCGAGCTGAGGGAGTCCACAGACGAGTCAGTAAGGAACGCAAATGTCAAGGTTCCTACTAACCGCAAGTGGAATGCCCAAACCGAGGTCGATCAAGCTGTCGGTAGGTTACAACACCGAGAGATCATGGGCAGAGTTCAGGCAGGAAGAGCAGGGCTAGGATGGGGACGCCACGCTTTTGGTCCAAGGCCAATCAAAAGCAAAGGAAGGAGATGGTGGTAGCAGAGGTGACGAGGATGAAGGAAGATCGCTATAAAATCAAAGCCGTGTCACAGGGTCGACAAGGAAGCTGGACAACCTGGGAGGGAATTATGAAACGGAACATCAGTTGGTCAGACGTGTGGAAGATCCCACAGGCAAGACTTGGCTTCCTCATTCGTTCAACCTACGACACGCTTCCTTGCCCTCGGAACCTCCACCAGTGGTTTGGGAATGAAGAATCCTGCGTACTCTGCAATGTCCCCAACGCAAGTCTACAGCATATCTTGTCAGGCTGTAAGATCGCTCTCTCACAGGGACGCTAACCCAGTGGAGGTTGGATGCCGAGGTTTCCTTGGGTTGTCAACCATACGCCTCTTGAGGGAAGCAGGAGTGACCGGAGGGAGGCTAAGGAGGGCAACAAAGGATCTGGCAGAGGAGGCAGAGAAAGGTAGCTTTTGGCTCTGGCTCAGGAGGAAAGATAGGTGTTGGGGGAAGAACATCTAACCCCATATACCAGCTGCAGGGAGAACAGCTATCAGCTGCAGGGGGTGACAGGGAGACGTCCCTGTACTTTGTACTGCTATTATTTTGAACAATACTGTATGTGACATTCTCTTTACCTCCAGAACATTCTTCACAAACTCCTCCTTCAGGATTCCACCAGTGCCCTGTAGGTCAAGGGCACCCATGGTAGTCGTTAACCTGGGCCCCGACAAATCCGGTATGGAAGTTATGTTAGTAGTCGAGGGATGCTCTTCCTGACACAACCCTCTCTATTTATCTGGGCTTGGGATTGGCACAAAAATTACACTGGCTTGTGGCCTTCTGTAGCTAGAATGTGTATTATATACACTCACCTAAAGGATTATTAGGAACACCAGTTAAATTTCTCATTAATGGAAGAATCTAATCTACCAATCACATGGCAGTTGCTTCAGTGCATTTAGGGGTGTGGTCCTGGTCAAGACGATCTCCTGATCTCCAAACTGAATGTCAGAATGGGAAAGAGAGGTGATTTAGGCAATTTTGAGCGTGGCATGGTTGTTGGTGCCAGATGGGCCGGTCTGAGTATTTCACAATCTGCTCAGTTACTGGGATTTTCACGCAAAAATGGAAAAACATCCAGTATGCGGCAGTCCTGTGGGCGAAAATGCCTTGTTGATGTGTAGTGTCCAATACTGATCTCTCAGCCTTTGGCACTATTGTGTGGAATAAGTCATGAACGCAACACCAGCTCAATGCCATAGAGTCTTTATTGTTCACAACCACAAAAATAAACAACCCGAGTAGAATTCCCCAGCTCTACTAAAGATTGTACAGTAGACATAAGTTTTTATATGACAGCTTAGTAATAACTCTTTCTGTAAGGATTTGAAGACCTCCTCATTAACTCTCTGATGTCATTCTGTAAGACCTTAAGTACCCCGTGTGTGTGTGTGTACAGAATTAAAACGCATAACATATAAAAATATTACGCTACATTTGCTGGAGGTCAGAGGAGAATGGGTCGACTGAATGAAATAACCACTCGTTACAACCGAGCAACGCATTTGTACAACTTATCTCCACTACAAATAGGAAAAAGAGGCTACAATTTGCATGAGCTCAACAAAATTGGACAGTTGAAGACTGGAAAAATGTTGCCTGGTCTGATGAGTCTCGATTTCTGTTGAGACATTCAGATGGTAGAGTCAGAATTTGGCGTAAACAGAATGAGAACATGGATCCAGGCTGGTGGTGGTGGTGTAATGGTGTGGGGAATGTTTTCTTGGCACACTTTAGGCCCCTTAGTGCCAATTGGGCATCGTTTGACCACGGCCTACCTGAGCATCGTTTCTGACCATATCCATCCCTTTATGACCACCATGTACCCATCCTCTGATGGCTACTTCCAGCAGGATAATGCACCATGGCACAAAGCTTGAATCATTTCAAATTGGTTTCTTGAACATGACAATGAGGTCACTGTACTAAAATGGCCCCCACAGTCGCCAGATCTCAACCCAATAGAGCATCTTTGGGATGTGGTGGAACGGGAGCTTTGTGCCCTGGATCCCAAAAATCTCCAATAACTGCAAGATGCTAACCTATCAATATGGGCCAACATTTCTAAAGAATGCTTTCAGCACCTTGTTGAATCAATGCCACGTAGAATTAAGGCAGTTCTGAAGGTGAAAAGGGGGTCAAACACAGTATTACTATGGTGTTCCTAATAATCTTATATGTAAGTGTACATACATACATACAGATACAGTCTGGTCCATAAATATTGGGACATCGACACAATTGTAATTTGTTTGGCTCTATACACCACCACAATGGATTTGAAATGAAACAAACAAGAATAAGATGTGCTTTAACAGCAGACTTTTAGCTTTAATTTGATGGTATTTACATCCACATCAGGTGAACGGTGTAGGAACAACAGTTTTTATATGTGCCTCCCACTATTTAAGGGACCAAAAGTAATGGTACATTTTGCCGCTCAGCTGTTCCACGGCCAGGTGTGTGTTATTATCCCATTTACAAGGAGCAAATAAAAGGTTCAGAGTTCATTTCAAGTGTGCTATTTGCGTTTGGAAACTGTTGCTTTCAACTCTCAATATGAGATCCAAAGAGCTGTCACTATCAGTGAAGCAAGCCTGAAAAAACTGGCTGAAAAAACAAAACAAACCCATCAGAGAGATAGCAAAAGCTTTAGGTGTGGCCAAATCAACTGTTTGGAACATCCTTAAAAAGAACTCACCGGTGAGCTCAGCAACACCAAAAGACCCATAAAGACCACGGAAAACAACTGTGATGGATGACTGAATAATTCTTTCCCTGGTGAAGAAAACACCCTTCACAACAGTTGGTCAGATCAAGAACACTCTCCAGGAGGTAGGTGAATGTGTGTCAAAGTCAACAATCAAGAGAAGACTTCACCAGAGTGAATACAGAGGGTTCACCACAAGATGTAAACCATTGGTGAGCCTCAAAAACAGGAAGGCCAGACTAGAGTTTGCCAACAACATCTAAAAAGTCTTCACAGTTCTGGAACAACCTCCTATGGACCGATGAGACAAAGATCAACTTGTACCAGAGTGATGGGAAAATAAGAGTCTGGAGAAGGAAAGAAACTGCTCATGATTCAAAGCATAGCACCTCATCAGTGAAGCATGTGGTGGTAGTGTCATGGTGTGGGCATGTTTTGCTCCCAATGGAACTGGTTCTCTTGTATTTATTGATAATGTGACTGCTGACAAAAGCAGCAGGATGAATTCTGAAGTGTTTCGGGCAATATTATCTGCTCATATTCAGCCAATTGCTTCAGAACTCATTGGACGGCGCTTCACAGTGCAGCTGGACAATAATCCAAAGCATACTGCGAAAGCAACCAAAGAGTTTTTGAAGGGACCTGACCTGAATCCGATTGAGCATGCATTTCACTTTCTGAAGACAAGACTGAAGGGAAAATGCCCCAAGAACAAGCAGGAACAGAAGACAGTTGCAGTAGAGGCCTGGCAGAGCATCACCAGGGATGAAACCCAGCGTCTGGTGATGTCTATGTGTTCCAGATGTCAGGCTGTAATTGACTGCAAAGGATTTGCAACCAAGTATTAGAAAATTAAAGTTTGATTTATGATTCACTCTGGCAGAAGGTACAGAGCTTACAGATGGAAAACTAACCGACTGAAGCTCTCCTTTATTTCTTCATTTATTACTCTGCTTATTAAGAAGGCTCGCTGATTTAACTTTTTTTATATTCTGGCACTTTCTGATCTGTTCTCAGCCTTTTATTATTTATTTATTTTTTATCATATGTATTACTGTAGATTAGTTTTAGCTGATTCCAGGTTTTATTTTTGGAATGTCTTTTGCTTAGAGCCAGTGCAATTATTTATTTATGCAATATTTGCACAGATTATTGATGGTTACAGTACTGTTGCTGTATGTATGTATGTATGTTGTATTTTGTGCATACAACAACATACATTAGTTAAAGCACATATTGTTCATTTAATTTTAAATCCATTGTGGTGGTGTATAGAGCCAAACAGATTATAATTGTGTCGATGTCCCAATATTTATGGACCTGACTGTATGTATGTGTATAAATTTGCTGTTTTATTCATAAGTGTACCCGACATGACCTTGAGTGTGTTCTTTCTCCCAATGCAGCATCAGTGGATGAGAGCTCATCGAGTCCATCCTGCACCACAGAGCGTCAGGCTCCCAGCACTCAGACTCGTCTGAGCAGAGCAGCGGGACAGCGGCCAGATACTCAGGGCCTGCAGGCTCCACACACACAAACCAGACTGAGCCGCTCCAGACAGGTGAGTATCACTGGAGGCAACTGTGGATTGTGACATCTTTCTCTGCAATCAATTCTTTGTCATTACTGCAGTCGGGAAGGCAGAGAAAAAAGGCAGTCATGATGCCTCGTGTTGTTCTTACTCCTCTCAAAGTGAACGGAGAGCATGTAACTTCAGGTAAGAACAGCATATCTGATAACTTATTTAAGTTAATTAAGACTCACAAATGTATAGATTGTATATAATCCTGTTGTCAGAAAATCCTGTTGTACTATGCCTTTTGTCATGTGGCAGGACCCATGAAGAGGAGTCGAGGGGGAGTGGATGTAGACTTTGAGACTCCAGGCTCCATCCTGGTCAACACTAACATTAGAGCTCTGATTAATGTCAGGACCTTCTCAGCCTTTCCACCACACTCCCAGCAGCAGCTGCTCCAGCTGTTGCCTGAGGTGGACAGACAGGTATTTTCACAGTTCAAACTTTTGCCAACCCATACACTTCTCTTCAATATTTTAGTTACGTTTTAAAGTATCACGTTTTAAATTTGCGTTGAAATTTAAGTGTGAAAATGTTCTGAGTGATTTGCACTCCTGTCTCTTAAAAAGGAGTTCAGGGTTGCCCAGTAGGTCACAAATTTGAACCCCAGGTTTTAACAACATTCAGCCCTTTATGTCCAGCTCATGTGGATCCTCCTTCACCCTGATGTATGCTTGAAGGACAGGGGTGTTGTTTGTAGACTCAGAAATTATTCAAAAGTAATGGCATTCCCTCATGTAGATGCAGTACAATATGATGATGATAATTTGGTATGTTTATGGTCTAATTTAAATGCATTTTTCATCAATCACACGTAGAACAGGAATTTGTGAAACACGCTTCACTTTCTCCCTCTCAGTGTGTGTGAGGCCTTTGTGCTACACATGGGTCAGAGTTGGCGCAGAGTGCGTGTGTGTGTATTCACATGTGCTCTACCGTCTGAGCTAACTTTAATAATAAATGTGTGCCATGTCTTTAGAGTTGTAGACACAGGAACTTTAGTCTTCCATTTCTTATTTGAAAATTATTTTTTGCTATTTTGTCCTGTTTGGATGAAGGTGGGACCTGATGGAATGGCCAGGCTAAGTAGTTCAGCTCTGAACAATGAATTTTTTACCCATGCATCACAGAGCTGGAAGAGAGGTTGGCTGAAGGTGAGTTCTTTTCCCATTGATCTGCTTCTCAGTTCCTTATAGAACTTGTGCTCTCTATAACCCACAATCCCTTTTTAGGTGAGTTCACTCATGAGATGCAGGTGCGCTTCCGTCAAGAAATGGAGAAGGAGAAAAAAGTTGAGGCATGGAAAGAGAAGTTTTTTGAAGAGTACCATGGTCAAAAGTAAGAGCCACTATTAAATCTCCTCTGGAGCTGTTTCAGGATTAACTTGATGCTGGAGAGGGAAGAAATGGTTTAGGCTAGTTACCTAAACTTTGAGCAAATATTTTTTATCTTGTTTCAATGTTGACCTGCATCAACTATGTGTGTAAAATTCACACGTTTGCTTCTTTAGGTCAGGGCTGACACGTGAAGAGTCTCTGAAGCTCACTATGAGTGAAGCCACAGAAGTTGCTGCCACGGTGCTGGATGATGGTGTGGCCGCTGTGGCCTCGAGTGCCCCGAAGAGACGCAGTGTGGGGCGACGGAGGAGAGACGGCAGGATGAGGAGACGTACCCGAGCTGATCTGCGGCGCCGGGCCCGTCGACCCCTCTGCAAAGCTGCTCCTGCCCTGCAGCAGACGGAAAACACTGAGCCCAGTACTGTGTTGGAGAGTTTGACGGTGTCCGAGGCTTCACCCAACTCTGACAGCACAGTCATCCCAGTCCAGATGGAGCTCCAGGCCAACAGTACTGTAGAGCTTCCAGGAGAAAGCACTCCTACAGAGCCAGAACCTACAGACTCTCCAGAAACTGTTATACTGACAGCGCCTGTCTCCAGCCCCAGTCCCAGTCCAGCCTCCACCAGCGCCAATGAGGAGCCTGAAGTGCCCCCTCGGCTGTGTGCAGAAGAGCCCGCAGTGGCACTGGCCTCTGCCTCTTCTCCTTCCTCCTCCTCCTCGTCCTCCTCTGCCTCCTCACCTGCCTCCTCACCTTCCTCACCATCAGATCCACAGACATTTGGCACAGGATTGGACTCCTCTTCATCCTCTTCTGCTTCAAGTGCTGCTGTGGCGGCTGATCCGCTGGATGACTCGGCTTCTATTGTTACTTCAGTCACAGGAGGCACAGCAACGAGCAGTCGTGAGAGCAGTCCCTCAGCCAGTCCTGCCACCACCCCAGTGCCCAGCGCCCAGCACAAGGAGCAGAAGAAAAGGCCGGACGAGAGCTTTAGCAGCTTCCCTGAGAAAAGGCCCCGGCTCGATGACCATCAGTCCTTTCGTACCACAATTAACAGTGTGTGTTCAGAGAAGCCGCAGCCAACAACAGAAGAACCCAGGGTGCCGCCTATTAGGGTAAGTCTGCATGCAGTACACTGCACACTGTGTCGAGAATCACTTTAATTCATATGTCTGTTGTTCTGTTTCAGATTCAACTGTCCAGGATCAAACCTCCCTGGGTCAAAGGCCATCCCACCTACCAGATCTGCCCCAGGATTGTGCCCCCCGGCCAGGGCTCGCGGCGGTCGGGGACGGGGGGCGCGCGAACACTGGCAGACATCAAGGCCCGTGCCCAGCAGGCACGTGCCCAACGCGAAGCCGCTGCTGCTGTTGCAGCCTCTGCCGAAGGGGCAGCACCGGCCGGGGTCGGGATGCAACATAGCACTGGGATACACAATAATAACTGTGGACGAGCAGCACAGGAGCCTCCAGAAGAGTCCAGAGGAGGAGGAAGTGGAGGAGCTGGGGAGCACAGCACATCTGCAGACTCTAATTCATCTGGAACACAACTACTGCTTCTCAATATAGAGCCCACTCCTCAGCCTTCGCCCGCACCTTCCACTACCTCCACGTTAGTGTCCCTAGAGCCCCCACAAACCCCCAGTCCGGCCCACGACACTCCAGAAGAATTGTCACCTGGACAAGGAGAAAAGGTTGCAGCTAGTTTTCAGCCCAGTGACACTGCAGATGAAGTGACTGAGCCGGCCTCGTGCGAGTCCAAGTCTGACGCTGACCAGGAGCAAGCTCTGGAGTCTGCCAGTGTCCACACAGAAAGCATAAACCACAGCTATGAAAATCTCTCACTCGCCCCAACCTCCATCCCAGATTCCCTTCCAAGGTTTGGTGCTCAGGGTGTGGATGTGATCCAGAAGCTCCCCAGCGCTCACTTGGAAGAGCAGGGCCAAGGTGTAATCCAGCACTGCTCCGAGCTCAGGCACTCTGCTGCAGCGAGAGAACACAGAGACGTGCCTCACTGTGTACACTTTTCCAGTGTTAAGAAAGATGACGAGGCTGGAGTTAACAGCGACTCCACTGAAACTGCGTCGGACGGTGAGACAGAGAGTCACCAGTCTGAACGGGACTGGGGCTCCACAGTGAACAGCCCAAATCCTTCCAACCAAAAGCCAGTTATCCAGGCCCATGTCTCTGGCCGTTATGGTCAGACAGTCATTCAACACTGCTCTGTGAATGGGCTGGCACAGCCACATGGATCACACCCTCTCCCCACAATCCACAGAGAGGGGGTCAGAGACACTGATGAATTAAAGCTTGATTGTGGCGACAGACAGAGTCCTCCTGATTCAGACTGTGTCAAATCCATTATCAGTTCTCCCACTTTTGTTGCTTCCTCCAGGAGAGCAGTGAACTCTGCGAGGGCTGTGTCCAGTGTGGAGGCCAACAACCCTCTGGTGACCCAGCTGCTGCAGGGCAGCCTGCCTCTGGAGAAGGTGCTGCCCTCTCACCCTGCAAACAGGTTAGAAATCAGTCGTCTGCCCGGATCTCACCCAAGAACTCCTCACAGCAGAGCTGAGATCTCCCCTCAGTCTCCTAGTCTAGACCTTGCACTGTCTCAGAACCACAAGTCTCCAGTTGGCCGTGGGGCCGTTCTCACAGAGGGCCACTCAGTGTCGCAGCAGCAGGTCCCAGTTATCACCTCTGTCCCAACCCCCTCCAAGACCTCCTCAAGATTTAAACCTGAGACTGGCTCTCAGCTCACTCCAGATTTTACACTCATCAAAGACTCTTTTGGTCCCCAGCCATCACAGGGTGCCACTCCAGACAGAACCCTGCAGGCCACCAGAACCATGCTTAATGGCCCCTCTCCTCCCCACGCAGACCCCTGTCCCACAGAGGGTGTGCCTCCTATAAAGACCAACTGGTGGTCCCCACAGTCTCTGCCGCAGCTGTCTCCTGCGTCTGTTGTGAAGAATGAGGTGAGCTCACGGCCCTCGTGCCAGGATGGGGCCAGCTCCTCTCCACTTCTGCCTGTTAGCGTTACCAAAAAAGAACCTGTGAACTCGGTGGATGGTTACTTGAGCGGAGGAGCCATGGAGGGGCTGCTGAACATGGAGCTGGCGTTGGCCAGGATGGCCAAAAAGGATCACAGCAAAGGCAGCTTTTCCTCTGGCTCCTCGCCCTCCTCGGCCACGCCTCTACCCTTCCAGTTTTACGGAAAGCTCTCCAAGCAGAGCGGATCTGGTGTTAGCTACACGGCTAACGTGTCAGTGATGGACAATGGCTTTTCTCGAAGTGTAGCAGAAGGAGTGCTCCAGCTGCGTCCCATCCAGGCCTTCACTGACAGTGCGGCTGAGGAAGTGACCCTCAAGTGCTCCTGTCGACTCAAAGCCATGATCATGTGCCAAGGCTGTGGTGCCTTCTGCCATGACGATTGCATAGGGCCCTCCAAACTGTGTGTGTCGTGCCTGGTGGTCAGATAGTGTGGTGAACTGAATGTCCTGCAGTGTCTTGTCATTCTGTCTGTGTTGTCGGTGTCAGTGGCAGAGTTGGAGGGTGAGGGAGGGTCCATTATTAGGTTTGAGCACATCCCAGAAGCCTGACGAACAACATTGCCTTGTAAAATAGAGTGGCGGGTGTTGGCACAGATTCACAGTATGTTTTTGCTGTACTGGTTTATTATTATTATTATTATTATTGTTAATAATGTTATTGTGAATTTGGGGCATGGTTGATTGTAAATTGTGCCTTTTTGTGTTTACTTCTCAAACATTTACCTCATCTTTTCTTGCTTAATGTCTTCATTTGGTTGCCAACATTGTCTTGGTCTCTTGCTTGTTTGTTTCACAAACAGGAACATGTTATTTTCTTGTGCAAATAAATATTTTTTTAACCATTAAAATGAGTAAATAAAGTAAATCATTTGGTATTGTGTGTTTTTAGTCAGGTTAGAAACATAACCCACTGACCAATCAAGAAGAAGAAACTATCATGATGAGCTCTTTAACCATAAGGCACAAAGAAAACTTCGATTGAAGTAGATTCCAACAAGCTCCTTTTTTAAGGATGTATTTTTTTCCTTCTGGGTTTATTCTCCCTTTGGTAAAATATCAGGATACACTATCAATTGGACAGAGTGAGTTTGTGCCTCTCTCCACTGTTAATTCACCAGGTTTTATTGAAAGTGTTCCATTCGAAGTAGTCAACAACCACTTCAGCTATCTTGGTTTAACTGTACCTAAAAATCCAAAATTTATATTTTATTTAAACTTTGCCGACTTTTTATAGGGCTTAAACACAATATTGAACACTGGAAACGTCTACCCCTATCAATGATTGGCCGTATTAACTCAATTAAAATGATTTGCAAAGTCCATGAAATTGACTTCAAATCTCCCTCTCACTTCAGCCTTCAAACGTGGAGCAATAACAATCCCAGAATTCTAAAGATACAGTTGCTAAACCCTAAGGTGGAGCTTGTCAGTTTTCAAGCATTACTTCTGGGCTGCCAGCCTCAGGGCGTTAATGTTCTGGTGACTGGGGGCCCCAGACAGCTCGACCCCTAAAACCCCTTTATGGCTCAGGATAGAGGCCAACTGTAAGTAAATCCTCTCTGCCAGCTATGCTCTTTTAGAAGTCTGGGCTTTATTTGTTCACAGTCTGAGACTTTTGAACCAGATCAGAAGCTGTTTTGACACTACCAGACATCTCAGTACAGGCAACTATATGTTTCAACCACTATTTTTTGCCACTATGGCTTGATGAATCATATGATTGGAGAAAAAAGGGCTTGGTCTCAATTAAAAACTTGAATGTCGATGGTTAATTTGCGTCATTCAATCAGCTAAAAGTAGTATAATTTGCCCCATTTACCTTTCTTTTAATATATTTGCAGGTAAGGCACTATATTCAGTCCATAATCTCCCTGTGGAACATGTCATACTGTGTTAAAGAGCCCTCCTGACTCCAAGCATCTCATTTCAAGAATTGTACATTTGTGTGAGTGTATTACAGCATATACTGTGGAAATTAGAGACACATGGAGAAATTCAATATTGAATTATGAGTCTATGTGGGACAAATATTTGGTCAGTTCATGTTCCATAAACAGCAGGCATCACTTAATTCAGTTTAAGACTGTTCATTGTTTTCATTATTGTAAAGTAAGACTACATAGGATTTATCCCTCTATCTCCACCATATGTGACACATGGGTATCAGAGGGTATCAGTATCAGTTGTCTCATGCTTTTTGGTCTTGTTCTTCATTGCCTGGGTTCTGGACTAAAGTGTTTGATTGGTACAAATAAGGCCAAGGCCTATAAAGCCCCTTCAACCTGAACCAGGACCTTCCATTTTCAGCTGTTCACAGACCAAGTGGAGTATTCCTGCAACAATGCAACGACCTCTGGAATGAGGAATGATTGTTGCAAAAAGACTGGTTGCTTAAAAGAATGGAAATCCCATTCTCCCCATTCATTCCAAATCATCATCATGATATTGATGATGATGATGATGTTGTCGCTGATACAGATGGACAAGCTGAGAGTGGCTCAATAGACCACCTTGAAGAGACAAGACAGTAAGGTCTCTATCCGAGCCCCTAGGACTCTCTTGGAATCCTCTCCATTGTACATTTGGTTCAACTAGCACAATATTGTACCATGCACAGCTGAGCCTTTGTTTGTTCTTCTTGTTAAATGGAAAAAAAAATGCAAATTAAAAATATATAAAGACTAATTGTAAAAAGCAAAATGTTTTTAAAAGAGTGACGAGCCAGTTCTTATTGTGGGTTCAGCTTTATTTAAGAGAAATTTTGTCATTTTTGCACAGACATAATTAACACATAGATAATATAAAATTAAATACATCACCATCACTTTGTTCTTCACCAAATAAATTGAGCAGCTTAAACTTCTCCTTTCCATATTGCAGTGTACTCAAAATATTTTGAGGAAATAAATAAAAACACCAATGTTTTAGAAAATTATTTTTAAAAGAGTTACAAAATATCTGCACTTAAAAAAGATCCCTGTATTTAAATAAATAACCTATACAAAACAATTTATAGCTGATATCTGAAAATAGGTCCTCTTTGTTCAACAATGCAGAGGAGATGGTTTCCCTCAGATTGATGAAAACCTTTTAGCATTTGGAAAAAGGTAATATAGTATGAAGACTGAATAGGTAAACGTATAAATAAGAAATTAATAAATAGGTTGATAATATTTGAAAGTCTTACACAACAATAGCAAGAATTAATCTACAAACTAGAGGTGGAACAGCACTATCCTTAGACAGAACACTAGAAAGAGTTTAGACGGAGCTGAGAGCTCAGCCCCGGCCTGTATCTAGCCACAGCCCCACGTCCTAAAGGAACATGCAAACAGCAATCAAGTACAAACCACACCATCTGCTTAGAAAATGAGAAGAATTCTACATAATATTGAAAGGACATGGAATGAAAGACGTGCGATGGCGTCACACAGCAATGCCTTTGACGGCCTGGTTGATGGACTCCAGCAGAGCGCGGTTCTCAGGGTTCTGGTAGCAGTCTTTGTTGGTGAACATGTGAGTTAGCGTGTCCACATAGTTGTCAAAGTTGTCCTCTGAGAGTGGCTCCTGCTGAACACATTCACAAAGTGAGTTGGCCTCATGCGGACACACACAGGACAAACATCAGACGCCTCGGGAAAACGTTCTCTGAGGCTTTACTAACTGTTAGACATTAGTGAGTGGGCTCAACGTCCACTGTTTGTTTTGACGAGGTGTGACATCAGGATCAGTGTACGGCAGGAGGACTAGGATCTGATTATATCAACACAGTAGCTGTCCACCATAGTTTCTACTTTTTCCTAATTCCTGTTAAGTCCTGCAATAACTACATATTTTGTCACTCTAGAAATATCATTTAGAGTACCAACTGCTGGACACAGCTGCTATGACCTGGGGTTTTGTTACTGAGAATGTGACACAAACAGCTGCCACTGCTGTGCACTGACCAGAGAGGGCAGGCGGATGTTGGCCAGGCTGTGGATCAGGGCTCGACTCAAGCCAGACAGCTCCAAGAACAGGGCCTCGTTCCTCTCCTCGATCTGCCTGTTCTCCTCCTCCATGTTCTTTAGGCTCTTCTCCATCGAGGAGATCTACATCAAAACCAAAATACAGTGTCCAGTCAGTAACACATGCTGGAGCTCAGGCCAGAACAGGCTTTCAGTTCTCCTTGAATTACTTTAGACAATGAAAAGATTCAGGCTGTGTGTAGGTCTGGGCTAAAGGCTGACTCTAACCTGAGTGTGCAAGTTCACCATGTCGGCTTCCATCTCAGAGTTCGACTCGTTCAGCTCAGTGATCTCTTTGTTCAGCTGCTGGATGTCTTCATCATTGTCCAGCACTGAATAGCATTAAGTGACAGTTTATGTTTCCATCAGACACATACATATATTAGAGAGAGCTGTTTTAAATAAGATATTACAATCAATACAAAACAGTACTATAACCTATTCTATAAAATTCTACAGTATCAAACAAAATTCTAAGTATAAACATCATAAATATAAAAGTAAGAATGAGTAACTTGCTAACATCAGGAGAATGCTTATACGTTACGTTTGTGCGGTTCTTTTGATAAATGTTTGAATTCCCGTCTGGACAGCTTCAGATCCTGCTGAAGCTGCTGAAGCTAACCAAAGCCTGGAGTGAAGGCTGTGATGGTGCTGTGTGTGCGTCATATAACAGGATAAATATGGTGTTAGTAGTAAATGAATGTGTTCCATCTGAAGAGTCTGCAGATGTGTATGACTGACCAGTGGACCAGGGACTACAGTGGATCTGCTGAATCTCAGAGCTCCATGAAGACAGCGCCCAGCATGTGTTTGAGCTGGCAGAGGCCCTCATTAGTCAAAGTTGCATATGGCAAAATCTTTGGCATTTATTAATATGAACGTGGGCTCAAATCTCACGGCAGGTCAGGAGGTGGTGTAAACATACGCAAGAATTAACAATTAACAACGCATTGGCACTTTGATATTCCATATTACACTCCTCTGTAACTACAGTATATATTAGTATTTGATCTACTTTCAGGGCCATGTGCAGCACGAGCTTTCAGATGATTGTGTGTGTTATCGATACAGTCTATAACGCAGCAATCTGTTTATTTTGTCTTTTATCAGAGGCAAGGCAATTTTATTTCTATAGCACAGTTCCTACACTGGGTAACTCAAAGTGCTTTACAGGAATAAAAGACAATTAACAAGATTTAGATTAAGAAACATTAGAAAAATTCCAAACATTTTAAAAGAAAGTGCAGATAAAAAAACCTTTTATATTGTAATGCAGGCGGAGCTAAAGAGGAAGGTTTTTAACCTCACCTTGAACATTGTTAAAGTTGAGGCTGTTCCAGGTTTTTGCTGCATGAAACTTAAACACTGCTTCACCTTGTTTAGTTCTAACTCTGGGCACGAGCAGAAGGCCTGTCCCAGATGTTCTCAGAGTCCGAGGAGGTTCATAAACAACTAGCATGTCAGAAATATATTCTGGTGCTAAACCATTAAGAGACTTGTAAACCAGAAGTGCTGTTTTAAAGTCTATTCTCTGAGCAACAGGAAGCCAGATTTTAAAACTGGCGTGATGTGGTTGTACTTCCTGGTTTTGGTTAGAACCCGAGCAGCCGCGTTCTGAATAAGCTGCAGCTGTCTTAACCCTCGTTTTGAGAGACCAGTGAGCAGGCCGTTACAGTAATCTAACCTGCTGGAGATAAAAGCATGGATAAGTTTCTCTAAGTCTGGTTGAGACATCATCCCTTTGGCTTTAGAAATGTTTTTAAGGTGATGAAATGCAGATGATGTAATTGATTAATTGATGTTAATGTGACTGTGGAAATTCAAGTCTGAGTCCATGATGACCCCTAGATTTCTAACCTGATTTTTAACATTTTAGAGAAAGAGACTGAGGTGACTGCTGACTCTTTCTCTTTGTTTCTGTTCCCAAAGATGATTAGTTCAGTCTTGTTTCTGTTCAGTTGGAGAAAATTATTTTGCATCCACACATCAATCTGTTTGATGCTGTGACACAGTGAATGGGTTGGTCCATTGTATCAAACTCAGCACTCAAGTCCAACAGAACTAAGACTTTGCCCGCGTCAGTGTTCAGACGGATGTCATTTGTGACTTTGATAACTACGGCAAAAGAGTGTTTGCTGTAGGCTAGAGGTTCACTCTGTCACGAACCTGTCTGTATTTTCTCTTTTCTGTTTCTGGTAAACCACTTTGCAATAATCACTATAGTTGGACTCACGTGCACGTGCCCTCTACTGCCTGCACTGACGCAGGATCGTGGGGACTAGCGACGCTGGGTCTGGGGCTCGTCTAGAACTCGGTATGTTTATTGTTTATTGTACTATCATTACTATTTTTAAAAGAGTTATGACAACTGTACACCAGGATTGGCCTGGTACACACAGTTTCAAAAATCCCATGTGCACTCGGTCGTATGGCCTCTTTTTCGCACAGATCTGCACTCGTTTTTACACAACTTTATAAATGAGGGCCAGTGTCATCGGTGGCAGCAACCAGCCATTTCCTGGCTTTAAATTAAAAACAAGATTTATTTCAAAAGAAGAAACCTTTTTCAGCAGGTTTTCACTGTGGGGCTTAAATGTTACATCTTCATCAAATGTTATGCTAATGATATTTATATGATGTTACTAAATAGTAAAGTAAATAGTAAATATTATGGAATATACAGTAAGTGGTCCTTAATGAACTTTTCTAGAATTTTGTCTAAAACACAGTGAAATGGGCCTGTAGTTCTTAAGTGCTAAAGGTCACCACCTTTCAATAAGGGTAAGACAAAGGCAGTTTTCCAAATGCTGGGAATGGAGTTTTGTTGTACGGATCGATTCAAAATCTGTGTCAGTGGTACCGCAGCCAAACGTAAGAAATAAGGGGGAAGCTGATTTCCTAATGTCTAGCAGCTCAAGCTCCTTACACACCTCTCTGACAGACAGTCAGGTCTGGGTCCTAGAGACTGGGCTCGTGGAGCTGCTACTTTCTGAAGAGTCATGAAACAACGAGCTGGTGGCAACAAAGTGTCTGTTAAAACAGCTTTGTTTGACACTGGATTGGAATTGACAACCAACTGAGGTGGAAGCTCTCCTGAACGGGAATTGTCTGAGAGGGATTTTCCAAAATTTGCGTGGATCATTTAAATTGTTAGTTGTCTCAGATAAATAATGGGCACATTTTTCTTTTTTAATAGAAGCAGTTGTTGGAAATATAGCCATCAACAAACCAGTCTGTCTCCCTTTTGCCGAGTCAATATATGTACATATCATGTCTCACAGGTTCCTCCATCGTGTCCTCCAGGCCTCCTGCTCAATGAACTGTAACGTTACAGACTGAACCCTCCACAAGGCTCATGTAAATTATGTAACTGTTTAACACTGTTAACTCTGTTTCATTCCTGTCGCTGTCTATGCCTGAGACACATTGAGTGCATTCCGTTTAGTAAAAACTAGTTTCAAACACCTGCATAATGTATCCTGACCTGTTTTTATTGTCTTGTTCACCAGGATTGGCCCTGGTTATTTTTCTCTCTTCATGTTGTAGTTTTGTCTTGGGATTTGGATAATGTTATTGTATCATTGATCAGTGACAGTACTGAGGTCTCTCACCATCACTGGCTCTGAACTTAGCGCTCATGTACTCCTCTCCTGGCAGCTTGGCTCTCTTCTTGTTGGCTGAGGCTCTCGGACAACCTGATAAACTACAAGAGCAACACAGCACCCTTAGTTACACCTTTTGCAACACAATGTGCGTTATATGATTATTTCAAAACTCTTGTACCTGCGATGTGTCAGAAAACTGCCATTGGCGTGGCCAGAGCCGTCACAGCCCGGCGTGGGACAGGTCGGCCCCTCAGACTTAAAGGCTTTCCATGAAAAGGGAGTGCCATTCAGAAGGCCCTCCTTCTGCCGTCGTGCAGCGAGTGGACAGCCATAGGCGCTCCGGTGAGTGGCATACTTCCCACTGATGTGGCCCATACTGTCACAGCCTGGAACAGGACACCTGCAGGAAAAACTACTGGTTCCACAAACTGGAGCTGTATTCTTACAGGATGCAATTATTCCCCTTTTCTAAACAGCTCCGATGGCGTTACTGTGGCTAAATAGACCTTATGACTTTTGATAGATACCTGATCAGCTCAGAGTCCTCCTTGTCATCTCTGGTGGGAGTAGACTTGATCCCACCTTTTTTGGCTCGAGGACATCCAGAGAGACTGCCAGACAAGAGCAGAGTCAGTCAGTAAAACAGCGTGTTGTAGGACATAGGCCAAAGCGGTCCTACCTTCGATGTGAGGCATAGTTCCCAGTGATGTGACCTGATCCATCACAACCTGGAGTGGGACACCTGTGGCACACAAAACCCTTTTACATGTGGCTCACACTTTAAATGTGTTGGGTGAAACACAGGGTAAGGACAGTAGGGACAGTAGGGACAGTAGGGATAGTAGAAGAGGTGAGAGAAGACAGAACATACTTCAGTTCAGCTGTGTGGGCAGCCATGAGGGTCCGCAGCGATTTATCAGCGAGAGGACAGCCTGACAGACTAGAAGATAGTGACAGAGAACATGAGAAAACCAGAGGAGATGTCCGAGTGTGGAGCAGGGAGAGCACAGCTCACAGGGTTCAAAGTCAAGTGACTCAGGGCCAGTTCAGTGCAGGCATGTCGGTGTGTGACCACGCTCGCTGCTCTGTTCACAGGACGAACAGAGCTCACTTCCTGCTTCAGATGCAAAAGTACACATTTCTAATAATACTATCTAAAACAGTACTATTTTAGAGTGCACTTCTCTGTGTCTCTGAAAGAATAATCCCAGTTGAATGTATATTTATATAACCACTTTCTCTGATGTGAAAGCCTCAGTGGTGACTTTACAAACACACAGCAGTATTATTAACTGCAGATGAAAGCCGTTCTCAGACACAGTCTGAGACCTTGCTCCTTGAATGATTTCTTTCTTTAATAGGGTCTTTTGAATTTCAATGCAGCTCGTACCTTCGATGGGATGCGTAGTTTCCAGTGATGTGTCCACTTCCATCACAGCCCGGAGTAGGACACCTAGAGCCAAAAGCATGGTCACAAAGGCAGACCGCCAAGCAAATGTAAAGAAAGAGAAGAGGTAACTAAGATGGGACTTACACCAGAATATCCTTTTTGCTGTCTTTAGGCTGGAGCTTGACTTTGAAGCTTGAGGTGGTGACCTCCCCAGGATATGTCCTATCCTCTAGGTTCTCCTGCTCATCGTCCTCGGCGTCAGAGGAGCTGTAGGATGGAACTGTGTATTCCACCTGAGACGAACAGTGAAACCAGGTTAAAAGTGTGAGAGTGATGCCCTGAGTCCTGAGAGTGTGCACCACTCTACCTCGTCGGCGTCCTCCTCCTTGACACCACTGGTTGTGGTGAAATCCAGCGGCTCAACCCAGTCTTGCTGTGGGTGCGGCTGAGAGGAGGGGTACGAAGAGGAGGACGGCTCTGAGCTCTGCAGCTCTTCTCTCTTGGTCTTTTTCATGCTCAGATTCAATGTGCCATTCTCATCCACCTCAATTTCAGACTCCTAAAGTTTTAAACAAAGTGAATTTGAAAGGTCCCATTCAGTATATGTGGCCCCACTTCTGCCTTTTCTATGTTCCAATGAACATAAAGTCCTACTGCATTAAATACCAGAGCAGTAATGTAGTTCAAGCAGTATTCGTCATAAGGATTTTTCACATGTTGATATTGCAATAACAAAAATGTTGTCATATATTGTGGTACCCTATAAGAATCCTCAGAAATTCAACACTCGCCCCGATGGAGGGTCTAAAGTCAGGGGCTGTAGTGTAGTAAAGCCTGTTTGTCCCTTCGAGGCAGCTGCTGTTGTGTTATTGGGCTTTAAAAACAAAATTGAATAAGATGCAAATAAAGATGAAAACAGGTTGGGATCACAGCTCTACCTCATGGACACTGTCACAAGTGTCATGTTTTTCTCCTGTGCATTTTTTGCCTGTATTTTACAAGGGCCAAATACTAAATGGAACTGAGGGCTGAATAAAAACGTGCATACGCCTGATGTGGCTCACGGGCTGTGACTCTGTGAGGAGTACCTCTGTGCAGGGCTCGTGGGCCTGGGCACTCAGGCTCTCTGGTCTCTCCCAGCAGCGCGTGGACAGGTTGAGGATGGCGGTAGCTGCCATGTGAGCCGCCTCGGCGTCCTGGCTGTAGTCATAATCAGAGGAGGGGGCACTGGAATACCCCCCAGCCACAGTGGGACTCGGGGAGGAGGCCTTAGGGAATGGTTTAGCTGTGGGAGCAACAACAGCACAACAACCTCAGCATCAGCAACAGCAGGACTACGTTCAGTATGAAATACGTCATCACAATATGGACTATCTGACTTTAAGATCTTTGTTTAAAATGGCTGTGAGTACAGCTGAGTATCGGTGCTGAATGGCAGATAGGAGCAACAGTGTGCAGGGCTCACTTTGGAAGGCTTTGGGTGAGGTTTCACTGGTGCTAGGAGTTTTTGGAATGAGCGTTCGCTTTCCAAAGACCTGGACATCAAAGCTTGCATAGTCAAAAGACACCTTGGAGTACTTCTCCAGCTCTTTAGCCAGGTTGGCCCGGGGCGTAGTGGTCACTGTGCCGGGCCGGTAGCTGCCATACTGAGGGATTTCCAGCTGTTTTACAAAACACATAGGCCTGAAAGACATATGCAAAAAGCCTTGTATTCAAACCCTGTAAATCCAAATCCTGTTGCTAAAAGTAAGCCAGAGAGAGTGTGTGTGACCTGAGAACTCGGTCAGAGTTGGATGAGGGCTCACTGGTTGAAGCCTGTAGATGCTTGTCCTGATTCAGATTCCTGTTCAGCTTCTTTGCTGCAGCGATGGGGCAGCCTGACAGACTGACAGACAAGTGTTCCAGAGTAAGTACTTTGCATTTGATAAAACACATTTTCAGTAGGTTTTTGCGTGTAAAGTGCCATTTTTGAAAATATTTTACAATTACAAAGAACTGTTTTGTGTACAGCTTCATTATTATTAGTAGTAGAGCTGTTAGGGTTTTTTAGTGAGTGCTGACTTGATATTAGTTGTTTTACTTCAAATGATAAATTTCATGATTAGAAGATTTTGATATTAGATGTAAGCAGTAAAATATTGGACACTGTCCTTTGTCAACGTGAGCCTTTTATGATAAAGGTAGGCTTCGAGAAGCATGACTGTTGATACTAGGCTTTAAAAGAAATCTCAGCACCAGTTTACATTTAAAAAACCTATTCATCTGCACTGAGCAAATGCAAATAAATCACTAAGAGAGGGAGACATTTTTGTAGCAGCCTGCCCCTAGTGGTGAGTAAAAAAAATCTAATGCTATTTGTAAATAACATGATTATTCCAACAGACCTCTGCATTGTTATTCTGTTGGCTTTACTACATGTGATTGACATGCTCCAGCTGCAGTCTCTCAGTGAGTGTGTGTGTGTGCAAGGTGTGTGCTGATTAACCTGCGGTGTGTGTTGCGGTTACTGTTGACATGTCCTTGACCTGTGCATCCCGGAGTTGGACACTTCAGGACGTTTTCATGCATGGCCAGGACTGCAGCACGGCAAACAAACAGTCAGTACTTAGTTTTGTTAGTAACTGCTCCAAAGAATAAAGCAAAACTGCACAATCAAATCACTTTAACATTAATCTGTCCACTGAATTATAAAATAAATGTGGACAATATGAATGTGCCTGTCTACTGCTGAGCACTTGGCACTCACTCTCAGGAGGGATTCTGTCTTTGTGAGGACATCCAGATAAACTTCGATGGTGTGGGTACAGTCCAGTCACATGACCTGTTCCGTCACAGCCTGGAGTCGGACATTTGACTTCTTTTTTCTCTGATAAAAGGACACAATGCAAAGAGAATCAGTGAAGGGCAGTTTCAGTACAGGAGGGGCCTATGGAACGAGAGGGACAAGGAAGTAGACTCCTGTGGTTTATAAAATAAAATAAAAAGTACTGCTACACCAAGGTTGGATCAGAGCGCACTGTCCCTCATCACTGGGAAAAGGACTTCAGAGGACTTCCTCACAAGGTCTGCAGCAGTCTAAGCAAGGATGATCAGACATTTTAAGACACTTCTCAAGCTCCTTTGGGAAAATCTAAACTGTGCTCGGGCAAGCTGACTCTCTACAGTCTGATATAGCAGTCAGTCTGATGCAGGAGTCATAGTCTCTACAGTCTAATACAGGAGTCAGAGTCTCTACAATCTGATACAGGAGTCAGAGTCTCTACAGTCTGATACATGAGTGATAGTCTCTACAGTCTAATACAGGAGTCAGAGTCTCTAGTCTGATACAGGAGTCAGAGTCTCTGGAGTTTGATACAGGAGTCAGGGTCTTTATAGTCAGATACAGCGGTCAGAGTCTCTGGAGTTTGATACAGGAGTCAGAGTCTCTACAGTCTGATACAGGAGTCAGAGTCTCTACAGTCAGATACAGGAGTCAGAGTCTCTACAGTCTGATACAGGAGTCAGAGTCTCTACTATCTGATACAGGAGTCAGAGTCTCAATCTGATGCAGGAGTCAGAGTCTACAGTCTGATACAGGAGTCAGAGTCTCTACAGTCTGATACAGGAATCAGAGTCTCTACAGTCTGATTCAGGAGTCAGAGTCTCTACAGTCTGATTCAGGAGTCAGAGTCTCAGTCGGATGCAGGAGTCAGAGTCTAAAGTCTGATACAGCAGTCAGATTCTCTACAGTCTGATACAGCAGTCAGATTCTCTACAGTCTGATACAGGAGTCAGAGTCTCTACAGTCTGATACAGGAGTCAAAGTCTCAGACTAAATTTAGGAGTCAGATTCTACAGTCTGATACAGGAGTCAGTCTTATACAGGAGTCAGAGTCTACAGTCTGATGCAGGAGTCAGAGTCTAAGTCTAAAAACAGACATCAGAAACTCTACAGCCTGATATAGGAGTCAGAGTTCAAGTCTGATACAGGAGTCAGAGTCTAGAGTCTGATCCAGGTGTCAGAGTCTCAGTCTGAAGCAGGAGTCAGAGTTTACAGTCTGATACAGGAGTCAGAGTCTCTACAGTCTGATGCAGAAGACAGAGTCTCATTCTAAATACAGAAGTCACAGTCTCTACAGTCTGACACAGTCTGATACAGACTGAGTTCTTTATCAGACTGAGGAGACTATGACTCCTCAGTCTGATAAAGGATTTAGAGTCGCTACAGTCTGATACAGGAGTCAGAGTCTCAGTCTGAAGCAGGAGTCAGAGTTTACAGTCTGATGCAGGAGTCAGAGTATCTACAATTTGATACATGAGTCAGAGTGCAAGTCTGGTGCAGGATTCAGATTCTACAGTCTGATTCAGGAGTAAGTCTTATACAGGAGTCAGAGTCTCTGCAGATTGATACAGCAGTCAGAGTCTCTACACTCTGATACAGCAGTCAGAGTCTGTACAGTCTGATACAGGAGTCAGAGTCTCTACAGTCTGATACAGGAGTCAGAGTTTCTACAGTCTAATGCAGATGTCAGAGTCTACAGTCTGATACAGAAAGTTAGAGTCTCAGTCTGATACAGGAGTCAGAGTCTACAGTCTAATGCAGGAGTCAGAGTCTCTACAGTCTGATACAGGAGTCAGAGTCTCTACAGTCTGATACAGCAGTCAGAGTCTCTACAGTCTGATACAGGAGTCAGTGTCTCTACAGTCTAATACAGGAGTCAGAGTCTCTACAGTCTGATACAGGAGTCAGTGTCTCTACAGTCTGATACAGGAGTCAGAGTCTCTACAGTCTGATACAGGAGTCAGAGTCTCTACAGTCTGATACAGGAGTCAGAGTTTCTACAGTCGGATACAGTCTGATACAGACTGACTCCTTTATCAGACTGTAGATACTCTGACACCCACATCAGACTGAAGAGACTCTGACTCCTCAGTCTGATACAGGAGTCCGAGTCTCTACAGTCTGATACAGGAGTCAGAGTCTCTACAGTATGATACAGGAGTCAGAGTTTCTACAGTCTAATGCAGATGTCAGAGTCTACAGTCTGATACAGAAGTTAGAGTCTCAGTCTGATACAGGAGTCAGAGTCTACAATCTAATGCAGGAGTCAGAGTCTCAGTCTGATGCAGGAGTAGGAGTCTCTACAGTCTGATGCAGGAGTAGGAGTCTCTAAAGTCCGAAACAGGAGTCAGAGTCTCTACAGTCAGATACAGCAGTCAGAGTCTCTACAGTTTGATACAGGAGTCAGAGTCTCTGCTGTCTGATACAGGAGTCAGAGTCTCTACAATCTGATACAAGAGTCAGTCTCTACTGTCTGATACAAGAGTCAGAGTCTACAGTCTGATACAGGAGTCAGATTCTCTACAGTTTAATACAGGAGTCAGAGTCTCTACAGTCTTAATCAGGAGTCAGAGTCTCTACAGTTTGATACAGTAGTCAGAGTCTCTACAGTCTGATTCAGGAGTCAGAGTCTCAGTCGATGCAGGAGTCAGAGTCTAAAGTCTGATACAGCAGTCAGATTCTCTACAGTCTGATACAGGAGTCATAGTCTCTACAGTCTGATACAGGAGTCAGTGTCTCTACAGTCTGATGCAGGAAACAGAGTATCTACAATTTAATACAGGAGTCAGAGTCTCAGACTAAATTTAGAAGTCAGTTTCTACAGTCTGATACAGGAGTCAGAGTCTATGACTAAATTTAGGAGTCAGTTTCTACAGTCTGATACAGGAGGCAGAGTCTCAGACTAAATTTAGGAGTCAGATTCTACAGTCTGATACAGGAGTCAGTCTTATACAGGAGTCAGAGTCTACAGTCTGATGCAGGAGTCAGAGTCTAAGTCTAAAAACAGACATCAGAAAATCTACAGCCTGATATAGGAGTCAGAGTTCAAGTCTGATGCAGGAGTCAGAGTCTACAGTCTAATACAGGAGTCAGAGTCTAGAGTCTGATCCAGGTGTCAGAGTCTCAGTCTGAAGCAGGAGTCAGAGTTTACAGTCTGATACAGGAGTCAGAGTCTCTACAGTCTGATACAGAAGTCAAAGTCTCGACAGTCTGATGCAGGATACAGAGTCTCATTCTAAATACAGAAGTCACAGTCTCTACAGTCTGACACAGTCTGATACAGACTGAGTTCTTTATTAGACTGAGGAGACTATGACTCCTCAGTCTGATAAAGGATTTAGAGTCGCTACAGTCTTATACAGGAGTCAGAGTCTCAGTCTGAAGCAGGAGTCAGAGTTTACAGTCTGATGCAGGAGTCAGAGTATCTACAATTTGATACATGAGTCAGAGTGCAAGTCTGGTGCAGGATTCAGATTCTACAGTCTGATTCAGGAGTCAGTCTTATACAGGAGTCAGAGTCTGTGGTCTAATGCAGGAGTCAGAGTCTCTACAGTCTGATACAGCAGTCAGAGTCTCTACACTCTGATACAGCAGTCAGAGTCTGTACAGTCTGATACAGGAGTCAGAGTCTCTACAGTCTGATACAGGAGTCAGAGTTTCTACAGTCTGATACAGGAGTCAGAGTCTCTACAGTCTGATACAGGAGTCAGAGTCTCTACAGTCTGATACAGCTGTCAGTGTCTCTACAGTCTGATACAGGAGTCAGAGTATCTACAGTCTGATACAGGAGTCAGTGTCTCTACAGTCTGATACAGGAGTCAGAGTCTCTACAGTCTGATACAAGAGTCAGAGTCTCTACAGTCTGATACAGGAGTCAGAGTCTCTACAATCTGACACAAGAGTCAGTCTCTACTGTCTGATACAAGAGTCAGAGTCTCAGTCTGATCCAGGAGTCAGAGTCTACAGTCTGATACAGGAGTCAGATTCTCTACAGTTTGATACAGGAGTCAGAGTCTCTACAGTCTGATACAGCTGTCAGTGTCTCTACAGTCTGATACAGGAGTCAGAGTATCTACAGTCTGATACAGGAGTCAGAGTCTCTACAGTCTGATACAGGAGTCAGAGTTTCTACAGTCTGATACAGGAGTCAGAGTCTCTACAGTCTGATACAGGAGTCAGAGTCTCTACAGTCTGATACAGCTGTCAGTGTCTCTACAGTCTGATACAGGAGTCAGAGTATCTACAGTCTGATACAGGAGTCAGTGTCTCTACAGTCTGATACAGGAGTCAGAGTCTCTACAGTCTGATACAAGAGTCAGAGTCTCTACAGTCTGATACAGGAGTCAGAGTCTCTACAATCTGACACAAGAGTCAGTCTCTACTGTCTGATACAAGAGTCAGAGTCTCAGTCTGATCCAGGAGTCAGAGTCTACAGTCTGATACAGGAGTCAGATTCTCTACAGTTTGATACAGGAGTCAGAGTCTCTACAGTCTGATTCAGGAGTCAGAGTCTCTACAGTTTAATACAGGAGTCAGAGTCTCTACAGTCTTATTCAGGAGTCAGAGTCTCTACAGTTTGATACAGTAGTCAGAGTCTCTACAGTCTGATTCAGGAGTCAGAGTCTCAGTCGGATGCAGGAGTCAGAGTCTAAAGTCTGATACAGCAGTCAGATTCTCTACAGTCTGATACAGCAGTCAGAGTCTCTACAGTCTGATACAGGAGTCAGAGTTTCTACAGTCTGATACAGGAGTCAGAGTCTCTACAGTCTGATACAGGAGTCAGTGTCTCTACAGTCTGATACAGGAGTCAGAGTCTCTACAGTCTGATACAAGAGTCAGAGTTTCTACAGTCTGATACAGGAGTCAGAGTCTCTACAGTCTGATACAGGAGTCAGTGTCTCTACAGTCTGATACAGGAGTCAGAGTCTCTACAGTCTGATACAAGAGTCAGAGTCTCTACAGTCTGATACAGGAGTCAGAGTCTCTACAGTCTGATACAAGAGTCAGAGTCTCTACAGTCTGATACAGGAGTCAGAGTCTCTACAGTCTGATACAAGAGTCAGAGTCTCTACAGTCTGATACAGGAGTCAGAGTCTCTACAGTCTGATACAGGAGTCAGTGTCTCTACAGTCTGATACAGGAGTCAGAGTCTCTACAGTCTGATACAGGAGTCAGTGTCTCTACAGTCTGATACAGGAGTCAGAGTCTCTACAGTCTGATACAAGAGTCAGAGTCTCTACAGTCTGATACAGGAGTCAGAGTCTCTACAATCTGACACAAGAGTCAGTCTCTACTGTCTGATACAAGAGTCAGAGTCTCAGTCTGATCCAGGAGTCAGAGTCTACAGTCTGATACAGGAGTCAGATTCTCTACAGTTTGATACAGGAGTCAGAGTCTCTACAGTCTGATTCAGGAGTCAGAGTCTCTACAGTTTAATACAGGAGTCAGAGTCTCTACAGTCTTATTCAGGAGTCAGAGTCTCTACAGTTTGATACAGTAGTCAGAGTCTCTACAGTCTGATTCAGGAGTCAGAGTCTCAGTCGGATGCAGGAGTCAGAGTCTAAAGTCTGATACAGCAGTCAGATTCTCTACAGTCTGATACAGCAGTCAGAGTCTCTACAGTCTGATACAGGAGTCAGAGTTTCTACAGTCTGATACAGGAGTCAGAGTCTCTACAGTCTGATACAGGAGTCAGAGTCTCTACAGTCTGATACAGGAGTCATAGTCTCTACAGTCTGATACAGGAGTCAGTGTCTCTACAGTCTGATGCAGGAAACAGAGTATCTACAATTTAATACAGGAGTCAGAGTCTCAGACTAAATTTAGGAGTCAGTTTCTACAGTCTGATACAGGAGTCAGAGTCTCAGACTAAATTTAGGAGTCAGTTTCTACAGTCTGATTCAGGAGTCAGTCTTATACAGGAGTCAGAGTCTACAGTCTGATGCAGGAGTCAGAGTCTAAGTCTAAAAACAGACATCAGAAAATCTACAGCCTGATATAGGAGTCAGAGTGTCTCGACAGTCTGATGCAGGAGACAGAGTCTCATTCTAAATACAGAAGTCACAGTCTCTACAGTCTGACACAGTCTGATACAGACTGAGTTCTTTATCAGACTGAGGAGACTATGACTCCTCAGTCTGATAAAGGATTTAGAGTCGCTACAGTCTGATACAGGAGTCAGAGTCTCAGTCTGAAGCAGGAGTCAGAGTTTACAGTCTGATGCAGGAGTCAGAGTATCTACAATTTGATACATGAGTCAGAGTGCAAGTCTGGTGCAGGATTCAGATTCTACAGTCTGATTCAGGAGTCAGTCTTATACAGGAGTCAGAGTCTGTACAGTCTGATACAGGAGTCAGAGTCTGTACAGTCTGATACAGGAGTCAGAGTCTCTACAGTCTGATACAGGAGTCAGAGTCTCTACAGTCTGATACAGGAGTCAGTGTCTCTACAGTCTGATACAGGAGTCAGAGTATCTACAGTCTGATACAGGAGTCAGTGTCTCTACAGTCTGATACAGGAATCAGAGTCTCTACAGTCTGATACAGGAGTCAGAGTCTCTACAGTCTGATACAGGAGTCAGAGTTTCTACAGTCGGATACAGTCTGATACAGACTGACTCCTTTATCAGACTGTAGATACTCTGACACCCACATCAGACTGAAAAGACTCTGACTCCTCAGTCTGATACAGGAGTCCGAGTCTCTACAGTCTGATACAGGAGTCAGAGTTTCTACAGTCTAATGCAGATGTCAGAGTCTACAGTCTGATACAGAAGTTAGAGTCTCAGTCTGATACAGGAGTCAGAGTCTACAGTCTAATGCAGGAGTCAGAGTCTCAGTCTGATACAGGAGTCAGAGTCTCTACAGTCTAATGCAGATGTCAGAGTCTACAGTCTGATACAGAAATTAGAGTCTCAGTCTGATACAGGAGTCAGAGTCTACAGTCTGATGCAGGAGTCAGAGTCTCAGTCTGATGCAGGAGTAGGAGTCTCTACAGTCTGATACAGGAGTCAGAGTTTCTACAGTCTAATGCAGATGTCAGAGTCTACAGTCTGATACAGAAGTTAGAGTCTCAGTCTGATACAGGAGTCAGAGTCTACAGTCTGATGCAGGAGTCAGAGTCTCAGTCTGATGCAGGAGTAGGAGTCTTTACAGTCTGATACAGGAGTCAGAGTCTCAGTCTGACGCAGGAGTAGGAGTCTCTACAGTCTGATGCAGGAGTCAGAGTCTCAGTCTGATGCAGGAGTAGGAGTCTTTACAGTCCGAAACAGGAGTCAGAGTCTCTACAGTCTGATGCAGGAGTCAGAGTCTCTACAGTCTGATACAGGAGTCAGAGTCTCTGCCGTCTGATACAGGAGTCAGAGTCTCTACAGTTTGATACAGGAGTCAGAGTCTCAATCTGATGCAGGAGTCAGAGTCTACAGTCAGATACAGCAGTCAGAGTCTACAGTCTGAAACAGGAGTCAGAGTCTCTACAGTCTGATACAGGAGTCAGAGTCTCTACAGTCTGATACAGGAGTCAGAGTCTCTACAGTCAGATACAGCAGTCAGAGTCTCTACAGTCTGATTCAGGAGTCAGAGTTTCAGTCTGATACAGCAGTCAGATTCTCTACAGTCTGATACAGCAGTCAGAGTCTCTACAGTTTGATACAGGAGTCAGAGTCTCTACAGTCTGATAGAGGAGTCAGAGTCTACAATCTGATACAAGAGTCAGAGTCTCTACAGTCTGATACAGGAGTCAGAGTCTCTACAGTCTGATAGAGGAGTCAGAGCCTCTACAATCTGATACAAGAGTCAGAGTCTCTACAATCTGATACAGCAGTCAGGAACTCTAAAGTCTGATACAGGAGTCAGAGTCTCTACTGTCTGATACAGGAGTCACAGTCTCAGTCTGATGCAGGAGTCAGAGTCTACAGTCTGATACAGGAGTAAGTGTCTTTACAGTCTGATACAGGAGTCAGAGTCGCTACAGTCTGATACAGGAGTCAGAGTCTCTACAGTCTGATACAGGAGTCAGAGTCTCTACTGTCTGATCAGGAGTCAGAGTCTCAGTCTGATACAGGAGTCAGAGTCTCTACAGTCTGATACAGGAGTCAGAGTCTCTACTGTCTGATCAGGAGTCAGAGTCTCAGTCTGATACAGGAGTCAGATTCTCAGTCTGAAGCAGGAGTCAGAGTTTACAGTCTGATGCAGGAGTCAGAGTATCTACAATTTGATACATGAGTCAGAGTGCAAGTCTGGTGCAGGATTCAGATTCTACAGTCTGATTCAGGAGTCAGTCTTATACAGGAGTCAGAGTCTGTGGTCTAATGCAGGAGTCAGAGTCTCTGCAGTCTGATACAGCAGTCAGAGTCTCTACAGTCTGATACAGCAGTCAGATTCTCTACACTCTGATACAGCAGTCAGAGTCTGTACAGTCTGATACAGGAGTCAGAGTCTCTACAGTCTGATACAGGAGTCAGAGTCTCTACAGTCTGATACAGGAGTCAGAGTCTCAGTCGGATGCAGGAGTCAGAGTCTAAAGTCTGATACAGCAGTCAGATTCTCTACAGTCTGATACAGCAGTCAGAGTCTCTACAGTCTGATACAGGAGTCAGAGTTTCTACAGTCTGATACAGGAGTCAGAGTCTCTACAGTCTGATACAGGAGTCAGTGTCTCTACAGTCTGATACAGGAGTCAGAGTCTCTACAGTCTGATACAAGAGTCAGAGTTTACAGTCTGATACAGGAGTCAGAGTCTCTACAGTCTGATACAGGAGTCAGTGTCTCTACAGTCTGATACAGGAGTCAGAGTCTCTACAGTCTGATACAAGAGTCAGAGTCTCTACAGTCTGATACAGGAGTCAGAGTCTCTACAGTCTGATACAAGAGTCAGAGTCTCTACAGTCTGATACAGGAGTCAGAGTCTCTACAGTCTGATACAAGAGTCAGAGTCTCTACAGTCTGATACAGGAGTCAGAGTCTCTACAGTCTGATACAGGAGTCAGTGTCTCTACAGTCTGATACAGGAGTCAGAGTCTCTACAGTCTGATACAAGAGTCAGAGTCTCTACAGTCTGATACAGGAGTCAGTGTCTCTACAGTCTGATACAGGAGTCAGAGTCTCTACAGTCTGATACAAGAGTCAGAGTCTCTACAGTCTGATACAGGAGTCAGAGTCTCTACAATCTGACACAAGAGTCAGTCTCTACTGTCTGATACAAGAGTCAGAGTCTCAGTCTGATCCAGGAGTCAGAGTCTACAGTCTGATACAGGAGTCAGATTCTCTACAGTTTGATACAGGAGTCAGAGTCTCTACAGTCTGATTCAGGAGTCAGAGTCTCTACAGTTTAATACAGGAGTCAGAGTCTCTACAGTCTTATTCAGGAGTCAGAGTCTCTACAGTTTGATACAGTAGTCAGAGTCTCTACAGTCTGATTCAGGAGTCAGAGTCTCAGTCGGATGCAGGAGTCAGAGTCTAAAGTCTGATACAGCAGTCAGATTCTCTACAGTCTGATACAGCAGTCAGAGTCTCTACAGTCTGATACAGGAGTCAGAGTTTCTACAGTCTGATACAGGAGTCAGAGTCTCTACAGTCTGATACAGGAGTCAGAGTCTCTACAGTCTGATACAGGAGTCATAGTCTCTACAGTCTGATACAGGAGTCAGTGTCTCTACAGTCTGATGCAGGAAACAGAGTATCTACAATTTAATACAGGAGTCAGAGTCTCAGACTAAATTTAGGAGTCAGTTTCTACAGTCTGATACAGGAGTCAGAGTCTCAGACTAAATTTAGGAGTCAGTTTCTACAGTCTGATTCAGGAGTCAGTCTTATACAGGAGTCAGAGTCTACAGTCTGATGCAGGAGTCAGAGTCTAAGTCTAAAAACAGACATCAGAAAATCTACAGCCTGATATAGGAGTCAGAGTGTCTCGACAGTCTGATGCAGGAGACAGAGTCTCATTCTAAATACAGAAGTCACAGTCTCTACAGTCTGACACAGTCTGATACAGACTGAGTTCTTTATCAGACTGAGGAGACTATGACTCCTCAGTCTGATAAAGGATTTAGAGTCGCTACAGTCTGATACAGGAGTCAGAGTCTCAGTCTGAAGCAGGAGTCAGAGTTTACAGTCTGATGCAGGAGTCAGAGTATCTACAATTTGATACATGAGTCAGAGTGCAAGTCTGGTGCAGGATTCAGATTCTACAGTCTGATTCAGGAGTCAGTCTTATACAGGAGTCAGAGTCTGTACAGTCTGATACAGGAGTCAGAGTCTGTACAGTCTGATACAGGAGTCAGAGTCTCTACAGTCTGATACAGGAGTCAGAGTCTCTACAGTCTGATACAGGAGTCAGAGTCTCTACAGTCTGATACAGGAGTCAGTGTCTCTACAGTCTGATACAGGAGTCAGAGTATCTACAGTCTGATACAGGAGTCAGTGTCTCTACAGTCTGATACAGGAATCAGAGTCTCTACAGTATTATACAAGAGTCAGAGTCTCTACAATCTGACACAAGAGTCAGTCTCTACTGTCTGATACAAGAGTCAGAGTCTCAGTCTGATACAGGAGTCAGATTCTCTACAGTTTGATACAGGAGTCAGAGTCTCTAAAGTCTGATTCAGGAGTCAGAGTCTCTACAGTTTGATACAGTAGTCAGAGTCTCTACAGTCTGATTCAGGAGTCAGAGTCTCAGTCGGATGCAGGAGTCAGAGTCTAAAGTCTGATACAGCAGTCAGATTCTCTACAGTCTGATACAGCAGTCAGAGTCTCTACAGTCTGATACAGGAGTCAGAGTCTCTACAGTCTGATACAGGAGTCAGAGTCTCTACAGTCTGATACAGGAGTCATAGTCTCTACAGTCTGATACAGGAGTCAGTGTCTCTACAGTCTGATGCAGGAAACAGAGTATCTACAATTTAATACAGGAGTCAGAGTCTCAGACTAAATTTAGGAGTCAGTTTCTACAGTCTGATACAGGAGTCAGAGTCTCAGACTAAATTACAGTCTGATTCAGGAGTCAGTCTTATACAGGAGTCAGAGTCTACAGTCTGATGCAGGAGTCAGAGTCTAAGTCTAAAAACAGACATCAGAAAATCTACAGCCTGATATAGGAGTCAGAGTGTCTCGACAGTCTGATGCAGGAGACAGAGTCTCATTCTAAATACAGAAGTCACAGTCTCTACAGTCTGACACAGTCTGATACAGACTGAGTTCTTTATCAGACTGAGGAGACTATGACTCCTCAGTCTGATAAAGGATTTAGAGTCGCTACAGTCTGATACAGGAGTCAGAGTCTCAGTCTGAAGCAGGAGTCAGAGTTTACAGTCTGATGCAGGAGTCAGAGTATCTACAATTTGATACATGAGTCAGAGTGCAAGTCTGGTGCAGGATTCAGATTCTACAGTCTGATTCAGGAGTCAGTCTTATACAGGAGTCAGAGTCTGTACAGTCTGATACAGGAGTCAGAGTCTCTACAGTCTGATACAGGAGTCAGAGTCTCTACAGTCTGATACAGGAGTCAGTGTCTCTACAGTCTGATACAGGAGTCAGAGTATCTACAGTCTGATACAGTCTGATACAGACTGACTATCAGACAGATACTCTGACAGTCTGAATCAGACTGAAAGACTCTGACTCTCAGTCTGATACAGGAGTCCGAGTCTCTACAGTCTGATACAGGAGTCAGAGTTTCTACAGTCTAATGCAGATGTCAGAGTCTACAGTCTGATACAGAAGTTAGAGTCTCAGTCTGATACAGGAGTCAGAGTCTACAGTCTAATGCAGGAGTCAGAGTCTCAGTCTGATACAGGAGTCAGAGTCTCTACAGTCTGATGCAGGAGTCAGAGTCTCAGTCTGATGCAGGAGTAGGAGTCTTTACAGTCTGATACAGGAGTCAGATTCTCAGTCTGACGCAGGAGTAGGAGTCTCTACAGTCTGATGCAGGAGTCAGAGTCTCAGTCTGATGCAGGAGTAGGAGTATTTACAGTCCGAAACAGGAGTCAGAGTCTCTACAGTCTGATACAGGAGTCAGAGTCTCTACAGTCTGATGCAGGAGTCAGAGTCTCTACAGTCTGATACAGGAGTCAGAGTCTCTGCCGTCTGATACAGGAGTCAGAGTCTCTACAGTTTGATACAGGAGTCAGAGTCTCAATCTGATGCAGGAGTCAGAGTCTACAGTCAGATACAGCAGTCAGAGTCTACAGTCTGATACAGGAGTCAGAGTCTCTACAGTCTGATACAGGAGTCAGAGTCTCTACAGTCAGATACAGCAGTCAGAGTCTCTACAGTCTGATTCAGGAGTCAGAGTCTCAGTCTGATACAGCAGTCAGATTCTCTACAGTCTGATACAGCAGTCAGAGTCTCTACAGTTTGATACAGGAGTCAGAGTCTCTACAGTCTGATAGAGGAGTCAGAGCCTCTACAATCTGATACAAGAGTCAGAGTCTCTACAGTCTGATACAGGAGTCAGAGTCTCTACAGTCTGATAGAGGAGTCAGAGCCTCTACAATCTGATACAAGAGTCGGAGTCTCTACAATCTGATACAGCAGTCAGGAACTCTAAAGTCTGATACAGGAGTCAGAGTCTCTACTGTCTGATACAGGAGTCACAGTCTCAGTCTGATGCAGGAGTCAGAGTCTACAGTCTGATACAGGAGTCAGTGTCTTTACAGTCTGATACAGGAGTCAGAGTCGCTACAGTCTGATACAGGAGTCAGAGTCTCTACAGTCTGATACAGGAGTCAGAGTCTCTACTGTCTGATCAGGAGTCAGAGTCTCAGTCTGATACAGGAGTCAGAGTCTCTACAGTCTGATACAGGAGTCAGAGTCTCTACTGTCTGATCAGGAGTCAGAGTCTCAGTCTGATGCAGGAGTCAGATTCTCTACAGTTTGATACAGGAGTCAGAGTCTCAGTCTGATGCAGGAGTCAGAGTCTACAAACTGATACAGCAGTCAGAGTCTCTACAGTCTGATACATGAGTCAGAGTCTCTACAGTCAGATACAGGAGTCAGAGTTTTAGTCTGATACAGGAGTCAGAGTTTTAGTCTGATACAGGAGTCTCTACAGTCTGATAGAGGAGTCATAGTCTTAGTCTGGAGTCAGAGCTGGCCCTCTTGTATCAGACTGTGTCCTGTCCTGGTCCGAGATGTCTGTCCCTTTGTAGATGACATTGTAGTGGGTAGTGGAGGCTACCACAGAGTCATAAAAAAGCCATTAGAAGTTGACTTGTTTGTGTTAAAAGCTAATGAGAATAGTAACTCATTTATTAATAACAGACATAAAATGTTATGTTATGAACGGAGAAGTGCTTTTGATGCCATAAATCTTTTTGACAATGTGTTTCAAAATAGAACAATGAGAGTTGAAGTTTGATAATATTAAAAAAAAAGCTTCTAACACCTAAACTGTATAAATCGATGGCAAGAAAGAAAACTGCATGGGCCGGATCTTAGCGGCGGAGATGTGGCAGAGATCAAGATGGTGGTATATCTGCGACTCTGCCAGCGACATGAGGCATGGTGGTCTGAAAAACAAGATGTGGCATGGTGCACCTCAACATTCATTAATTTTCTTCTGCTTGGTCCCGTTTATTTTATTTTTTTATATATAGAGCTTTTCCACCTACTGTAGTAGGCACTCAAAGCGCTTTACATTAAGCTTCCATTCACCAGTGTTACAGCTGGAACACCACTGGAAGCAAGGTGGGTTAAGTGTCTTGCCCAAGGACATAACGACAGTATGAACTGTGGGGAGAGCGGGATGTTATGATGAAAGTTGGGGGTCACAAGTGACTGGAGCTTAACCCAGCAACTTTGGACCTTATGCGGGGGAGCAAGAGATATGGGAGGAGCTCATTAAAAGCACCAGTCTCAAAGCCTCAGCTTTAATTTAGGAACCGTCTCTCAATTTACATACTGTGGAGTGCGGGAAAAAACAAACAAGCAAAATAAATAGATCCATTGTTTCTATCAATAGCCCATGGATCAGGTAATCCACTGCCCCAGAGCACAATGAGTCCTACCACTTTTTGGGAAAATGTTGTTCTTTTTATGTGAATTTAATGCTGTATATTTTAGTGTTTTTTTTTTTCAATAGCTCTCGGGTCATGTGACCCACTGACTTCCCAAAAAGTTGAATATTACTATTGAATCACCCCAAACAACGATGGGTATGAGATCAATCAAGCACACCACTTTTTTTTTTTTGATATTTTCTTTTTTTTAAACTTTTTTATGTGCATTTTTAAAACTGGAAGGCTTGTCGTGCGATTGAGAAGATCGTGCTAACCTAGTTAACCAAAAGGCTTCCCTAATGCATGGCACTGACACTGACGGAACTGGCCCACACTAATATTGGAGAAGTCTGAAAGTCATGAAAAGAAACTCGAAGAGATACAGATCAGCACGAGCACCACAGAGAGTCAATTAGCCAACATAGCTAATCAGATTGGCAAAGTGCAACGCCGACTGTGGTTTTTGGAAGATGCCCACCATCTTCCAAGCAGCAACACCAAAAATTACAAAAAATTATGGGATTATTAGACAGATTATTAGAAACCACAATAAAGACTTCTTGGAGACCCGTTGCACGTCCCCTACTAGCCGGGACATGCATCTTAACCCCGGCCCAGTCATCGAATTGGAGACGCATCCATTTCTTGTAAATTTAGACACAAACATGGATTATGGCACCAGGGTTCATACTACATCGGAGCCGCCCGAACTGATCTGCAGCATCGGTACAGGCGTTGGCCACTTTGGTGAGTTCATTACTGCTGACTCCTACTAGTTCCAGTAAACACGCCCGGAACTGACCCAGAGTCAACACCGCGACTAGAACCTGACCTCAACTTACCAAGTCATAGTCAAACATCGCCGTCTGAAACTATCTAGAACTGTGAACCAACCTCGCGTCTTGTGGGACTCAGGTCAAACCAAGCGGGATATTAGGTGGACATTTAAAATTTAGAAGTGCCATATCTCAGGAAAGACTCAAGACGCACACATGACACCATCCACATCAATGGAACGGCTGTTGAGTCTCCAGTTACAAGTACCTGGGAATCCACATCTCAAAAGACCTGTCCTGGACTATCAACACCTCCAGTCTGGTCAAAAAGGCTCACCAGCGACTGTTCTTCTTGAGAACACTAAAGAAGAATGGTCTGTCCTCAGATATCCTGGTGAACTTCTATTGCTGTGCAATAGAAAGCATCCCGACCAACTGTGTCACAGTCTGGTATGGGAGCTGCTCTGTTGCAGAGCGCAAGGCACTGCAGCGGGTGGTGAAAACCGCCCAACGCATCACAGGGACTCCACTTCCAGCCATGGAGGACGTCCAGAGGAATTGCTGTCTGCATCGAGCTCGCAGCATCCATAAGGACTCTCATCTCGCTTATAGACTGTTCTCTCTTTTAACCTCCGCCTGGCATTTCAGGTGCTTCAAAACCAGGACCAGCAGACTGAAGAACAGTTTTTTTTCCCCCAGAGCTCTCTCTTTATTAAACTCTGCACCCCGCTAATCCCGCTGCCCCTCATATTTTGTTTATAGTAATTGCCATTTGTATTTATGTTCATAGTACATATCCACCTAAATCTATTTCTGACTTCTGTTTATAGCTCACCATGGCCTTCTCTATCATTGTATATACCCATTTTATAATTTCTGTTTATAGTAATAAGCCATCTGTATATTATGTACAAATCCATCTCCAAATTACTTCTACAATACTGACTTATTTATTTATGCAAATACTGGAATACTGCACTGCAACACACACAAAGACAGAACACGGAAGTGAAGACAGAAGGACAAAGCAAGTGTAAAGTTGGATGTGAGGAAGTGAAGACAAATCACAGACTAGACAGACAGGTGAAGAGAGCGACAGGTGAAGAGAGCGACGGATGAAGAGAGCGACGGGTGAAGAGAGCGACGGGTGAAGAGAGCGACGGATGAAGAGAGCGACGGGTGAAGAGAGCGACGGGTGAAGAGAGCGACGGATGAAGAGAGCGACGGGTGAAGAGAGCGACGGGTGAAGAGAGCGACGGATGAAGAGAGCGACGGGTGAAGAGAGCGACGGATGAAGAGAGCGACGGGTGAAGAGAGCGACGGGTGAAGAGAGCGACTGGTGAAGAGAGCGACTGGTGAAGAGAGCGATGGGTGAAGAGAGCGACTGGTGAAGAGAGCGACTGGTGAAGAGAGCGACAGGTGAAGAATAGAAGGAAAAGGAAAGTGAAAAGACAGACCACAGAGTACAGTAGATAGTTTAATACATTTTTTTATGTGACACAGAAGCGTGTGTAAAGATTTGAAGAAGTTAAAGATCTACAAACTGGATCCAAAATAAAACATTTTTGCTAAACTACATATTTTGCTAAACTATTAGGACAAGTATCAGTATGAAAGCACTAAGAATAACTGAGACATAGTTATTGGGGATAGAATGAAAATTATCACTTTGTAATGAAAAACACTGACAACTGACTGACAACATAGAGCACAAACCATTGTTTGGGTTAATGGCCAGTGTTCCCACAGTAACACAAGATAACAGAGGTTTCTTATCACCCTCCCTTTTCTTTGCTCACTCTCTTGAGCTAGAAAAGTTTTTTTTTTTTTCTAAAGAAGCTGGACTTTTGCCTCCACTGTCATTTGGAGACCCTTTACATTAAATAAACCTTTTTAATGTTGAAATAAATGCTTTGTTGGAAATGTCAGTGACAGAAAAAGACTGAACTGATATGTTAAAGAAAGTTTTATGATACTTAATTATGAAAACTGTTTGACCTTCTGACAGGTCTGTTGATATGAATATAGTCTACATTTGAGTTTTATTGATTCTATGGAAATGTTTTTTGTAAACTAAACAACAAAATGAATGGGATTAAATATTGTTTGAGAAAAATATTGTTTGAGTATTTAGAAAAACTGAAATAAACAGTTAAATAAATAATGACCAAGGGTTTATTAAAATGGTATTTTATAATAAAGGTAAAATACCTGACACTAAAATAGACGCTGATCAGTTTAATCTATACAATACAGATTTAAACTGTAAACTTGTAATCTGGTGAGATAAAACATATTTATATGTTAAAACTGTTAAAACTTGGAGGATTGTAGAGGTGTTTATTTGAGAAATCTAAAGTTAAAGAGAAATAAATAAATAAAAAAGTAATTGTTAAACTAACAAGATAAATTGTTAAAGTTGCTCTCTGTGTTTTAATCAATGTTTGGAGTTATTGATTTATTTAAATTTTTAATTTTTTGTTGGATTTATTGATTGGAATGTTTTGGATTAATAACTATTGTGAGAACTAGGAGGACAAACACAATAGTCTTTCCTTTTTGCCAAACCCTTCGAGGTGTTCATTGTGAACACTGCATCAATCTTTTTTTTAATGAACAGTAATGACTTTTACTGATTGCAATTTTGGTGAAAAATAAAGAGAAACAAGTTATTTTCAGTTTACACTTGATGTTTAAGTTTATATTTAACATTAAGTAAGGTGCATTCTTTATGTGGACAAAAATCTGAATGTTCAGATGTCTGAAAGTAGTGGAAACATAACCTTAGCAACTGATAATCTGTTTGAATATGTTACGTTTGAGATTAATATGGGAAAAATGCAAAAACAAAATGGTTTATTGTATGTTTATTGTGATTATTAAGCACTGAACTAAAACAGAGTTCTTTATAGACAGTATGGAACAAATCTATACTGAACAAAATCCTAAAGATATTTTCATATGTGGGAATTAAAAAAAAATAAAGCACAAACTTACACAGAGCTTTGTTAATATTATGTTTAGTCTTTTCTGATAAACGACAATCACAAGGATGATGGTGTTCCAGAGGAAAGTAATGAGGCCTGAGCATGCCTGGACCTGGAGGCTGTGTGATGAACACTGTCCAGTTACTGCAGTGAGTCTGGCTCATAGAGGACAAAGAAAATGTAAAAGAAATTATTAAAGATTATTATAGAAATTGAATTAAAGGAAATAATACAATATCCTGAGAATATTTCTTTCCCTAATTAGATTATTTAAAAAGGCAATATAAAAGACATTGTCAATTTGAAGACTTTTCAAAAAGCTTGTGAACCAAAACCATGCAAAACTATTTATAATTTACATAAAGAATTTGTATCAACTCAGTTAAAATTGATCATATTTGTGGATAATACCACTTACAGTTACAGTTAAAGAGCTACAACTAAAGGTCCGTTCACACCGGGACAAATTTTGCACGCGATATTTGCCGACCTTTAACGCCTCATGACTAAACAAATGGCGCCAATGTGAGTGTGCACACGACGCGGAAAACGGCACGCGTAAAAGCGTCATTTTTAAAAAAAACGCCTCGGGTTCGTTTTTTTGGTTTGACGCGCTGCGTTAAAAACTATACGACCAATGAGATTGGCGCTTTTGCTCACGTGTCTGGAGCTTCTGAAGTTACAGTAAAACACAATTTGGGGGCGCTCAAACACAAAACGGTCTTGCCGAGCACACATACGTAACGGTGAAGAAGATATACGCCAAGTAGCGTCTTGCAAGGCAAGATGAATGTAGAGCTGCTGGTCTCGTTGGTGTCGGAACACAAAGAACTAAATGACAAACGCGACAGCGATTACAAAAATCTTGATAAAAGAGAACTTTTATGGAGTAGTATTGCACAGCAAATGGGGGTGTTTCTGTTTTACATTAAGCGCCATCAATGTCAGGGAATGAATTTGCATGTTCACTCGGGTCATCGTCAGCAAAAATCGCTTGGGTGTGAACACAAAAAAACGCTTTGAAAAACGCTGGCGAATAACGCTGGCGAATAACGCGCCGATATCCGTCCCGGTGTGTACCGGCCTTAATAGTAACTGAGATTACAACAGAGCTGAACAAAATGAAGGAACTGTTCAACAGTAATAAGTTCTCATTAAAAATAACTTACAAGGATGATGCTATGTGGAGAACACAGCAAAGATATAATGATAGTAATTGTTGAACTAACAAATACAAAGATTTAATGAGAAACAGTTTTTGTATTTTATAGGACCACAATATTTTTTTTGTTAATTGAGCCATGGTTATCTGATGTCTCAACAGGGGGAGAAGAAGATTTAAACAAAACAGTATTAATGTGATGAGACTTGGTTAACCTGATGCCTGGTTAACATAATACTATAACAACAGTGGTTTAATAAAGTTAAAAGATTAGTTGAAAATAATAAACTAAATAATAGTGACATGACTTTTCTGGGGAAGCACTATTTAGTCTAATTAAACTTTCAGATTAAAGTAGATATTCAGCAGTGAAACGGGTTATGCATCTGCTGGGCCATTTTTATGTTTGGATAATTTTATGGTTTGATATGATAAGGACCTTGGAGGTACCTTTCTAACTTTATCATGTTTTATGTAATGATGATTTTATTTGTTTGTTCTTTATTTGGATGGAAGCCAACTACAACAAGTATACCAGTTCTGAAAAGTAGCTTTGACAATTAATATAACCACCAGTAAGAGCTAATATTAACATAGTTCTTTAAACTAATTTTAAATCATCTTGGTTCACACCTATGAAGGAAAGTACACCTGTGAGCAGGACTAGTGACGCGAGTCACATGACCACCTGTGACATCACTCTGAACTTGACAAACAGAGAGATCAGGGACATTTGCAGCACAGGACGGACGTCTAGAGGTTTTGTGAAAGTAAGACCATTAGACCGGCGTTGCCTGCTGACTGGACACATGCATACCTCATTTAATTGATCCTCCTGTTATATGTGTTCACATACAATGTGACGGAGAACACCGTGAGCAGAAACTCACACCTTAGGAGCAAGAGAGCAGCTCCCTAAGGTTCATTTGAGAGCCACATTTACATCAACAACATTGGTGTCCCTCGAGGTGTCCCTAATGAATATAATGCTTGAAATTAGATCACAGAATTTATTCTTGTTTGAGACAATTTATACAAATGTGAATTGGATTAGCTATATTTATTACAACCAACCAGGCCTTTTAAAAATGAACTTCACACTGTAGAAATGAATGAGTGTTCTGTTGTAGAGGACTTAATCTAGACCTGGTTTGACAAAATGTTTGGATAATTGACTGGGATTTTAAAATCTGTATTGATATACATGTACTTGTTGTTGTTGCACTTCCATGTCTGATAACTTTTGCTTGTGTTGCATGTATTCGGAGCTTGTTGGTGAGATTGATGGATGGTCTGGGGACATCATCGTTTGCATGTACACCAACGGACAACAGCTCTATGACTGATCATACTAAGTCCTAAAGGGGCGTATTGTTTACGGAATTGATTATGCTTAAGATAATTGATTTTAATTATTCTGAATGTGCATATGTCTCACTCCATGTTTTGTTTCTTTTCGTTTTAGGGACAGAGATGGATAGGCAGGGTCAGGCCGGAGCTCTGAGTCCGAATGGGTTGACCAGTTCATCTCCGTCATTTCTGCATTTTATTTGTTGTTTTGGAGTGATTCTGTGTCTCTGATTTATTTCATTTTAAAGTTACCAATGGATTCATCAGTTTTACTTTCTTGTCTCGGTCTCTATAGTGGTTACACTGCTAAAATAGTAAATGTATTTGTTGTCTTTAATTTTATGGTCAAACCTCCTCAAAAGGGAATTGACACCGCCAACGGCAGATGGGGTGGGCAGGAGAGTTTTCCCCAGCAGGTCATAGGTCATTTACCTCATGGTCAAATGTACTTAGGCTAGGTCAACTGCCTGCTGGGTTTTTGCTCCTGCCATAATATACATCTCACACCCAAGCTAGTTTTATGCTAATGTTTTATCAGCATAAAGAGGAGGAAGATGTCATAGTAATTGAATATTAGATATTATGCTCTCACCTTTGTCTTTAGCTGTATCTCCTATTGGCTCCAGGCTAATCCAAACAAGACAAAGACATCACTTTGCACTACATCTAATCACTGTCAGGGACACTCTGTCCTGTACACTTAGTGACATGTACACATAAACTTATTCACATCTATGACTGACACGTCAGCTCATTACACGTCCATCCACGACTCTGGAGCTGAGAGGCGGGCATAATGTACATCTATAAAAGCTTCATGTGTTGTAAACGTGTTAAGCAAATCACCATGTACCATTGTACCATTTGATTTGATTCATTCTTGCAAGAATTAAACCGGTCTTCCATTTCTAAATTTACCATGTATGGTCTCTGTCGTCTCGTTTGTGATCTGAACCTAATAATTATTTTAACAGTTTCTAATTTGCTTTTCCCTCCAGTCTCCTCTGCCTGCCTACGAGCTCTTTTGCCAGAACTCCGCCATGCTTCAACCACGCCAGATCCTTAACCTTATTTTTGTACATAATACCCTCTTCTAAATCTCACTACTTCTGTGTCTGCTTTGGGGTCCTGCCTTCGGCTCTCTAACACATGATACATTCAAAGATGAAAACAATAATTTCTTCTAAGTCATCAAGCACAAAAGATATACGGTGGCATGAAAAAGTATCTGAAGCCTTTGGAATTTCTCGCATTTCTGCATAAAATCACCATCAAATGTGATCTGATCTTTGTCAAAATGACTTAAATGAAAAAACAGTGTCTGCTTTAACTAAAAACACAAACATTTATAGGTTTTCATATTTTTAATGAGGATAACATGCAAACAATGACAGAAGGGGAGGAATAAGTAACTGTACCTTCTGCCTAAGGAGACTTTGAGAGCAATTAATACCAATTTTTACCAAACAGTCAGTGGTGTGTCCAATCACTGAGGAGTGGCTTAAAGCTGCCCTGCTCACCATTTGATGGTGATTTTATGCAGGAATGTGAGAGATTCCAAAGGCTTCAGATATTTTTTCATGCCACTGTATATGACAGACACAATGTTATTAAAAAGGAATGCTAATTCCCTCAATCTTCAAAATTCTTAATTGGTCGTTTAAAGGTGTGTTCTCCACTGCATGGAAAAAGTCAGTCATCACACCAACCACAAATAGACATTTGCAATTATAGGCCTATAAGCATTCTCCCAGCAATATCTAAATTGTAGCAATTTTACATTTAAATTCAACTCCATTCATTTAACATCGAGTGCAATTTGGATTTAGGAAACATCACTCCACCGGTGCACCAAGCATTCACCTTATTGAGAATATCAATTTGGATAAAGAGGGTGTAGTTGGGGAAGTTTCTCTCGATTTAAGAAAAGCCTTTGATACTGGTAATTGTGACATCCTGGAGGTGGTATCTAATGTATTGAATGTAGGCTTGCCACAGGTCTTGACTCTTGGTCCTCTTTTAGCTTTTATATAAATGTATATAAAACCCCTGGTTACATCTCAATGTTGGTAAAACTGTATGCATGTTCTTCTCTAAGTCTGCAAGTAAAGGGCCAGAACTAATAGTCATGGTGGACGGGAAAGCCCTAAAAGTGGTACAAGAGTACAGGTATTTAGGAATCATTATGGACTCACAGTTGTCATTTAAAAAGCATTTAAAAACCTTAGGCACATACAAAATAATCTTACAACAGAGGCTTCAAAACTCTACTTAAATGCCACAATTCTCTCGCATATAAGTATATCTTGCCTGACGAGCTGGATCCAGACGAACAAGACCCCAATGTTGCACAAGACTATAAGCAACCTGGAACCCCTTATTCAATATTTACATGCTTCGTTTAGGCCAGTTAATATATAGCTGTGATACCATAATTATGCAGACGACACTCAGATTTACATTTTATTCACAGCAGGTGAAAATGGACCAATCCATTCACTGTGTCGCTGCATCGAACAGAAACAAGACTGAACTAATCATCTTTGGGAACAGAAACAAAGAGAAAGTGTCAGCAGTCACCTCGAGTCTCTTGCTCTAAAATCTAAAAACCAGGTTAGAAATCTAGGCGTCATCATGGACTCAGACTTGAATTTCCACAGACACATTAAGTCAATTACATCATCTGCATTTTATCAACTTAAAAACATTTCCAAAGTCAAAGGGATGATGTTTCAACCAGACTTAGAGAGACTTATCCATGCTTTTATCTCCAGCAGGTTAGATTACTGTAACGGCCTGCTCACTGGTCTCTCAAAACGAGGGTTAAGACAGCTGCAGCTTATTCAGAACGCGGCTGCTCGGGTTCTCACCAAAACCAGGAAGTACAACCACATTACGCCAGTTTTAAAATCTCTGCACTGGCCTCCTGTTGCTCAGAGAATAGACTTTAAAACAGCACTGCTGGTTTACAAGTCTCTTAATGGTTTAGCACCAGAATATATCTCTGACATGCTAGTTACTTATGAACCTCCTTGGACTCTGAGAACATCTGGGACAGGCCTTCTGCTCGTGTCCAGAGTTAGAACAGCTGGAACAGCCTCAACTTTAACAATGTTCAAGGGGAGGTTAAAAACCTTCCTCTTTAGCTCCGCCTACATTACAACTTAAAGTGTTTTTTTTATTCTTCTTTTTAAATGTTTAAATTGTTTTTCTTAATCTAAATTGTCTTTTATTCCTGTAAAGCACCTTGAGTTACCCAGTGTATGAATTGTGCTACAGAAATAAAATTGCCTTGCCTTGCCTATAAAACACTAGATAAAAAGTAAAAGTTGTACCATCATTGTCTAATATTGAAAAAATATTTTTTTAAGTTGGGAAAACATAATAATTTATTCAGACTTGTCTAGTTCTCGTCTATTAAATTCTCCATGGCCTCGCCCCTTCACCATTAAGAGTCCATGCAGATTAATTCAAACACACCCACACGAGCGTCAATCAGAGAAGACTGCAAAATCTCATTTAGAAAAACTTAATTTGAACAGTCTATATTTTCAGTCCAGTGCTGCACACTCCTGGAATACAGTCCCCCCAGAACTAAGAAACATTACATTATTTAACATCTTCTGCAGATCCATTAAACAATGGTTATTGGACAAACAGATATGTAAACATTACCTCTACTAATGTATCAACAATTGTGTTTTGTATAATGTGTTTACATGTTTTTTTTTAACTATCTTCTTGATACTGTATTTCACTGTCCACTGTGTCTTTGTTTTTGTTATGTTATGTCCTTCTTGTTTACCATCAACCTGCCAATGGGACTACAGATGAAAATTAGCCTGAATGGCTAACTCTGGCACATTTACATGCTGGACTAACAAACACATGATTAATGAGTTGATGAGTTAATTAATGTGCACTGTCCCATATTAAATAAAATAAATAAATAATCCTCTGGCTACTGTTGCAAAAGCCAGAACACTTACAAAGATGGATGAGATTGAAATCTGGGAGTGATGGAATATGTTTGTGGGATTTCCTGAGAGCCGCGAAGGCAGCAACGCTCTGTCACTTTTTTCCCAAGATACTAGAAATTGAGAGAGCACACAGATTTGGGGTTCTGACAAAAAGCTACAACTTTAACCGAGACCCATTATAGTGAGGTTTGTGAGATTTCAGGACCATAACCACATTGTTGAAGCGGCACAAGTGTTGTGTTATGGTTTTTGCAGGCTACTTTAAGTTTAACAAGTGCATGAAGCACAAATATGTTTCTGACTGGATTACCAGTGTCACTGTCAGGGATACCACAGGTTTGAAGATCACAAAAAAGCCCTGTCCTTTATCTGCTCCCTGGATTAATCCTTAATCTCCCCTAAGCACATTTATGTGTATTTGGCTTTGAATTTTTATTGTATTTTTTTTCATATTTTCATGCCTATTGTTGATGATATATGCAAAGTTGTGCCTTTTTGCATGCTCTAACTTTTTCATGGATTTTTTATTTTTATCCTATTGTAAACAACGTGGCATGAAATACTAGCATTAACAAACCTTTGCACATAAATGTGCACAATGAAACCCATTAAAATCACAAATTTATCCTGTTGCATGCATCTCCTTATTTGACTTCATAAGTAAGTATTTAAAAGATGCATTTAAGGGTTAACTTGGTCAATTTCTTTTTACATTGGGGTGCTCTTTCTTTTCAATCAATCTTTATTTGTTTAGCACTTTACAGCAACTAAAACAAAGACCAAAGTGCTTTACTTTTAAAACAGCCTGCAGTAGTCCCATAAGTATACAATATATAGATAAACAGAGAGACAAATGACACAATAATAAAAAAAACAAGACTAAAAATCTAAAAGTGACAGTACTACAGTGTGGTAAAAGCCAGTCTAAAGAAGTAAGTCTTGGACCTGGACTTGAACAGGGCCACACACGCAAGTAATTGGTTCAAGAGTTTAGGAACAGTAACACCAAATGAACCACCTGGGAAGAAGCAATCTCATCTGCTCAGCCAACCAGAGGGCTGTGCTGGGACAGTGGATACTCAAAATTTCAGATAAAGTGGTGCAAGGCTGTTCAGAGCAAACAAACATTAAAATTTAAAACTAAGCACAATAGCAAACTGCGAGCCAGTGAAGAGACCTGGGGTCATGAGGCTGTGTCTGGATGTGTTGATTAAGAGACAAGCAGCTGCATTTTGTTCCAGTTGCAGATGATGAAGTGAGCTGATTAAAGTGTAAATTGCCTTTTCCAGATCACTGCGGGACAGAATGGGCTTAATTTTGGCTAAAATGAGTAGCTGTAAAAATCTCGCTTTGACAACATGAAATTTAAATTTGCTGTCAAAAAATGACCCTCAGATACTTTACAGTCTTACTGACATGGGAGGTTAACTTTAGGTTTAGCATTACATTGTGCTGTAAAACAAAAAGACTTAAAATAATTAATTCAGTTTTACTTTCATTCAGGTGGAGAAAGTTTTTTTGGAGGAAAAATTTAGCTTAGCAATAATAGAACCAAGAGACCTAGACCAAGAATGAATCATTGTGCCATTCCAGAGGACAGAGGGGCTCCTTTGGAGGAGGAAAAGTTAATAATAAGTCAATTGTGGCAACAAAGCTCCTGCTGGTCAGGTAGGACCAGAAACACTGCAGGACTGTGCCCTGGAAGCCAACCTGTTGAGCCAGGCATGTGTGCAGGAGTGTTCCTTAGTGTTCTATAGTGTCCATAGCATCACCAACAACACAGATTTTTTTTAGCATCAAGGGATAAAGGAATATTGTTATATATTATATTTTTAGCAGCACAGATTAAGTGGTATTTCATACTCTAAAACCAGACTGGAACTTTTCTAAAATAATGTTTTCTAAAAAATAAACTGACTGAATGAAACATTGCATCGAATGTAGCTAGCATACAAGACATTTACTCCATTGCTTACCCAGAAGCACTCTCCAGTGTTACTATTTTGACAGTATTAATAATTGAGTTTGAATTAAAAGAGTGTTATGTTGAGTATGTAACAAAGATTTGTTACATACATGGGTATGTATGTGTTAAAGAAGCTCTTTTGTAAATGTGTCTTTTTATGCTCTTGTCTTCCCATCCCGAATGACCCTAGGTGCTATATTGTTGGGGATTACATGCCCCTGGTAGGGTCTCTCAAGGCAAACAGGTCCTAGACAACAGGCCAGACCAAGAGGAGTTAAGAACCCTTGTATTAATGACTTTGACGTTGCCTGGTATGGCACAACCGACGAGTACCTGGTGGCCCGGGTCTTACCCCACAAGGCCCACTCAGGCTCAGCCTGAAGCGGTGACATGAGGCCAAGCTCCCAGGGGGCATACCACCTGCAGAAGGGTACCATAAGGGGTCGGTGCAATGTGGATCGGGTGGCAGCCGAAGGCTGGGACCTTCAACAACCCAATCCCAGGACACAGTATATGGCACTGGAGACATGGAATGTCACCTTGCTGGAGTTTGTGTGGGAGGTTGAGAGATACCGACTAGACATAGTCAGGCTCACCTCTATGCACAGCTCTGAAACCCAACTCCTTGAGAGAGACTGGACTCTCTACTACTCTGGAGTTGCCCGTCGTGAGTAGCGGCGGGCTGGTGTGGACTTGCTTATTGCTTTCCAATTTAGCTACCATGGGTTTTCCCTGCACCTTCGGATTGGGGAGAGGTCTCTCACTGTCGTTTGTGTTTATGGACCAAATGGCAGTCAAATGCTGGTCAATCTTCAACTGCCACCTCTAGCAGAGCTTCAACCAGATCTCGAGGGAGGCTGGAGCCCGGCAGAAAGAACATGGGTCTGGGAAGTGAGGCCATGGAAAAGGACTATTGGTTGTCCTCAAAGGAATTCTGGCAAACTGTCCAGCACCTCACAGGGGGTAAGATTCACCTCGACTGGGGACATCGTAGGATGGTGGAAGGAATACTTCGAGGATCTCCTCAATCCCACAGAAACATCTTCCACTGAGGAAGTAGAGGCTGAGGGCTCAGAGGTTGACACATCCATCACCCAACCTGAAGTCACTGAGGTAGTTAAGAAGCTTCTCAGTGGCAAGGCCCCAGGGGTTGGTTGAGATTTGCCCTGAAGCCTCTGGATGTTGTAGGGCATAGTTGGCTGACATGCTTCTGCAGCATCACATGACATTCGGGGACAGTACTTCTAGACTGGCAGACCAGGGTGGTGGTCCCTATTTTTAAGAAGGGGTACCGGAGGGTTCCAACTACAGGGAGATACATGGGTTCTGTGCATGTCCCACTGGAGAGGCACTTAGGACATATTAGAGGGGCCAGGGAATGCCTCAGTATTTCCCCAGAAGAGCTGAAGAAAGTGTCTGGTGACGGAGAAGTCTGGGTCTCTCTGCTTAGACTGCAGCCTCCGCGACCTGGCCCCAGATATGCGGAAGAAAATGGATGGACGATTTTGTGTTATTAGCTTTTATTACAATAATAAAACGATAAAGAATATTGTCTACTTAAACCCTACTCCAGCTGGCATTCCTTGCCAGTTTGTTATTCCTACGTCTGTGGAAACACTTTTTGAGATTTTTGAAACCTTCCCTGAGATTTTGGACTGGTTAATTGGTACTTCTTGTCTTCCTCTAGCAATCTCCAGCCTTTACCACCACCCAGACCCTGGCTTCTCCTGTTCACATTGGTCTACTCTCCTTAGTTCAACACTCACCTGAATTTACCTTCATTGCAAAGACAACCTGCTTTTGAAACACTTGAGTTCTTAATCTGTAACGTGCAACAATATCGCAATTATCATACTGTCTTAAAACCATGGTATACCTTGAAACCCTTTATCGCCCCATGCAAGGCCCGTGTCATGAAATTGTTCACTTGTGAGTGCACTACACAGTGACTGAAGGGGATGGGGAGTGTACCTTTGCTGTAGTAGGATGTTCGACGGGGCCCGGCTGCCGGCTCACTGCTTTTGGGGGACCTGTAGGGCTGGTAGTTGGGGGAGCTGCTGGACCCCTGCGTCCCCTTCACCTCCTCAGCCTTCAGAGCTATGGCTTGCTCCAGCAGCACCAGATTTCCTCGTGTCATGTCCCAGTTTTCAGAGTCATCAGTGACCCCTGACCCCTCAGACACGGCGTCTTGTTCCTCTCCCTCTTCTTCATCCTCAGCATCGTCTTCAGAGCGCACCTCAATCACCACAGTGGATGAAAAGGCCTTGTTGGAGTCCTGGTCATTGCCATCCTTGGGCCCTTCCCTCACTTTGTCCCTTGGACCCTGGGCATCCTGCTCTTCATCCTCCTCTCCTTCACTTACTGGAGTGCACAGTCTCTCCCTAAGGGACGTCACTGTGTCTGAGCCAGGACTGGAAGGGCTCAGATAGTTAGGGCTGTCCTGATAGAACCCCTCCTCTTCCTCGTCCTGATCAGGTTCTTCCTCATCTGGCTCCTCCTCCTCGCTGCAGCTCTGTCTCCCTGCACTCTCTTTGGCCTCGAGGCTATAGTCTCCACTGGAGTATTGATGGTCTACAGGAGTGCGTCGTGTCTGTCGCTCTGCGCCTATTCCCTCAGGGATGTTCTCCTTCTTCTGGAGCTCAGGGGTCTGGGGCTCAGGCATCTGGGCCTCATGGGTCTGGAGCTCAGGAATCTGTGGCTCTGGGGTCTGGAGCTCAGGAGACTGTGGCTCAGAGGTCAGGGGCTCAGGGGTCTGGAGATCAGGAGACTGAGGCTCAGAGGTCTGGGGCTCAGGGGTCTTGAGATCAGGAGACTGAGGCTCAGAGGTCTGGAGATCAGGGGTCTGGGGCTCAGGGGTTTGGAACTCAGGGGTCTGGGGCTCAGGGGTCTGGAGATCAGGAGACTGAGGCTCAGGGGTCTGGGGCTCCGGGGTCTGGCGCTCAGGGGTCTGGCACTCAGGGGTCTGGGTCTCAGGGGTTTGGAACTCAGGGGTCTGGGGCTCAGCTGTTTGGAACTCAGGGGTCTGGGGCTCAGCTGTTTGGAACTCAGGGGTCTGGCACTCAGGGGTCTGGGGCTCAGGTGTCTGGGGCTCAGGTGTTTGGAACTCAGGGGTCTGGAGCTCAGGGGTCTGGCACTCAGGGGTCTGGGGCTCAGGGATTCCACACAGCTCTTCCGTTTTGTCCCGAGTGTCCTCAGAGGGCTCTGCTTCAGCTGTGAGCTTTGGACTGTCTTTTTCAGACACAGGCAAGACATTGCTGTGGTTGTCATTTGGGCCAGGACCTTCCAATCCCTTTGGTAGTGCCTCCAGTCCCCCTGGTGGTCCCCCCAGTGCCTCTGGTGGTCCCTCAAGTGCCTCTGGTGAACTTTCTGCTGTGAACAGCAGAGACATTATTCAATTATTCTTATTATTCATAGTGACATCCATTATCAATTGACAAGCACACATATTTTGTCTGCTTTGGCACAAAATGAAATTTGTGTGTTGCTAAGGCAACATGAACATCATCAGATAAGGCACCAAAAAGTCTGACAGATGCCAACAGTTTTAACAAAGATTCATGTTGACTGACTGATTCTAGATAGTGCTAGTGACGTTAAAGGTTTACAGTAAAAACAAACAATGTTTTATCATAATTCACAATAATAGCTCTTTTTGAATTTGATGGCAGCAACACAAAAAAGATGGGACTGGGGAAAAATGTAAGTGGAAAAACAGCTGAAGGAGCATTTGGAACTAACAAAGTTTAAGACTATAGGAGTATTATATATATATATATATATATATATATATATATATATATATATATATATATATATATATATATATATATACACAGGTGGACAAAATTGTTGGTACCCTTCGGTCAATGAAAGAAAAACTCACAATGGTCACAGAAAAAACTTATTCTGACAAAAGTAATAATAAATAAAAATTCTATGAATATATATATATATTATATATATATATATATATATAATTAGGCTTGGGCGGTAATACGGTAATATGGTATACCGCGGGATCTAAAGATAGCAACGGTATCAGTTTCAATACAGTCATAAAAAAAAGCAACTTAACAGGAAAAAACAGCCGCTACTTCCGGTTTATGTGCTAAATTATGCTTCCACTCCCTTCCACCAGATGTCAGACACCCTGTACTTTGTTTCTAGTCCACTATTACCATGTGTTGCCATTAAAAAAATTTGTAGAAGAAGACCTCAAAGACGTGTCTCAGTGGGAGTGTCAGGACCGGCTCAATAGAAGCCTCATTCTCTACACGCGAGCTGATAAACATGAAAATAACAAATAAAAAATACACCTGTGATGAAGCTTTGGTATTAGTAATGGCTGACTCTGATTCTGAGGGAGAACTTCTACCTTTAGAGTCTTTTCAGCCGAGTGAAAGTGAGAATGAGCGAGAGTGAGTGCATGTGTAACTTAGACAGCGGCGCCGCTGCTCGTGCCTTTCTCAGCGTCTCTCATAAAGCACACGCTGTTTTTCCCACATTTTGCCAAACATCAGTGAAAGAAACGGGAGGAAAACTAGTCGCTTTGGCCGCAGTAGTGAAGGGGAGGTTGGGAAGGGAAGCCGTGAGCGCGTAGCACCTGCAGCTTTACCTTTTAGCACCTGCAGCTTTACCTTTAGCACAGGTGATAGAAGCCGGGGCGGGTGTACTGCAGTGGCCGCGGGAGTGACAGGGAGGTTGGGAATAATGCGGCTTCTATTGACAGCTGTTTGGGACAAATACGTGTTGGTCATCCTGACACTTTACCCAGTCGAGGAGGGAGAGGCAGGGGTAAACATAGTCAGCGAGAATGCGCTAATCAAAGCAGCGATCGTAATAAAAGTGCTGTGCTTTATGAGAGGTCCCACACTCTAAAAAACTACTAAACTGTTCTGGATGTTTATGTTCATTTAATTCTGTTTGACTCTTGTATTTGCACTTTTTATAAACTGCTATTTGTTGCTAATAAAAGTTGTTTATATTGTTGTGCATGTTATTTTGTTATTGTTTCAGTATTAGTGTTTGGTATTCAGTTTCTGAACAGTTAAGGCACAAGCCAACAGTTTGGTGACGCTGTCTGAGCCTTACGTCATATTTTATTATTATTATTATTTTTTAATTATTCACGGTAATACCGTATACCGAGGTAAAATAGGGAGGAGGTTTGACGGTATCAAAATTTGGATACCGCCCAAGCCTAATATATATATAATATAAGGAGTATTTAAGAAGGGCGGACTCTCTCAAAGGTACTGATGGTGTGGGACTGCATATAAAGCTGCAGAATTATTTTCTTGCATTACAACCACACCAGAGACTTTATATTTTTACTCACGCAAAAGTGCCTCTGCTTGGCCTGCAGTGTTTTGCACCTCAATGGCCTCTGTCTCCTTTTGGTCCTTCTGGTCAGTGTCACTGCTGACTCCTCTCTCTGATGTAACTTTGACCGTGCAGCTCTTCTTTTTAGGAGCAGACTGATCTTCTGCTTCATCTAGCTTTCTCTTCTTCACCATAGGACATCCCAGAACACTGAAGAACACACTCATATGTCATATGAAGCATGAACTCAGCACTTCAACAAACACTGTGCATGTGTTCAATGTCTTTTCCCTCAGTGTAGAGTGTGGTGAACAGTGTAGTGTGGTGTGAGGCAGGTGCAGGGCTAACCTTCTGTGGCGGGAGTATCTGCCACTGACATGGCCTTTGCCGTCACATCCAGGGGTGGGACAGCTGCTACTAACAAAACAGGCAGCAAATGAGACTGAGAACACACACACACTGCTCGTGGTGAAGAAATTTAACACACCTCGTCTCCTGCTTCAGGTCTGCACCCACAATGTCACCGGAGCCTAAGGAACACAGCAACAGAGAGGATAACTATGATCATTGAGCAGGGTTTAGATTCAACTGCTCTAGGGTATATGTCTACTGCAGTGTCTGTCTGGGAACACACTTTTCTAAATGACAAATTCATCACACATATTTTCTATTCCTCTGTGTTTGCAAATACATGAGATTGTCAGTTTTTAAGAATAGTTTATTGTCAGGTTTCAGTGTAGTCTGAAAATTTGTGATAAACTAAATAGAATGAACAGTGACAGCGTTTGGGTCCTGTCTGGGTAACAATGATCTACTGGTCACTATACACTTACCACGCATGGCTTTGGAGCGTGTTCGGGTCCCTGTGGTGTCCTGGCTCATCTGGGAGATAGAAATACCACAAATCCACATCAATGGATGTAAGGACGGACTGATGCTAACAACAGACGGACAGACAGCAGGGCTACACTGGAACACAACTACAGAGTGGTCCTTAAACCCGAAGCAGCGGCCCACTGGGTTCATTTCTAATGACACCCAACTTGCCCAATGTGGCCATCGCAGAGCCAGCACTATGACCTTATTCTCAAGGCATTTTTACTTGTGTAAAAGAGGAGAAAACAAAGGTGCAAAGTGGAGCGAGAGAAGGGTGGACAAAAAGCATAAAGAACTTTTGTCAACTTAAGGTTCCCTTAAATTTTATGCACAAAACTATTTCAACTGTGAATTGATATCTAGTCTATTCTTTTGATGATTGTGGATAGACAAATAAAAAGATGGATGGAGAGATACCTTGATGCTTTTACACAGGAGGGAAAGTGGCTGCTGTCTGAGTTGAGGCTGGAGTCTGCAGACGTCTCACTGTCAGGTCTTTGAGTTCATTATCTGATGGACACAGGTCTAAAGCCCACACCTAAAACAGATTAAAGTGTCAAGTAAAAACAAAAAAAATGTTGGTATTTTCCAAACCTCTGAGCTGAGACCACAAAGCTATCACGTTAAGGAGATGATTTGTGTTACTATGGGTTCTTCCTCCCAACTTCCAAAGACATGCATGGGTAGGTGAATCTATAGGTTAAAGCAACAATGGACATGACAGTGTATTAGGTGGTTGCTGAGGCGTTTGTTGAGAGATGGGACAATAACGGTACCCTCTCCATTCAATAAGAAACAACATTTTAAGTTTCTCTAAAAACACATGAGGATTGTAATGTTACTGTAACGTGAGGCCAGCACTGTGTACAGTCTTGTGTCGGGAGACTCCAAAACGCCACAACGACACACGGGCTGACGCTGTAGCTGCTCCGTGCACAAAGCGCCAAGCTGGAGGAGGGGCCGGGGACAGGCCCGGCTCTGATCCTCACCGCCGGCGCAGCTCCAATGTCACACGCCGCCATTGTGGCATCCGAGACGGAAAGCAGCGCTAATAAGATGAAACATTAGCTTCTTGTTTGAGCGCGGGACTAATTGTTTACACCTCAGAATACTGTAATACTGATACTGTAAAGTCGTCGTGTTGTCCGCAAGCTTGTATTCGGTTTGTGGGGCCTCGCCAGCGAAAACTGCTCGGCTCTTTGTGGCACAGAGAAGCCTTACCTGTGCTCCGCCGTTGCCCTCGGCCCGCTCCTAGGTGCTCGCTCTCGCACACAGCGGCAGCCGGGTCCAGCGAACCGGCACCGCGGCCCACAGCTCGGTCCAGCTCCGGAATACACTTCAGCACCATGGACAGAACCCGCTGCACTGCCCCCAGCGGCGCCCGGCGGGACTGCAGCCTGAAGCCACAGCCAATAAACGTCGCCTCGTGCTCCGTTACCTGTCAGCTGACTGAGCCCGGAGTCCCGGATGAGCACTGGAGCCATGACCCATCCGTTTGAAACTATAATTGTGATTTATTTATGTGACTTTATATGTAAACCTGGACATTTTTTTATTTTTATTTATAATATTATGAAAACTTTATACAAAAAATTTCAAAAACATGACCTTAGACTTAACTTTATTGATGCACAGAGAAATTGCTTTGTCACAGTAGCTCAGTTACTAACAAACAGTTATGAACACAAACAATAAAATAAAGAAGTAACAAAAATATATACAATAACAAAAGCAAATATATGATCTATATGTACAAGGTGCATTAAACAAGAGGCACAGTGGCTCAGTCTTAGAGCAGTCGTCCTTCAACCGGAAGGTAGGCGGTTCAATCCCGTTCTCCCCACAGTTCATACTGTTGTTGTGTCCTTGGGCAAGACACTTACTGTAACCCTCCTTGCCTCCAGTGACACAGCACTGGTGAATGAATGTGTGTGATTGTTGCTCTGGTGAATGGTGTGAGAATGTTGGGACAACGGATGGAAATTAGCCTACGGCTACAATCTGGCATGTTTACATTTATGTGGTTGTGTCTCATATATGTTCATTAACATGCACTGTCCCAATCAAAATAAATAAATTAATAATTAATAATAATGTATTTGATGATGGTCGGAGAGTCCATAGGCGCGGAATGGCTGCCACGTCTCGTCAGTCTGCTCCAGGGCATCTGTGGCTACAGCTGTAGCTTACCACCACCAGTGTGTGACTGTGGAGTGAATGAATAATTGATGTAAAGCGTCTTTGCATCTCCAGAAAAGCGCTATATAAATATAATAATAATGTTATTATTGTTATTAATATTGTTATATTATTATTATTATTATTATTATTATTATTATTATAAATAATAAGAGAAAAATGAGTTGGGAACTATCTGTTGCACAAGGAGGAGTTATTGTGAAGGTGGATTTCTTTTTAATATATATATTTTTTATAAAAGTTTTTAAAGATGACACATACTTAAGACACACACAAACACAGGGTGTAAGGGGATAAAGGCCCGACCTCGTAGTCCAGCAACAAGACACCTTGTGCCATAGAGTGAAGGTCCAAAAAGTCTCTTATTAAAGTATTTTTAATCCATTGGTGCAAATGAAAAGTTATGGCATATTTACGGTTGTTTTTGCTACAATTGGGCTTGCTCGGTGACAAGACAACACAAACTACCAAAAGCACGAGGTTTACATCACCACTGACTATGATTTGTGAGCTTTTATTTTGATAGCGTAGCGGAAGTGTATTTTGAAACTTGGTGCCTACTTCCTGTGTTTTCCCGGTATAGCTCGGTGTAAATAGAAGTCCAACCTATCGATAGTGTGTCGTCGTGTCAAGACGCTTCTGAGACGCTTCTAGACGCAGCTGGTGTACTAACATAGAAAGTGATTCACAAGCGTGATACGCGACGCTTTTGGTGTAAATTGGGGGTTAAAGTTTTAAGCAGGTCTACTCTATTCAACCATTGTTTCAATGGGAAATTTTACTTTGACTCCTAAATATTTCATTCCTTTAGGCTTCCACTGAAACGGGGTGGTGTTGAGATGGGACTGAAATGTGTGACGGTTTAGAGGATTGGCCTCACTTGTATAATTGACTTTATACCCAGCAAATTTTCCAAAGGCATCAATTAATTTGAGCAATTGTGGAATAGAATTTTGTGGGTTTGTTATTGTTAGAAAATATCATCAGCAAATAAGTTTGTTTTAACCTCATTGCTATCAAAACAAATTCCTGAGATTTGATTTTGTGCCTGAACAGCACATGCTAAAGGTTCTAAAGCATAAAAAATGTTTAAATGGACTGAATGATTTTAAAAAGTATAAAAATAATTGGAAATGCAGGGCAGCAATGGATACAAAAAGGTGCAAATATCACACCGTTTGTTCTAACTGTTGCTACTGGATGGTGGTAGAGTGCTTTAACCCATTTAATATAATAAGGACCAAATCCATATCTAGAAAGAGTACAAAAAAATATTCCCACTCTATTCTGCCAAAGGCTTTTTCAGCTTCCGTTCTCTTCATAAGATGCAACTCTCAAATTATTAGAGGCCAAGCGGCCTTGTATAAAGTCTGCTTGATCAATATGGATCAAATTAGGAACCATGAAGGTGAATTATGAACGGTATAAATAAAGACTTATACTGTTCAGTGTGACAACAGGGCTAAGTTTGTTAGAAAAACAAGCTCTGCTGTACCACTATAGTCCCTCTATAGTCCCACTATAGACTTTGACTTAAACAGACTTTATTGATCCACAAGGGAAATTGCTTGGTCGCAGTAGCTCAATTGCACTTAAAAAACACTAAAATAGGTAAACAATACCTATTCAATTAAGCAATACAATATGACTAAAATACAAGTGAATACATAAAATATAGAATAAACAAGATTTGCATAATTACAAATCAACAAGATTATAAATAAAATTAAAGCCGCAAGCGGCGATAAAGGCCCTCGCCTCCCTTGAGATCATGGGACACATGCACTCGGAGGAGTGCATTTCGTGCTTTAAAGCGTAAACTTCACGGTAAAAGGATTCTGAGGAGTTTTCTAAGACTCTAGCCGTGGCTCTGGAAGGGGCCTCCTCTAAAGGAAGGATCCTGGCAATTGGGAAATGGCATTTATTTCCCAAAGGTTGCCTCTTCACAGACTCATTACGACCACAGCCACAAATGTATCAAAAAACAAATTGATAACTTTTTTGGCACACGTGTCTAGATGATACTCACCAAATTTGGAGCTGTTTAGATGAAAAGCCTTTAGACACAAGGGTGCAATTTAGGTGGTCACGCATTCCACCCAACATAGTAGATTTTCTGTTGAGTTTACGGTATGGCTGTAATAAACTTTTCTGTTTGCCTGAGGTGTCCTATGGATGTACCAAGTTTCATTTTTCTACATTGGAATAAAGTTACTTTCACTTTCCATAGGCCCGATGTATTTTGACTTTTCTAGGGGTCGCCACTGAGTCATTTTTCGTATTTTTTTTTCGTGGACTTCAAATACATAAATTTTTCGCTGGGCTTGAAGTCTGGGACCAATAAAAATGACTTTTAGTTGCATGTTTACTGGGTCAAATTTAGGATCATTTTGCAGAAAAAATATGATAAAAAAATATATACCGAATTATAATAAAAAAAAACATAACTCGAGCAAAAAAGTCTAGAAAAACGCTTGTCTATTTTACATACATGTGTTTAGCTCATTTTGCCCAAGTTTGGTGTCGGTGGAATGAAGCAGCTATTTTCTGTGTTCTTTTAAAAAAGAGGTGTATTTTAAGTCGGTTCACATTTTCAATTCAAAATGGCCGCCTTCCCGTGTGTGATAGGGTGTGGTCCCCATTGGCTTTTTTGTTCATAAGCCCATACTGGATGTGTGTACCAAGTTTCATTTGCCTACAACAAACTAAAAATTTCACTTCCCATTGACTTTTTCCATTTTTTGGGACGTTGCTATGGCAACATATTTATAGATAGGGGGTGGTTGTCATTGGCTTTTATGCTCGTCATGACATAAGAGATGTGTGTACCAAATTTTATGTCTCTATGACAAAGTAAATTCTTGGGTCCCATTATAAGTTTGTAGGGGGCGCTGGAGAGCCATTTCTAAAGATAACCCTTTTATTTACATATTTTTTGTTCAGGTCATGAATGTGCACAAACGCCTTTTGGGTCCAACTCGATCCGAGAAGGCGTTTGAGAGTTAAGAGACGTTTTATTTTCACAAAAATGGCCACCTCGTTACAGGCTTGCCACACCCATACCCGATAAGATATCAACAACAAAGTCACAAATTTGGTTGGCACACGTGTCTAGATGATACTCACCAAATTTGGGGCCATTTAGATTAAAACACAATGATTTGCATCTTTTGCGCATAAGGGGTGCGATTTTAGTGGCAATGCGTTTCACCCCACATGGCGGACTTCCTGTTGAGTTTAGGGTGTGACTGTCATTGACTTTTCTGTTTGCCCTGAGGTGTCCTATGGATGTACCAAGTTTCATTTTTCTACGTTGGAAAAAAGTTACTTTCACTTTCCATTGGCCCAATGTATTTTGATTTTGTAGGGTCGCCACTGAGTCATTTTTCGTATTTTTTTTTCGGCGACTTCAAATACATAAATTTTTCGCCGAGCTTGAAGTCTGGGACCAATATAATGACTTTTCGTGCATGTTCACTGGGTCAAATTTAGGATCATATGGGGAGAAGAAGAAAAAAAAAAAAAAATAATTAAAGCCGCATAGCGGCGATAAAGGCCCTCGCCTCCCTTGAGATCATGGGACACATGCACTCGGAGGATTGCATTTCGTGCTTTAAAGCGTAAACTTCACGGTAATGTCAAATAACCGGGCCTGTGTTACTGCTGGGGCCTGTTACACCACCTTAAAAATGGCCACCTCGTTACAGGCTTGCCACACCCATACCCGATAAGATATCAACAATAAAGTCACAAATTTGGTTGGCACACGTGTCTAGATGATACTCACCAAATTTGGGGCCATTTGAATTAAAACACAATGATTTGCATCTTCTTGCGCAAGTGCGATTTTAGTGGCCATGCGTTTCACCCACATGGCGGACTTCCTGTTTAGTTTAGGTGTGGCTGTCATAGACTTTTCTGTTTGCCCTGAGGTGTCCTATTGATGTACTAAGTTTCATTTTTCTACGTTGGAAAAAGTTACTTTCACTTTCCATATAGGCTAATGTATTTTGACTTTTCTGAGGTCGCCACTGAGTCATTTTCTTTTTTTTTTTAGGGACTTCAAATACATAAATTTTTCACGGGCTTGAAGTCTGGGACCAATAAAAATGACTTTTAGTTGTTGGTTTACTGGGTCAAATTGAGAATCATTTTGCAAAAATTATAATGAAAAAATATATACCGAATTATAATAAAAAAATATAACTCGAGCAAAAAGTCTAGAAAAACACTTGTCTCTTTTACATACATGTGTTTAGCTCATTTTGCCCAAGTTTGGTGTCTGTGGAATGAAGCAGCTATTTTTGTTGTTTTTAAAAAGAGGTGTATTCTAAGTCGGACCAAATTTTCAATTCAAAATGGCCGCCTTCCGTGTGTGATAGGGTGTGGTCCCCATTGGCTTTTTGTTCATACGCCCATGGTGGATATGTGTACCAAGTTTCATTTGCCTACAACAAACTAAAAATTTCACTTCCCATTGACTTTTCCACATATTTGGAGCGTTGCTATGGCAACACATTTATAGATAGGGGTGGTTGTCATTGGCTTTTATGCTCGTCATGACATAAGAGATGTGTGTACCAAATTTTATGTCTCTATGACAAACTAAATTCTTGGGTCCCATTATAAGTTTGTAGGGGGCGCTGGAGGCTATTTCTAAAGATAACCCTTTTATTTACATATCTTTGTGTTCAGGTCATAAATGTGCACAAACGCCTTTTGGGTCCAACTCGATCTGAGAAGGCGTTTGAGAGTTAAGAGACGTTTAATTTTCACAAAAATGGCCACCTCGTTACAGGCTTGCCACACCCATACCCGATAAGATATCAACAAAACATAGTCACAACTTTGGTTGGCACACGTGTCTAGATGATACTCACCAAATTTGGGGCCATTTAGATTAAAACACAAGGATTTGCATCTTTTTGCGCATGGGGTGCGATTTTAGTGGCCGCGCGTTTCACCCCACATGGCGGACTTCCTGTTGAGTTTAGGGTGTGGCTGTCATTGACTTTTCAGTTTGCCTTGAGGTGTTCTATGGATGTACCAAGTTTCATTTTTCTACGTTGGAAAAAAGTTACTTTCACTTTCCATAGGCCCAATGTATTTTGACTTTTCTAGGGGCCGCCACTGAGTCATTTTTCGTATTTTTTTTTTCGGGGACTTCAAATACATAAATTTTTCGCCGAGCTTGAAGTCTGGGACCAATAAAAATGACTTTTAGTTGCACGTTTACTGGGTCAAATTTAGGATCATTTTGTAAAAAATTTTTTATAAAAAATATATACCAAATTATAATAAAAAAAAATAAAACTCGAGCAAAAAAGTCTAGAAAAACGCTTGTCTATTTTACATACATATGTTTAGCTCATTTTGCCCAAGTTTGGTGTCTGTGGAATGAAGCAGCTATTTTCTGTGTTCTTTTAAAAAAGAGGTGTATTTTAAGTCGGTTCACATTTTCAATTCAAAATGGCCGCCTTCCGTGTGTGATGGGTGTGGTCCCCATTGGCTTTTGTTCATAAGCCCATACTGGATGTGTGTACCAAGTTTCATTTGTCTACAACAAACTAAAAATTTCACTTCCCATTGACTTTTTCCACATTTTTGGGCCGTTGCTATGGCAACACATTTATAGATAGGGGGTGCTTGTCATTGGCTTTTATGCTCGTCATGACATAAGAGATGTGTGTACCAAATTTTATGTCTCTATGACAAAGTAAATTCTTGGGTCCCATTATAAGTTTGTAGGGGGCGCTGGAGAGCCATTTCTAAAGAGAACCCTTTTATTTACACATCTTTGTGTTCAGGTCATGAATGTGCACAAACGCCTTTTTGGGTCCAACTCGATCCGAGAAGGCGTTTGAGAGGAGAGACGTTTTATTTTCACAAAAATGGCCACCTCGTTACAGGCTTGCTACACCCATACCCGATAAGATATCAACAAGAAAGTCACAACTTTGGTTGGCACACGTGTCTAGATGATACTCACCAAATTTGGGGCCATTTAGATTAAAACACAATGATTTGCATCTTTCTGCGCAAGGGGTGCGATTTTAGTGGCATGCGTTTCACCCACATGGCGGACTTCCTGTTAAGTTTAGGGTGTGACTGTCATTGACTTTTCTGTTTGCCCTGAGGTGTCCTATGGATGTACCAAGTTTCATTTTTCTACGTTGGAAAAAAGTTACTTTCACTTTCCATAGGCCCAATGTATTTTGATTTTGTAGGGTCGCCACTGAGTCATTTCTCGTATTTTTTTCGTGACTTCAAAAACATACCATTTTCGCCGAGCTTGAAGTCTGGGACCAATAAAAATGACTTTTCGTGCATGTTCACTGGGTCAAATTTAGGATCATTTGGTCACAATAAAAATAAAAATAAAACTGCAAAACAATAGGCCCTCCCGGCCATCACCGGCTCGGGCCTAATTATAATAAAATAAAATATACCTCGAGCAAAAACGACAAGAAAAACGCCTGTCTATTTTACACATGTGTTTAGCTCATTTTGCCCAAGTTTGGTGTCTGTGGAATGAAGCAGCTATTTTCTGTCTGTTGAGAGGTTGTATTCTAAGTCGGTTCACATCTTCAATTTAAAATGGCCGCCTTCCCGTGTGTGATAAGGTGTGGTCCCCTTTGGCTTTTTGTTCATAAGCCCATACTGGATGTGTGTACCAAGTTTCATTTGCCTACGACAAACTAAAATTTTCACTTCCCATTGACTTTTTCCACATATTTGGGACGTTGCTATGGCAACACATTTATAGATAGGGGGTGGTTGTCATTGGCTTTTATGCTCCTCATGACATAGGAGATGTGTGTACCAAATTCCATGTCTCTATGACAAACTAAATTCTTGGGTCCCATTATAAGTTTGTAGGGGCGCTGGAGAGCCATTTCTAAAGATAACCCTTTTATTTACATATCTTTGTGTTCAGGTCATGAATGTGCACAAACGCCTTTTTGGGTCCGACTTGATCCGAGAAGGCGTTTGAGAGTTAAGAGACATTTTATTTTCACAAAAATGGCCACCTCGTTACAGGCTTGCCACACCCATACCCGATAAGATATCAACAATAAAGTCACAAATTTGGTTGGCACACGTGTCTAGATGATACTCACCAAATTTGGGGCCATTTAAATTAAAACACAATGATTTGCATCTTCTTGCGCAAGTGCAATTTTTAGTGGCCATGCGTTTCACCCCACATGGCGGACTTCCTGTTGAGTTTAGGGTGTGGCTGTCATAGACTTTTCTGTTTGCCCTGAGGTGTGCTATTGATGTACTAAGTTTCATTTTCTACGTTGGAAAAAGTTACTTTCACTTTCCATAGGCCCAATGTATTTTGACTTTTCTAGGGGGTCGCCACTGAGTCATTTTTCATTTTTTTTTCGGGGACTTCAAATACATATATTTTTCGCCGGGCTTGAAGTCTGGGACCAATAAAAATGACTTTTAGTTGTTGGTTTACTGGGTCAAATTGAGAATCATTTTGCAGAAAAATTATAATAAAAAAATATATACCGAATTATAATAAAAAAAAATATAACTCGAGCAAAAAAGTCTAGAAAAACACTTGTCTCATTTACATACATGTGTTTAGCTCATTTTGCCCAAGTTTGGTGTCTGTGGAATGAAGCAGCTATTTTTGTTGTTTTTAAAAGAGTGTATTCTAAGTCGGACCAAATTTTCAATTCAAAATGGCCGCCTTCCCGTGTGTGATAGGGTGTGGTCCCCATTGGCTTTTTTGTTCATAAGCCCATGGTGGATATGTGTACCAAGTTTCATTTGCCTACAACAAACTAAAAATTTCACTTCCATTGACTTTTTCACATTTTTAGGACGTTGCTATGGCAACACATTTATAGATAGGGGGTGGTTGTCATTGGCTTTTATGCTCGTCATGACATAAGAGATGTGTGTACCAAATTTTATGTCTCTATGACAAACTAAATTCTTGGGTCCCATTATAATTTTGTAGGGGCGCTGGAGAGCCATTTCTAAAGATAACCCTTTTATTTACATATCTTTGTGTTCAGGTCATGAATGTGCACAAACGCCTTTTGGTTCCAACTCGATCCGAGAAGCGCGTTTGAGAGTTAAGAGACGTTTTATTTTCACAAAAATGGCCACCTCGTTACAGGCTTGCTACACCCATACCCGATAAGATATCAACAACAAAGTTACAACTTTGGTTGGCACACGTGTCTAGATGATACTCACCAAATTTGGGGCCATTTAGATTAAAACACAATGATTTGCATCTTTCTGCGCAAGGGGTGCGATTTTAGTGGCCGCGCGTTTCACCCCACATGGCGGACTTCCTGTTGAGTTTAGGGTGTGACTGTCATTGACTTTTCTGTTTGCCCTGAGGTGTCCTATGGATATACCAAGTTTCATTTTTCTGTGTTGAAAAAAACTTACTTTCACTTTCCATAGGCCCAATGTATTTTGATTTTGTAGGGGTCGCCACTGAGTCATTTTTGGTTTTTTTTTTTCGGCGACTTCAAAAACATACCATTTTTGCCGAGCTTGAAGTCTGGGACCAATAAAAATGACTTTTTGTGCATGTTCACTGGTTCAAATTTAGGATCATTTGGTCACAATAAAGATTAAAAAAAAAAAAAAAAAAAAAAAAAAAAAAAAATCCGAGCAAAAACAATAGGCCCTCCCGGCCATCACCGGCTCGGGCCTAAAAAAAAAAAATCCGAGCAAAAACAATAGGCCCTCCCGGCCATCACCGGCTCGGGCCTAATAAAATATGAATAAATAAAAATTTACACTATATACAAAGAACAAAAAGACAGTACAGTGTAATGATGTGGTGAATGATCAGTAACTTAAATAATACAGGATTATCTGTTACAGAGAGATGAGGTGTTGGAAGCTGGATGGAATATGGTATAAATGAAGTCCTGTAGAGTTCACTGTGTTAAAGGAGCTGGAGGAGTCTGTTGGAAAATGAGCTCCTCTGCCTCTCTATTGTCCAGTGGATTGGGTGTGCAGGATTGTCCATGCTGGAGAGCAGTTTGTCCAATGCCCTCCTGTCTCTCACTGACTTAAATGTCTCCAACTGGGTGCCCCAACATGTCCCGCTTTCCGGATCAGTTTTCCAATCCATCTTATGTCCCTTTTGCTGGTGCTCCTCCCCCAGCAAACGACAGTGATTACATCCATTTTATTTGTAATCTATGTGCTGCCCATACACTATTACATTAAACCTGAGTGTTCTATACTTTCTGTTCACCCCTGCACCTGGAGCACCTTTGCTTGGTTTTACACATTGACGCTCTGCGGAAATATCGATGGCATTTACAGCAGTAAAGTGAATTGGGAAAAACTCTCATTTAAAAAAATTCAAAACTAATTTTAACAACCTTTTGATAGAGCTCAGCTCTCCTCCCACAACGCTTTGCCTCAACATTTACTGATCCTCCTGCAAAGAGATCCTTAATAATAATAATAATCTTTATATAGCGCTTTTCCACCTACTGTAGTAGGCACTCAAAGTGCTTTACATAGATTAAGCTATTTACCAGTGTTACAGAACACTCACTGGAGGCAATGTAGGTTAAGTGTCTTGCCCAAGGACACAACAACAGTATGTATATGATGTTTTTGAGATGGGCTCGAACCACTCACCCGCCGGTTGAAGGACAGCCGCTCTACCCACTGAGCTACTGCCGCCCTTCTTCTTGTGATCACTCCACATGTGGCAGAGTGAGAGAAGTTCCCAGAAATGTATGATTTGATTTAAAATAGTTCAACTCCGCCACCTAGGGGATTGGGGGTGTAGCAGTGAATAAAAACAAAGTAAGAGTTTTTATTGGCACGCAACAAGAACCCGAGTACAAAACTAACCCGAACTTAACATCAAAATCCTGAAATCAAAATCTTAATATTATTTTTCACAGATTTTTGTGCCAAACATGCTTCGAGTCTTGTTTATTCCGTACCTTTTGAAATATTTATTGACGTTAATTACCTCATCTTCTGCACCTGCACCCTCGGCATGTGCCGCACTCCCCATCTTTAATGATTTATTTACAGTGCCTTGCGAATTCGTACCCCTTGAACTTTGCGACCTTTTGCCACATTTCAGGCTTTAAACATAAAGATATGAAACTGTAATGTTTTGTGAAGAATCAACAACAAGTGGGACACAATCATGAAGTGGAACAAAATTTATTGGATATTTCAAACTTTTTTAACAAATAAAAAACTGAAAAATTGGGCGTGCAAAATTATCCAGCCCCCTTAACTTAATACTTTGTAGCGCCACCTTTTGCTGCGATTACAGCTGTAAGTCTCTTGGGGTATGTCTCTATCAGTTTTTCACATCGAGAGACTGAAAACTTTGCCCATTCCTCCGCAAAACAGCTCGAGCTCAGTGAGGTTGGATGGAGAGCATTTGTGAACAGCAGTTTTCAGTTTTTTCCACAGATTCTTGATTGGATTCAGGTCTGGACTTTGACTTGGCCATTCTAACACCTGGATATGTTTATTTGTGAACCATTCCATTGTAGATTTTGCTTTATGTTTTGGATCATTGTCTTGTTGGAAGACAAAGCTCCGTCCCAGTCTCAGGTCTTTTGCAGACTCCATCAGGTTTTCTTCCAGAATGGTCCTGTATTTGGCTCCATTCATCTTCCCATCAATTTTAACCATCTCCCCTGTCCCTGCTGAAGAAAAGCAGGCCTAAACCATGATGCTGCCACCACCATGTTTGACAGTGGGGATGGTGTGTTCAGGGTGATGAGCTGTGTTGCTTTTACGCCAAACATAACATTTTGCATTGTTGCCAAAAAGTTCGATTTTGGTTTAATCTGACCAGAGCACCTTCTTCCACATGTTTGGTGTGTCTCCCAGGTGGCTTGTGGCAAACTTTAAACAACACTTTTTATGGATATCTTTAAGAAATGGCTTTCTTCTTCCATAAAGGCCAGATTTGTGCAGTATACGACTGATTGTTGTCCTATGGACAGAGTCTCCCACCTCAGCTGTAGATCTCTGCAGTTCATCCAGAGTGATCATGGGCCTCTTGGCTGCATCTCTGATCAGTCTTCTCCTTGTATGAGCTGAAAGTTTAGAGGGACGGCCAGGTCTTGGTAGATTTGCAGTGGTCTGATACTCCTTCCATTTCAATATTTGCACTTGCACAGTGCTCCTTGGGATGTTTAAAGCTTGGGAAATCTTTTTGTATCCAAATCCGGCTTTAAACCTCTCCACAACAGTATCTGGGACCTGCCTGGTGTGTTCCTTGTTCTTCATGATGCTCTCTGCGCTTTAAACGGACCTCTGAGACCATCACAGTGCAGGTGCATTTATACAGAGACTTGATTACACACAGGTGGAATTCCATTTATCATCAAGTCATTTAGGTCAACATTGGATCATTCAGAGATCTTCACTGAACTTCTGGAGAGAGTTTGCTGCACTGAAAGTAAAGGGGCTGAATAATTTTGCATGACCAATTTTTCAGTTTTTTATTTGTTAAAAAAATTTGAAATATCCAATAAATTTGTTCCACTTCATGATTGTGTCCCACTTGTTGTTGATTCTTCACAAAAAATTACAGTTTCATATCTTTATGTTTGAAGCCTGAAATGTGTCAAAAGGTCGCAAAGTTCAAGGGGGCCGAATACTTTCGCAAGGCACTGTATATAGCACCTTGACCAAAGTGCTGAACAACATTAAGAAAAATAAATAGATAAACATAATAACAAATAGGTTTAAAAACACATTAACACAATAAAAACAGCAGTGTCACAGAGCCAAAGTGCCAAAAGCCATTCTGAATAAGTAGGTCTTAAGTTCGGCTTTAAACAGAGGCAAGTCAGTGATGGACCGTAACTCACCGGGCAAAGAGTTCCAGAGTTTAGGACTGACCACTGCAAAAGAACAATCGCCCCACTGTTTGCACCGGAACCGGGGGACCTTCAGCAGATTTTGCCCAGCAGAATGTAGAGCTCTGCTGGGTTGGTAAGGGGTCAGAATCTCAAATAAGAAGGTGCAAGGCCACTGCTTGCATTAAAAACAAATATTAAGATTTTAAAAAGATTCTGAACTGGACAGGGAGCCAGTGCGGAGACTACAGGACAGGTGTGATATGCTTGTTTGTTAGCAGTCGGGCAGCAGCATTTTGCATAAGCTGCAAATGATGAAGACTAGTTTGGTTGACTCCCACATAGAGTGCATTGCAATTATCTATGCGAGAGCTAACCAAAGCATGAATAGTTTTCACCAGGTCAGTGCAGCTCAAGAAGGTGCCATCTTCACATGTGGATCCGTCATCCCCTCTGTATTTACTACTTTGGGAATGTCCCTGTAGAAGTGGCTACGAGTCTTTGTGTGTCAGCTTGTGTGTGTACCTGCACTAGGCCTTAACCATACATGTGTGGGTCACTATGTGCATGACTGATGATGAAAGTGTATACATTTTGGCAGTGGTGGACAGTAACGAAGTAAATGTAATTCGTTACTGTACTTAAGTAGTTTTTTCCAGTATCTGTACTTTACTAAGTATTTCCATTAAGGGATACTTTTTACTTTAACTTCACTACATTTCAACGTCAAATATCTTACTTTTTACTCAAGTACATTTTGCAAAATTAGTCGTTCCTTGTGTTTCCGTTAAATATTTTTGTAGAAGAAGACCTCAAAGACGCGTCTCAGTGGGAGTGTCAGAACCGGCTCAATAGAAGCCTCATTCTCTACACGCGAGCTGATAAACATGAAAATAACAAATAAAAAATACACCTGTGATGAAGTTTTGGTATTAGTAATGGCTGACTCTGATTCTGAGGGAGAACATCTACCTTTAGAGTCTTTTCAGCCGAGTGAAAGTGAGAATGAGCGAGAGTGAGTGCGTGTGTAACTTGGACAGCGGCGCTGCTGCTCGTGCCTTTCTCAGTGTCTCTCATAAAGCACACACTGTTTTTCCCACATTTTGCCAAACATCAGTGAAAGAAACGGGAGGAAACTAGTCGCTCTGGCCGCGGTAGTGAAGGGGATGTTGGAAAGGGAAGCCGTGAGCGTGCAGCACCTGCAGCTTTACCTTTAGCACCTGCAGCTTTACCTTTAGCACCTGCAGCTTTACCTTTAGCACCTGCAGCTTTACCTTTAGCACAGGTGATAGAAGCCGGGGCGTGTGTACTCATCTTAGCTGCGGTAGTGACAGGGAGTTTGGGAATAATGCGGCTTCTATTGACAGCTGTTTGGGACAAATACGTGTTGGTCATCCTGACACTTCACCCAGTAGAGGAGGGAGAGGCAGGGGTAAACGTAGTCAGCGAGAATGCACTAAGTAATCAAAAGCAGCGATCGTAATAAAAGTGATGGCTGTGTGCTGTGCTTTATGAGAGGTCCCACACTCTAAAAAACTACTAACTATGCCACATGGATGGATAAGAAAAGATTAAGCAATTTTTCTAGTTTAGAGTAAGACTCTATCTCTTATCATTTTCAAACCACAGCCTTTTGAAATTTGGATCTCAAAAATCTGTATTTTTTAAATAATTCCTGGCAACTAAAGGGGGCAAGAGACTGACAAAAAATTATAAGGGCATTATAGCCTAGTACTTGGATACTTAAGTACATTTGAAGGCAAATACTTTTGTACTTTTACTCAAGTGAGAGTTAAAAGGGAATACTTTTACTTTTACTGAAGTAATATTTTACCTAGTGTATCTGTACTTTAACTCAAGTACTTGGTTTGTGTACTTCGTCCACCACTGCATTTTGGTATATACATTTTTACCCTCATCATACTGTGGGAGGTCGCCTATGTTGAATTACCGTAAAGCAATTTGTCACTCTTGCGTGAACGTAAACATGACCCGAGACTTGCGTCGGGTCCATGGCAGCCATAGATTGTAAATAAACATGGATGTCGTCTGCCCATTGCTACCACATTCAACGATATTGGCCATACCAAAATGGCGGTTACATCCGGGCTTTTCAGCTGTTGCTGCTAATAGTTTTCAGATAACATAAACGGACATATTAATCAAAAAATTCCATCTTTTGTTACAGGCTGTAAACATGATTTTTACACTTGTAAAGTTACTATTGGAGTTCTCCTTATATTTCTGCTTTTGGAGCCTGTCCTCTGGTGGACGGATGTATATTGCTGTATATTGCCTTAACTCGAGGCCCTCTTAAGGGGTTCCATGTAGACATGGGGACTTGTGACTTGGACTTGAGTCGACTTGAGTCGCTATTTTTATGACTTGTGACTTGACTTGTCAAAAAATAAAATACTCGCTCCCTCCTTCCCTCACTCTGAACCAGGCCCCAAGATACTTGAACTCCTCCACTTGAGGCAGGAGCGCTCCACCAACCTGGAAGGGGGCAAGCCACCCTTTTCCATCTGAGAACCATGGTCTCGGACTTGGAGGTACTGATCCCAGCCACTTCACACTCGGCTGCAAACCCAGTGCACACTGAAGGTCCTGGCTTGATGGAGCCAACAGGACAACATCATCTGCAAAAAGCAGAGACGAGGTTGTACAGGGACCGGAGAGCCCTTAGCAAAGATCCCCGGACCTAATACTCCCTAGAGCACACCCCACAGGGCGCCACGAGGGACACAGTCGAATGCCTTCTCCAGATCCACAAAACACATGTGGACTGGTTGGGCAAACTCCCATAAACCCTCCAGCACCCTGGAGAGGGTATAGAGCTGGTCCAGTGTTCCACGACCAGGACGAAAACCGCATTGTTCCTCCTGAATCCGAGGTTCAACTATCGGCCCCATTCTCTTCTCCAGTACCCTGGCATAGACTTTCCCGGGGAGGCTGAGGAGTGCGATCCCTCTGTAGTTGGAACACACCTCCAGTCCCCTTTCTTAAAAAGAGGGACCACCACCCCGGTCTGTCAGTCCAGAGGTACTGTCCCCAACCGCCACGCGATGTTGCACAGGCATGTCAGTCAAGACAGCCCCACAACATCCAGAGACTTGAGGTACTCAGGGCGTATCTCATCCACCCCCGGTGCCTTGCCACCGAGGAGCTTCCCAACTACCTCAGTGACTTCGTCTTCGGTGATGGACAAGTCCACCTCTGAGCCTTCGGCCTCTGCTTCCTCAGGCTCCTTTCCCTGCCAGCTTGGTGACAATCCATGTCCCTAGCGCCAGATTCCGTGTCAGAGGGTTGGGTTGCCAAGGCGTCCGCCTTTGACTGCCACCCAATCCACTTTGCACCAACAAAAAATATAAATAAAGATAAAACTGGATCAGATGTCACATCAACATGTCAGCCGGAGGGGTACCGAGGGTCATCGCTTTCGGCTTCAACAATTATTCCCAAGATGGCAAAAGGCAAACAGCGAATTGCAGGACATGCAACATTAAAATCACAGACAGCCAGATGTCAACCTCAAATTTCGTCCGTCGTTTGAAGACCCATTCTGCCTAGTAAGTGCTTGTCAATTTGTTAATGTGATCTGGTTAGTTGATAGTTAGCTAATGTAATAATAGGTAAAGTAGCCACTAGCCATTAACCCTCATGCCGTGTTGAGGACAAATGTGGGCAAAATAATTTAGATTTATTTTTTAAAAATACTTCCATTGATCTGAGTGGTACGTGACTTGGTCCCATCTCTGGTTCCATGAGAGAGGCTTGGTGGGAGCTCAACTTGCAAGTGCTGTTTTCGGCTCAGATGTGCCAGAGGGGGATAGTGCGCACTCAAACACCCCACTTCAACTCAATTAACCATTGTTATCAAGGAATAAAAAATATTTTTGAAGGTAAAAATGTTACTTAGTTCTGCTTTTAACGGCAGAGATATAACTATTAAACTAGACTTAACAGACCTTTTTATATTAGGCCACTATACAAATTCCAAATACACAAGACCAAATATTCAAAATGCCATCCTGTATAAACTGACATCTATACAAATTAATTTCTTGAAATGAGTAAAATAAATAAAAAGTAGATCATTTTTGTAACCACTTAGTACCCAACCTCGTTTCATGTAGAGTCGTTGCGTGTTTCCGCCGGAAAACCCGCCTCCTCCGCGCGGGGAGTTGTCGAAGCGCTACACCTCTGCTGCTAACACCGTGTGAACATCCGCAGGCTTCTGTCCTGTCTGTTTCTCTCCGAACTACGCTTCACATATGTTCACTAAAGTTTACTAATCTTCACGTTTGTTAGCGACACAGTTAAGTGAAACTAACACTTAGTTTAGATGGTAGAAAACTAAAACCTATTGTTAGCACAGTTTGTTGTGTTTGACTGCAGCATGATGTCCTGCGTTTCTTTATAGTCCACAAAACTTTCGCTTTTTTCATAGTTGTACTTTTGTTTGTTTATTTCCTTCTATGTTCTGAGAAGCCTGTTTTGCATCACTAAGTAGCTTATTTTATTTTTTTATTTTTAATGACATTAAAATCATGGTTTTCTGACAAACCAGGGAGAATACATCTTCCCTTTTACACTGCTCCTAGCTCCAGATTCCTTTTCGGATGGAAAAATTGCATTTCATATTCATTTGCATTTTCATTTGATCTCAAATTTGTTTCACCTGAAATAAGTGGATGCAAAAGCCCCATTTAAAATATATATAAATAAAAATGTATATATTTTAGTCAGGTCTTGCTCAACTACTCCAATGTCTATTTGTATCTTGTTATTAAAGTCAATGTGGTGCAGGTTTGCTCCAATGGATGAGTATAAAATTCTGGTATTCATGTATCACATCTGCCCACCATAGTTTTCTTTTAAATAAGCTTGTCATTTGGGTCATGTAAATACAGTGTGCTGTGTGCCTGTAGGATGGACATGTCCAGCCGGCTGGAGGTGTGGGGGCAGCTGGCGCAGAGCTGTGGGCTCAGTACACTGGAGCAGGGTCTGAAGCAGGTCTGGAGGCTGCTGCTGCTCTGTGTGCTCTGCAGAGTTACCTTCAGACTGGGTGAGAGCAACACATGGCACAAGTAGACCATCTTCTGGGCTCAGTATTTCAAACATAATCCTACAAGATTAATCCTGGTGGATTGGATTTTCCATTCCAAAATTTATAACTAGATTTGATTCTTAAAATTCAGATGCAGATTTGCAAATCCAATCCTACCTTTGATCCATCTTTTTGGACAGTTTGGGTATTTCAAAACTTTAGGATCACTTTGATCCTGAAAATCAGGATTACCCTGATCCCACCTCAGAGGTGTACACCTCTGAGGTGGGATAAAGGGAGATTACAACTTTGATTATTCAAATTGTTCATTACACCCAAAAGCATCATATTTTTCCATCAGCACTGATAAATCATATTTAAAAGTAAGGTGCATTTTAATTCACTATTATATTATATTCAAAGTGTTTTTAGGTGCAAGCAATGTTTTCATTATGATTGTTTATTGCTCAAAAATAAAAAGTTTAGTTACAAAAATGTAAATTATGTAAATAAATACAATGCATTAATCAGACAATATTTCCAGTCACTACATTTTCATCTTTTTGTTCGAGCAGCAGGAATACAGATTGTTTATTTACAATCTGTATTCCTGCATACAAGAATGCATCAATCTACATTCCTGTAGAGGATGGCCCTGTTTCTAAATGAATGTACTCTTACTGAACACTTCAGCAGAAGGTCTTCTAGACGGTGACAGTAGTAACAGCGTTTGCTTCCATCATATAAATCAATGTGAGTCTGAATTATTCTACACAAATAAGACAAAGAGCATGAAATACTAAGATAGAAATGTTTTATTAGTTCAATTAAATCAATTCTAAGATTTTTTTTTGTATTTTTCCCAATTTCATTTTGTCGCCAATGTTACTCTCTTCATGTTGTGTTTGTGAAGATAGATGCTTAGTGACTTTAGGGGCTTTATTTTTTTATTGTAACAGCCAGGTTCAGAGTGTATTGTACTTTTGGGTTTGTTGCTGAATCCATAAACGGCTTAAGTGGGCATCGAGAGTCCTGTGGAGATAAAACATTAAAACAATGATTAAATCTGTACTATTAGTAACTGGAACAATCTGTTGTAGCCTACTGCAGGAAAAGACAGTAGCACGGAAAAATCCAGTCGCTTAGTCTTAAGACTGGGTGCTATATGTTTTAAAATCGACACACTGCTAATTCATTCATTCACTTTGAAAACTGCTGTGGTCCGCGTAATACAGGACGCTAGCTTGTTGGCTAACTTGTTAGCTCGTTAACACAGAAGTCAATAGAAGAGCGTTACCTTCTTTCAACTTTGTGCTGATTTAAGTAATTTGTTAACTCAATATAATGACTGCCTTTCATCTAATCATAGAACGCAACAACACTGATCAAGATTATACTTACATTTCCAAACAAAAGTTGTGCCAGCTCCTCCTTGGTTTGGATGAAATGTTTTCTCTATTTCCTGTTTTTTGTCTGTGGTCCAGGGGGCGGTACGGATTTGGAAATCTCTATCTGAGAGGATCAGGATCACTCTAATCTAATCCAGCAAAGTTTTGAAATACCCGGATAAATTTCTTTGATCCATAGATCACGATAGGGGGATTTAGGAATCCGGATCATTTAGATTTGTATTTCAAGTTTTGAAATACTGGGCCCTGGTTACTGTAGGAAGGATTTGTTGAGAATTTAGATGCCAGTGTTTGTCCTGTGTGCTCCTCAGGATGTGCGTCCACACTGAAGCACCTCGTATCAGCGCTGACAGGGATCTACAGCCTCTCTCTCTTCTTTCAGCTCCATGTGCTCTGGGTCCTGCTGCTCAGTGCTCTGTGTTACCTTGTTCTACTGCTAAACCAGAGGTCCGGCAGCCTGGGGGTCCTCCTCTCTGTGCTTATCCTCATCTTTCTTCTCACAGGGTAAGCAGAGACTAGTCCTTAATATTAACAGATATCAGAGCATATAGTTGTTTTATAGTACATGTGGCAAATATAGGGCCAGTATCGCTGATCTCCATACTTTTAAATAATTAAGGTGGACACATAATCAATCTGAATCAGTCTAAATCTGAATGAATTTAAATCACTTTAAATTGTTTTTGTGATTTGTCTTTTGGATTATTAATCAGGTAAAATCTAGTACAGAATTTGGGAAAAGTTTATAAGCAAGTAGAAAATACTTCATTATCATATGTTCAGAAAAAACACAAAATGATCACTTGAGAACAAATGAGAATTTGTGTTTCAGGCAGTGTTTAGAAACTACAATAAAATACAACAATAAAACTAAATATCTCCCTTCATTGGACTTTTCCAAGTGTACAAAATTATCACGTCGCACTAGTATGCAGGTACGCATGTACATTTAGTCATTTAGTTGACACTTTTATCCAAAGCGACTTACATTAAGCTTCTATTCACCAGTGTAACAGCTGGAACACCACTGGAGGCAAGGTGGGTTAAGTGTCTTGCCCAAGGACACAACGACAGTATGAACTGTGAGGAGAATGGGAATTGAACCTCCTACCTTTCGGTTAAAGGACGACCGCTCTACCACTGAGCCTGATGTGACGTGAAAATTAGAAATGTGTAGCACATGTTAAGCATACTGTACCTGATTTCAATCACTGTACCATGTAGTGCCCTGATGAACTCTGCTGAACTTTCTAAACATTCTGTCAAACCTTTTAGGTTTTATGTTTTTATTTTTTGTTTTTTTATTTGGAATAAGTGTACATTACATCTTGCTTTTCTTTCAGAGAGCTGCATTTTATTGACCCAGTAATTTGGAACAAAATCAGAGGTGATCTTTTTTACTTTTACTATAAAATACTCTTAAGCAATAAATTAAGAGTTTAGTTTTCACTAAAACGTGAGCTGTTCTATATACAGGAACAAGGCAAAGTGTCATAAACCAATGAATCCCTTCGGTAGTTTCTGTATCAAGCGTACAGAGTTAGGAGTGTTGCCTTACACCATGTTGGATTGACACAACGCATGTACCTCCATTTGTTTACTTCTTTGTAGATTGACACTTTGCTAACGTCATTGCACCACCTTGAGGAAAACGAACTGGCAGCAATCTTTTCCAGAATCCCTGCTGATACAGCGAGGAGTCTGACATGCCTGGGGTCATTCAGCAACAAATGCCTTCCTCATGACCATTCTTGGATTTCCCTCAAACTTGATGTAATCCAGGTCTTTATATCCATAGGCATTCGGGTTCAGTTATGGCTCGAGTCCTTTGCCCAATTAATTTCCCTCTCTTGCCTTGTTTTCTGTCCATCTACCATTTACAATCAAATAAAGGCTAAAAGGCCCCCAAAAATTATATTTAAATAAAGCCAAATATCAACCTAAAAAACATACCAACTCCAAATTTTGCATTTATGCTAATGGATATATAGACATTGACTAAATCTAGTTTGAAGTTATTTCAAGATGGTCGTGCAGGAAGTTGTTTACACTTGTGAAATGTACCACTGCAATATGATTATTTGATAGAATGTCTTCCTAAAATAGTAGTGTGGCCAGTAAATGCAGTAAAGGTTATTCATCCCAAAGGGTTCTTAATATCTGTCAAATTCTAGCTCTAATACAATCTAAAGGGATCTAATAGAGTGGCTGATGTGTTTATATTGAACTGCATGTCGAGTATGCCATTCAGCGGAACCTGCATGAAACCTGTGTTTGATTTGTCAGGTTCTCAGATGGTTGTGGCCATGAAGGCCATTTCTCTGGCCTTTGACTTGGACAGAGGAGCTGTGAGCAGCCTGCCTTCTCCCTCTCATTTCTTTGGCTACACTCTGTTTGTGGGCAACGCTGTATTCGGGCCCTGGGTCACTTTCTCCAGTTACATGAATGCTGTTGAAGGCAAGAAACTGGCAAGTATCTTGAGTGTTCTCCTTCTAGGTGTCACTTTGCTGGTGCTTTGTACAGTGTTTGTACTGACATCTGCTGTTTCTTAGAGCTGGAGTTGGCTGCAGAGCTGCACTGTAAGTCTACTGAAGAGCCAACTGTGCCTGGTGGTGTCCACATGTATCGCGCCGTACCTATTTCCTCTGTTTATCCCCATCACTGGGAACACATTCAGCCAAAAGTACGCCATTTACAATTTTTATTTTTAGATCATTTTATAGCTTCTTAATAAATTGCACTTTGTTTTCTTGTTCCAATAACATCAGTACCAATGCAACAGTAGGTGCATTTCCATAATAAATGTGATGAAAAGTGAAATGTGAAGCTGTGTGAGGAGGTTCTGCTGGTGTGCTGTGGCCCTGGATTTATTTATTTTTGTTGATGGTGGCAATAAAAAAGATCGACACAAGCTTTTTGTAGGTTTTGTCTAAACATTTGGAGAATTCCAGCTAGAACCAGGCCAAACAGGACTAAACCAGACAGAGACTCAGAAAGGAAATTAAGTTTTTTGTAAATTGATAAAAATAAAACAATTAAAATTTTCAAATGTATATTGTTGACAGCATTCTTAGTTTACTGCATGTCTGCCTAAAATCTTCATTCAGTACTGTATAACCCTAGATTTTATACTACTAACAAGCAATCTTCTTTTCGCAAAATGTCATTGGCGCTTCTCTTGATAGTGTCATGTATATTTACATATTTTTGTGCCGAGAAGTGATTATCCTTGTGATGTGTATTTCAGGTGGCTACGTGCGTATGAGAATGCAGTCTCTTTTCATTTTAGTAACTACTTTGTGGGGCACCTAAGTGAAGGCACCAGCATGTTGGCTGGAGCAGGATTTTCCCAGGAAAATGACAACACACGGTGGTGAGTGGATATTGTTTCATAGCACAGTACATTAGCTCGAACGTGACATGCTTTATTAAGTCATGACAAAGGTCATAGTTTTTAACTTAATTGTCTGTCAGTGCTTCATAAAATGGTTTATTGTGTCAATATGTCCTATAAAGTCAGTAGTACCGTATTTTTCGCACCATAAGACGCACCCGACCATAAGACGCACCTGGTTTTTAGAGGAGAAAAATAGGAAAAAAAATATTCTGAACCAAATAGTGTAATAAAATATTTAATAAAGTATAACAGAATAATATTTGAATTATATGACTGGAGTGAAGGGCATGCGCACTGCTGTGTACTGTATCACAGCCTACTACATTCTATCCTCCAATAGCATACGGCAGTGACACAGTACAGTGGCAGAGTATGTGAGCGGAGCGGAGTGGGAGCGGAGCTAGGAGCGGAGTTGTGTGATTTTGCCAGGTGCGAGGAGCGGATTTTTTAAATGTTGGAGCGTTGCGATTTTCTCCCGCTCCGAAACGCTCCACTATCGCTCAATTACCAATCGCGAGCCAGGAGTCCCAGGACCAAACCACTGTCAGGAGACAGAGGGGGACTCGTTTCTAATCATATTTTGCATTTGTTTGCATTTGTATTGTTTTATTAGTACTTTCACAAACATGTATATAAAGTACTGCATATTCGTTTTACACTACATGCATCTTCTGATCAGACACTGGTGTTATTAAAAAAATAAAAAAATAAAAAAATACCCTGGAGCGGAAACGGAGCGAGACGTAAAAGGACGGAGTGGGGGAGGGAGCGAGGAGCGGAAAACAGTACACCCAGAGCAGAGCTTGAGCGGAGTAATTATGAAATACTTTGAGCGTGGAGCGCAAATTCTTCCCGCTCAGCTCCGCTCACATACTCTGTACAGCAGCATTGCGCCTTCCTGCACACATCGGCTTCCGTAAGGAAGGTGAGGGAGGACCCGCTGCCGCTCTGCCACTACGGTAAGGCAAGGCGACGCGGGGCACTTCTGAGAAGCCTGGACACGGGGCGGGGGAGGGCACTTCTTCTATTCGGACCATAAGACGCAGGCGACTTCTCATTATTGCACACCATCCCATCAATGACAGCTTGAAGTCTTTTGTGGTAGTTGTGGATTAGGCTCTTTATTTTCTCAGATGATAAAGGTGCCCAATCTTCCTGTAAATTCTTGGTCTGCATGTTTGAGATCTCCCCAGAGTGTCTCAATGATATTGAGGTCAGGAGACTGAGATGGTCAGAACCTGCACTTAATGCTGCTGTAGCCAATGACAGGTCGACTTGGCCTTGTGCTTTGGATGGTTGTCATGTTGAAACGTCCAAGTACATCTCATGCAGCATGTTTCTGATAACATGCTGCATTCATCTTGCCATCAATTTTGGATTCAGGAAACCAAGTTTCCTGTTCCTTTGTAGCTCACACATCCCCAAAACATCAGTGATCCACCTCTATGTTTCACAGAAGGAATGGTGTACCTTTCATCATTGGCCTTGTTGATTCCTCTCCAAATGTAACGTTTATGGTTGTGACTAAAAAGTTAAATTTTGGTCCCATCACTCCAAATTAAGTTTTGAGGCTTGTCTCTGGGCTGTTTGGAGTATTGTAAGAAGGATGCTTGGTGGCATTTGTAGTAATGGCTTTCTTCTGGCGACTCGACCATGCAGCCCATTTTTCTTCAAGTTCCTCCTTATTGTGCATCTTGAAACAGCCACACCACTTTTTTTTAGGTAATCCTGTATATTTATCTGAAGTTATTTGTGGGTTTTTCTTTGCATCCCGAACAATACCTGTGCCTCTTAAACAAAATGGAGATGAATGTTGATAATCCACTGTTTTTTGTATTTTATCCTTTGTTTCCTTAAGGAGGATGTTTGAGTGTTTAGCTTTCACCAAACACAGCTCACAGACAAAAGGAAAATACTACAAAGTCAAAAGAGGCTAAAGCTGAGGCTCAAGACCTGGTGGTTTATTGACAACAGCCTGGAATCCTGCATATTATGTCTTTAATACTCCTTTATAAATGTGTGAGAACATTTTAAATGCCAAACAATCAACTAAAGGTCAAATTATATTTTTTAAACTAATCTGACAAAGATGCCATAATAATTTATCTCTGCCTTTTGTCTTTACTCTGAAAACAACAGGAACAAGGAAAATGCACTGAGCATTTCTTTAGCATTAGTTGTTGCCAGTAACTAAACTGTTACTGTTCAACTTGCAGGTTCATCTTAAAACATGTTCAAAATCAGAATACAAAGATTTATTTCCTATGTTTTCCCCGTGTGGGGTAACATTTTAATTAACATGTTAATTATTAGTTCTGTTAGGATTCCCACAGAAACTAACACAACTTAAGGCGGACTTAACTTGTGTCACTCATCTCCAAACCTTTCTTTAACACCTTTTCAGTTTTTAATCAACAAAATTAACATATGTTAGGTTCAACTGAACGCAAATAGCGTGAGCTAATTACTTGCATCTTTCGCGAGTTTAATTGAGTGAAAATATGCAAGACAAATGAGTCAAATGCAAGTTAACTTAGGACAGAATAATAGTTAACAGACAAATGTACTACTCACCACATTATGAGACGTCCTCACTTCCCTCTGAGCTCGAGTCTTTATAATCCTGACATGATAACTGTCCAGTCCTGGTTCAGTTCTGGATTCATTCTGTGACAATCACAACAGCCTGAGCTGGATGATAAAGTGGTGTCATTCAACTTTGACACAGAGCTTAGGAGCTGTATTTTTCTGATCAAATAACCGTTCCCTCTCTGTCCATAATGTCAGTTAATGTCCGTAATGTTTTGCAATCGTAGCACAAACGTACCCCAAGACTTGACTTTTTGATTTAGTCATTTCTAACTCATTATCAGGCTACACTAAACATGTTAAATTTGCCGCGGGTGTGTCCGTAACCATAGTCACCTGAGGACCCGCGCGTGTAGACATAGCTGTCCTAGATCCGGACCGCGGTCCTACTGTTAAAGACCTAGAATATAAAATGTTCAAAAGACATGTTTAGGCCTAATAGTGTTTGATATTTTTACTATTTTTTTTTTCATGCACATATATTACGTAAATGATTCAATCACAAGCCAAACATTATTAAATTTGTCTGAATTTTAAAAGCCAGAAGTGGTACAAAATGAAAAGCTGTTTAGGAGCTGAAAGAGCTTAGCCAAACAATCCAGTTCCCTAAAAAGGGCCGGAAATTCCCCCTTCACAATTAGTAAACATTTTTTGGATGTTATTTGGGAGTTGATTGTTTCTAGCTTTATATAATATCAATAATGTTTTTAATTCAATTTAAGTCTTCAAGTTTTAGTGTAAATGATTTAAAGAACAGTGTGTTGGTATGATCTCTAAAACCCACACTGTGTACAATTGCAATACTGTATGGTCTCTACTGTATAATGTCTCTAAATGGCTTTTGAAGGTATTTCCCCAAACTTCAGTGCAGTAGTTAATATACAGTAGGATGAGTGAACAATAAGATGGAGAGAGCTTTCTGATTTAGTACATATCTACACCTACCCATTATAGCAATGTTTTTAACCTTATTTGAAAAGTTTTTTGTTATTTGTGGTCTATAACTAACATTGTGAATCAGCCTTACACACAGAAATTTATGCTCAAAAACTGTTTTTAAACTTTAATTAGTATCTCTATTTGTTCATCTTTTCTATGTTTCCCAAATAGCATCATTTTTATTTTTGTTATATTTAATGACAATTTATTACTGTTGAACCACTCCATTTTGTTTAATGCTTTTGTATTATGTTACATTTACATTTACATTTAGTCATTTAGCAGACGCTTTTATCCAAAGCGACTTACAAGTGAGGATAACAATGGAAGCAATTTTAACAACACAAGGTACAAAAAGCATAAGTGCACAAAGACTAGTCAGTTTAAACCCAGCGCAGTATACGATGCTAAGGATAAGAGAAATTTTTTTTTTTTTTTTTGAAAGGAATCGATAGAAAGGAAGTAGGGCTCAGTGTTTGTCAGTCAGGTGTTGACGGAAGAGATGTGTTTTCAGGTGTTTTTTAAAGATGGCTACAGAGTCTGCTGATCTTGTAGCAGCGGGTAGATCATTCCACCAATGTGGAACAGATCCAGAGAAGGTGCGTGAGAGTGATTTTGTACCTTTTTGGGGCCGGTACCACCAGGCGTTGTTCATTTGCAGAGCGCAGGGATCTGGTAGGAACGTAGGTCTGTATTAGTGAGTGGAGGTATGGGGGTGCAGAACCAGAGGTGGTTTTGTAGGCCAAGAGCATAGCTTTGAACTTGATGCGGGCGTCAACCGGGAGCCAGTGTAACCTAATGAATAGAGGAGATACGTGCGCTCTCTTTGGTTCATTAAAGACCACTCTTGCTGCTGCATTCTGGATCAGCTGCAGAGGTTTGGTTGTGCAGGCGGGAGTCCAGCCAGTAGGGCATTGCAATAGTCCAGTTTGGACAAGACAAGAGCCTGGACTAGAATTTGCGTGGAGTGCTCTGATAGGAAAGGTCTAATTTTTCTAATGTTGTAGAGGATGAATCTACAGGACCGGGTGGTGCTGGCGACATGACTTGTGAAGTCTAGCTGATCATCAATTACCACTCCCAGATTTCTGGCAGTGCTGGGACGGTGTAATGGTTGATGGGCCTAGTTGAATGGAGAGGTTGTGGTGGGTCTTTGGATGGGCCGGAATCACAAGCAGTTCTGTTTTTGCAAGGTTCAGCTGCAGGTGATGCTCCTTCATCCAAAGTGAGATGTCGCTCAGACATGCCGAGACGCGAGCAGAGACCGTCGGATCGTCAGGATGAAATGACAGGTGGAGTTGAGTGTCATCTGCATAGCAGTGATAGGAAAAGCCATGCTTCTGGATGACAGAGCCAAGGGATGTCATGTATATGGAAAAGAGTAGCGGTCCGAGCACTGAGCCCTGTGGCACCCCTGTATTGAGATGTTGGGACTCAGAGACCTCATTTCTCCAGGATACTCTGAATGACCTATCCGAGAGGTAAGACTTGAACCATTGCAACGCCATTCCAGAGACACCCATCGCCCTGAGAGAGGACAGGAGGATGTGATGATTAACAGTGTCAAAAGCAGCAGACAGATCCAGTAAGATGAGTACAGATGACTTGGATGTTGCCTTTGCCAGTCTCAGAGCTTCGATGACTGAGAGCAGGGCAGTTTCGGTGGAATGACCGCTCTTGAACCCAGACTGGTTCTGGTCCAGGAGGTTGTTCCGTGTGAGAAAGGATGAGAGCTGAGTAAACACAATGTTACCATTACACTGTGTGCACAATTATTAGGCAAGTTGTTTTTTTGAGGATTAATTTTGTTATTGTGCTACTACAGTGCTCTTGGTCAATCCAAAATGTTAACAAACCTTCAAACCAACCCTATCGATTGGAATAACCTTTGCGACTTTCATTTTGTTAGGAAATTCTTCTGTACAATAAACTACTCTTGTAAAGCAAATCCAATCATTAGATTATTCTTACATTGATTAAAAATCTCTATTATTTTTTTTGTTGGTGTCCAAAGTAAAGAATTTCTATTGTCCATAATACTGTTGAGAACATCTGTGTCATTTATTGTATCAATTTTAGTTGCCAGTTCAGGTTGAGGAGATCCTTGGAGTATTCTTTCCACCGTCTGACGATTTCTCCAGTTGATGTCAACAGCTGCCCACCTCCATTGTAAACAGTGTTGGCAGAGCACTGGTTCCCTCTCCTGAGCCGCCGAACAGTTTTCCACAATCTCTTCGAGGCCACTCAATAGTCTTTCTCCATGGCCTCACCAAACTCCTCCCAGACCTGAGTTTTTGCCTCAGGAGTCACAAGCCAGCCAGGCCTGGTAGGACTCCTCCAGCTTGACGGCATCCCTTACTTCGAAAACAAGCACCAGAGACCGTACAGTCACAGCTCCGAGCAGCTGCGCTGACAATGGAGGCGGAGAACATTGTCCACTCGGACTCAATGTCTTCAGTCTCCCTCGGACTCTGGTCAAAACTCTGCCCTGGGAGTTGAAGATCTCTCTGAAAAGGCACTTGGCCAAACGTTCCCAACAGACCCTCACAGTACTTTTGGGTCTGCCAAGTCTGTCCAGCTTTCTCTCCGCCAGGTGGTGATCAGTTGACAGCTCTGCCCCTCTCTTCACCCAAGTGTCCAAGCCTTAGGTCAGATGAAACGACCACAAAGTCAATGCCACATGCACTGATAAACACCCTTATGCTTAAACATGGTGTTTCGTTGTGGACAAATTGCGACTAGCACAGAAGTCCAATAACAGAACACTGCTTGGGTTCAAGTCAGAGGGCAGTTCCTCCCAAATCACACCCCTCCAGCTATCACAAATTACGCTTACTATTCCTTTTTCATCATTGTTCCTGTCCTTGTTTTTACGGGGGTTGGGCTCAACGCCCATTGACTGAAGTGACAGGAAGTTGGGCCACAGCATCTCAGGCACAAGTAAACTGGCCGAAGATGGAGATCTGTCGCTCTAGGGAAGCATTTGCAGATTTCAGAGTCTGTTTAATCAACAGACTGAACTGTTGCTAAGCAATAACCTAAATAATGAAATCAATCATTATTATATAGGTTTTCATTACCTGACTATTTAAAGAGGTAAGGTTAGTCTCCGCTCGGCCTCATTTTGAAGAGTTAGTGGGACAGGTGGGTGTTCCCCGCCCGCTGTCATAGAGCTGGGGATAGGTGTGGAAGAGTCTTGTGCTTCAGAAAATGTGAACATGCTACAGGTGCTACAGAACTTCAGAAGTCCTGATGCACGACACTCTCTGCGGTCCTAGTCTTGCTGTTCTGATGAGGACGGCTGCACTAATCCTCCCAGTAGGTCTAAAAACAGGGTCGGGAACATTGATGAAAAAATTCATTTTAACCGTGACTTGTCACTTGAAAAAACAAGAAAAGCAGCTAAAAGGCAGTTTATAGTTTTATAAACGTTTGTTACATTTATGAAAATATTACAATTCTATTTTTTTTTTTTTATTATTTTTCCTTTGGTTACAGTTCCAAGTTTAGGTTTGCAATTCTTTTTTTTTTTTCGTTTACATTCAAGCTGACCCTGGATTGACACCATTAACAATTCTGCAGTAATTTCCCAGGTCATATGTGACCTCTCTCAGGTGCAGTTATAAGATTAAAGACCATTAGGGCCACGTTTCTCTTACACTGTTAAATATTTTAGTTTTTCTTTTGTGGTCAGGCTTTATCTTGCCAAACTAAGTGTAAACATTAATCTGCTAATTTACTAAAATATAATTAGACAGTCCCACATACATTTCTATTTAAATTAATATAGTTTAAAAGTTTAAGCTAGAGAGCTAGCGTTATTCAAAGGGTTCGGCTTTGAATTGATACCTTATTTAATTAATATTTTTACTACTCAAGAACCAGATATGTTTTTTTTTTTTTATTGCTAACCAAGACAAATTGAAGTACCGGCACTTCTTTTTGTCCGCTTAAACTGCTTTAAACCACTTTAAAACTTTTGAGTCTATGATTTAAAAAAATTAGAAATTAAACATTTTAATTTAAAATTTAAACAAGTTTATCTCTTAATTATAACCATATTCCAAATGCCCCAAAATACAGTAACTACAGCTATTTTTGTCTATCTTAGCTATTTTAAATGTCTTCTTTAAGGGTATTGCCTGATCGCCTCATGCGGTGCTCAACCCCTCAATCTCTAACCTGAGACTCTACCTTACTAAACAGTTACACCTATAAACAGTTACACCAAAACATAGTGTGCTCATTCTTCAACAAAAAATCAAAAAGACAATGAAAAAATAGGAACAGAAAAATAATGGAAGCAGATAAAAAAAAAAGAATAAAGAAAAAGTCAAAAGAAAAAGAGTGTCAATGTGCAATTCTTTCTTTTAGTCATACTAAATAAAATGTATGAAATGAATCATAAATAAATATGTATGTATATATATATATATATATATATATATAATATTAAAACAAAATTGAAAAATTCCTGCATGCTCTATTGTAGTGTGAGGACTTGTCTGAGGCCACTCTTTGTCTTGGTGTTGTTCAGGGACATGAGTGTGGTGAAGCCTCTCCACGTGGAGCTGCCTCGGTCCATGGTGCTAGTGGTGACGTCCTGGAATATTCCTATGTCCCAGTGGTTAAAAACCTGTAAGATCAAGCCTCCACTCTGCTTAACACTTTACAATAAATCCAGCACGTTTTCTTGGTATTGTGCAGCACTATTCTTTACTACTAAACTTTGTCTTTGAACACAGATGTAGGCCCATATTTTGTAGATACATGTATGATAAATTTGTGTTGTGTTGTGTGTTAAGAGACGGCTTGTCTTTTATGTTTCTCAGATGTTTTCAAAAATGCCATAAAACTGGGGAGTTTTGCTGCTATCCTGGTCACATACACAGCGAGTGCTTTATTGCATGTGAGTACTGTCTTCTTTTTTTTATAACACTTCAGTAGATCTGTTGGGGTCTCCAGCTGGAGGACTCTGAGCTAAATCTGGACTAAAGGCCTCCATCTGAACTTTACTGCCTTTTTACATTGCCATTTTGAAAGATTATTAGATCCACTGTCGGTGCACAGTGTCAATCAATAACCAGTTTACACTGTTGTTGTGTCCTTGGACAAGACACTTCACCCACCTGGTCTCCAGTGTCTGTGCCACTGGTATATCAATGCATTACCCCCAAATTACCCTGCATGCTTCTCCGCTCCGCTGCGGAACATCAGCATACAACGTTGCAGACTTGCACCTGCTGGATGCGTTTCAGATCCGTTGCAGTGCGGAGCCCCGAGCAGCTCAGGAGAGCATGCTTGGGAAGAATGAAATGGTGTGATAAAAGCATATTCTAATAATACATCCATGGATAAAAGCCATTAATGTCACATGTTTGTATTTTCTTTTTTTCTTTTTTCTTTATGATTTATTATTTTTGTTACAAAGGCCAAAAAGCGTCCAGTGCTTTATGGATCACTGATGGAAATATCCAAGTGTTTTCTTTATGGTCATGGCAACATGTTGTAGCCAATTTATTACACAGCTTTAAATTATTCTCCGGTCAATTTGAACAGCGTTTATTTATTATGCCGGTTATTGCGTTAATTCATTAATTAACAATAATTTTATAATTTAATACATTTAAAATTAGTGCAGAAAGACTCAGAGGAGCAGACTAATATTGTAAACTATTTTAGGATTATTTTGTGACTGTATGATTTTGTGCTTGTGTGTATGAGTAAATGAAAGCATAATGTAAAGCCCTTTGAATGGCCAAGAGGGTATGTGCATCAATTATTTTAGTTTTAAATATAGACTATATGTAGACTAAATCTGGACTGGACCAAGAGCAGGACTAAACTGTGATCTTACTTGAATTCTTGTCCCATATACTGTATGTTGTGTTTTTCAGGGTCTGAGCTTTCATCTGGGTGCTGTGCTGCTCTCTTTGGGCTTTATTACATATATTGAACATGGTAGGCATTGCGATTAACTCTTAGTTAGCAATTTACTGCTTTTTCTGGTCCATGTCTCCATGTGTTTTCTCCTCAGTTTTAAGAAAGAAGCTGGCCACCGTCTTCAGTGCCTGTATCCTCACCCGACCGTGTCCATCTGACTGCAACCATCAACACAAAAGGGTACAACACTGCACTAGAGTGTACATTTAAGTACTGTGCTTGGGCATTAACTGCCATTTTAGCATCAACAATGGCTCTTCTTCCAGTTCATTAGCCTATGTTCAGATTTTCTTTATTTTCTTTTTATTTATGTAGCGCTTTTCCACCTGGAACTCAAAGTTCTTTTGGCGTGTTGCCAACAGGATGTGAGTCACCATTGACTGTTTTTTTTTCAGGGTGATGTGATGGATATGTGTAGTATATTTCATTTGTCTAAAACAATATCCATTTTTACATGGTCAGTATTCACATATAAACGAGTTTAGGATCAAGGACTGTTCAAATATCTGAATATTTGAGCCAAATTTGACAAAATAAGTTAAAACACTTTTTTTTTTGGTGGCAAACAATGAACCCCAAAAAGTTGCCACGTCAACCTTCAGCAACCGTACTAGGACACATGTCTTGATGAAGATGCGGGTTTGGTGACACTGGGCCAAACGTCCTAGGAGTTTGTTAAAGTTTAAGAGGTGCATACCAGACCTAAAAATGTGATTCTTTAGTCAGAAAAAGAATAAAGTTGAACTCAAGCAATTATACAAAATTTTTCTGTGTAACTTTTTTGGCCACATAGTCGGTTTACTTTTTTCAAATTTAGGGCGAAAGATTATTTGAAAGTTCACAACTCCTGCTCCCTCCCTCTTGTGAGTCCCTCCCTCCCAAGAGAAAGTGTCATGATACGTCCTCAGGCTGTAGACTCTTTGTTAAGATTTATTTTTATTATCCCCGTGGAGAAATTCCATGTTGTCAGCCACCACAAGGTGGCCCCCAGCATGTCTTTGATGTTGGTGGGGGAAACCGGAGTACCCAGAGGAAACCCACCCAAGCACAGGGAGAACTTGCAAACTCCACACAGAAAGGCCCTGGCTGACTCTTGCTCCAGGGTCAGGGGCTGTGTTCGAGGGCAGGCTGTGATTGTAGGAGTTCTACAGAAGTCCTCCAGTTTTACCTTCTCTTGCCTTCCTAAATAACAAAAATAGAGAAAATAGACTTTACACATCAGTGTGTCCAGGTGCTCGCCCCTCGTCCACTCTCGAGTCATAAGATAACCTTTAACCTTTTAATAAAAGTAACTTTGATTGTGTCACTAAATTAGAAATGTGCTTAAAATAGCATTAAAGTGACAATAAAACACTAAAAACTGCAAGCTTAAAAAAAAAACTTATTGTAGCATAATTTTATATGTCATGTATGCGACTGCTAATAGTGTCATTAGACAGTGGAATGGACTTTAATTTTAGAGCACCTGTCTTGTCTATCACAGACGACACCAGGCAGTATGAGCTCTTCAGTGATTGTATGTGTTTTTTATGCAGACAGCAAAATGCCACTTTAACTGCGCTAACTGTCATGTTGTTTATGGTAGCCACCTTTTGTAAAAGTAGTTTGCTGCTTGTTATATTCTTGTAATGTCCTTTGGAAAAAAAACAAGTGGTTTGTTGACATGAGAGGGATGTGAGGGATGCAGTGTTTCTACAGTTTGTGCCTTCTTAACTTGGTTTTCAAAGGTTTCATTCATAAGGTTTCATACTGTTTGCAGTGAGTGTTTTCAGACATAACACACACAGTAAAGCCGAGAGCAAGATAAGTGTTGTCATATTTGTGTGACTTGGTCTTTGATGCATGTCTGCTGTTTTCGCCATCTGAATTTGTATTTTCTTTGCCTGCTTTTTGTTTTGCTCCTGCAGTGTACAGTTGTGCTCATACAATTGAATACCCTGACAGAATTTGTGATTATTTTTTTCAGTCATAGTTAGTGGTTGGGTAAAGCCATTTATTGTCAAACAATTGTGTTTACTTTTTTAAATCATAATGCGTTTACATACTCTGGTGATTTTGGCCTGATCACATGCACACAGACCTAATGATACAGCAGTATCTTTTGTGGATTATACATTAATATAAATATTCATGATTGATTCAAAGATTCAAGATTCAAAGTGTTTATTGTCATGTGTACAGACAGAAAGCATGTTTCCCTGTACAATGAAATTCTTACTTTGCCGTCCACAGTAAAATGTCACACAAGTAAGTAAAAATAAAAAAATAAGACAAATATACAAGTAATATACAATATACAAGTAGTAATAATGCAAATATACAAAAAATACAAGAGGGCAAAGAGATGGAGATGGTTTATATGAACATGATAAATGTTTGTGTCTGTATAGTATTCAATCCAATTTTATTTATCTCATTATCATGACAAGTGCCTCAAAAGGCTTTACAAAGACAAAACAGGCTGTGCTAGAACCCCTCCCAGTGAGGGGAAAAGAGAAACCACAGAAGGAAGGATCCACTTGCAGGACGGGAAGACACAGCACAGGTCATGTACTGACTAAGTCTTTTTGCTCTGTAGGAGTTCTGGGTGTTGCTCATTAACCTGTGGTTCAGCTTTCTGACCCTCTTTCACCTGACGTACCTGGGCTCCATGTTTGATCCTGGGCTCAGTGAAGAGGAGGCTGAAGAGGTAAAAGAAGTGCTTAAAATACATTTTTAAAAGATGCATCTGGTCAAACTTTACTTTTATCAGAATTCATAAATAAGCTGTAGCGACAGACTGTGCTACAGTTTTGCTAACTGAAGCTGAATATGTTGTATTTGAATTTGAAGTGCTCAAACTGAATCTGAATTGCTCAAGTTGAATAAATGCTTTTTAAAAACTGAATTTAAAGAACATAATCTGAAACCAAATGGTGGACTTTATCAGGGCAGGTGGATGTGCCCCACCTGCTGTCACTGAAAGTGATGGGCAGGTGCAGAGGAGTCTCACACCAAGAGCGAGTGTAATGCAGCCACGTTACATAAGGGAGAAGAAAGAGAGGTGTATCAGAAAATGTGGTGTGAATATGTTCAAAACTCCCACTCTACAGCCTCCACTGCTCCTCTTTTTTAAAAAGTGCTGCACAGCCGCATATCCTTCTCATGGCTCTGACTGACGCTGAGCATCTCAAAGAAACTGTGCTCACGAGAAGTTCACTAGCTCATGCCAGTGCAGAGTAGACATGGAGATGGAACAGTTAAGTGGCAGAATGAAGGCGAAGTAACAACGTTTGTTTAAGCGGTTTTATTGGCGTTTTCAAGACTGTTTTCTCCGTTTCTAGTGTGACACAAACTCCTGTCTATCAGTAAAGTTTAATCAGCAGAGTCTCACAGACTGCTGCTGTAAACCTGCTCTTGTTGCTCCGAAAACAACGTTGAAGCTTACAGAGCTTTTAATATTCAAAATATAACTGCATAATAATTGAAACCCTATCGCACATCATCATGATGTTGGCTACATTTCAGCACATGTCTGGAGCACAGTAAGAGAAAAAGAATCACATGAGAAAAGTCCTTCTTTTAAATGTATTTTTCTTCTCCATAAACTATATTATGTGCTATATTATGTGCTTGCATGGCCACAGTCTTAATCACATACAACATTAGGCCTTTGTGGCTAGTGAAAACACTTGGTGGCTAGTATTGTTTGAAAACCATTAGTCACAGTTGCCTGTGAGAAAAAAGTTAATGTCAAGCCCTGCCCAGCACATAAACATGTGACAACAGAATAATATCGGTAGGCTGGTATAGGTGCATTTGCCTGATGTCAGTCAACGTCTTCATTATGAGCCGATACCAATGTTAAGCTGATGTATCTGTGCATCCCTATTAAACACCTCAAAGAATTAAAACAATGTTAAAAAATAAAAAGGGCCAAAAAAAGGTCAATAAAGACAGTTATTGCTGTTCAAAGATCTGTTTACTATTTTTTACTGTAGGGAGCTTTATAAGCAATCTTTTTCTGTAAAGAAATATTCTGGGATGCTCAAATAAGTTCTATGTTGGTAAACTATCAAATCATTTTTAATGTGCATTCTATTTCTTGGTTATCACAATGATCATTCATGTTTTTCCATTGTCCTCTCTCTGTTTGGCAGGGTTATGCAGCTGTACACACCATTCAGAGGTGGTCCGACCTTAACTGGGCAGGTCACTGGATTGTCCTCATAAGTTGGGTCATATTACGGATAATTTAGTGATGTTAAAATTAAATGTATGCAAGCTAATGTGTGCCCCACTTCCAGCACCACTTATGTATAGTATGTACTGGATACACCACTTTTTCTTTTTACTGAACACTTTATATTAAAAATGGAAAAAGATGCTTGTGTGATTTGTTTGATTACATTTGACTTTTTTTTTAATTATTATTTTTTTTATATAGTGCTTTTGCATCTAGTAGGCACTCAAAGCGCTTTACCAGTGTTACAGCTGGAACACCACTGGAAGCAAGGTGGGTTAAGTGTCTTGCCCAAGGACACAACGACAGTATGTGGGGGAGAGCGGGGATCGAACCGCCCACCCTCCTGTCGAAGGACGGCCACTCTACCCACTGAGCTACTGCCGGCATCGATGAACTGAAACAGTTACCATTGTGCTCATAAGTTGACATATTACATTACAATTTTTTATTTTTTTGGACGTTCTAACATGACAACGATCCAAAGCACAAGGCCAAGTCGACCTGTCATTGGCTACAGCAGCATAAATGGTTCTGGACTGACCATCTCAGTCTCCTGACCTCAGTCTCATTGAGCCACTCTGAGGAGATCTCAAACGTGCAGTTCATGCAGGACAGCTCAAGAATTTACAGGAACTGTAGGGTTTTTGCCAAAAAGAATGAGCAGCTTTATCGTCAGAGAAAATAAAGTGCCTCACCCACAAAAGACTTCAAGCTGTCATTGATGTTAAAGCTGTCGATACACAGTATTAAGAACTGGGGTATGTAAACTTTAAATCAGGTTCATTTGGGTAGTTTCTTTTGTCATTATGATTTAAAAAGAGTAAACACAGTTGTTTGACGATAAATGGCTTCACCCAACCACTAACTACGAGTGAAAGAAAGGTTTTTTGTGTTATAATTCATATATATTATTCATTCAACTTATGAGCACAACTGTACTTGTCCGGTTTTCTATAAAGTGTCTAAGAAAAGGGCTATGATCTTACTTCTGACTATGCTGAATGTAAAAACATGGTTCAGGCTTGCTGCAGCTGGACTGAAATAATGATATATTTATATGGCAAAATATTTCAATGTCTGACTTCTTGCTTGTCTTATTTATGATAATAAAAGACAAGAAAAGACTTTCGCACACTGTCTCACTCTTATTACGTACATTTATTTTAGCAACATTTTGGTCAAACTTTTGTCAGACCAGGGGTGGGCAAACTAAGACCTGGGGGCCACATGTGGCCCGTTGATGCTGTTTAACCCGGCCCACCAAGCATTTACAAATATTTTATTGATTAAATACTACATATATTTTTCCTTCAAGATTCTGCAGGACTTTGTTGATTCACTGTGACATGCTCCAAACGATAACAACCTTTCCTAAAACTATCATCTCTAACTCTCAGAGAGATGGTTTTCACTGGTTTTAGAACAAACTGTGAAGAGTGGGATCAAAAACTGAGGAGATGCAGCTATAACTGGTGCTGAATATACAGTGTTTATTGCACATATTGTTGTGCCTACAGTTCAAACTTAAACTGTAGGCAAAATAAATGTGCTTTTATTGAGCATAAGTGAGTTCACCGTGTTGGCCCGGCCCTCCACAAGAGTCATAGGTCCTAATGTGGCTCTTGGAGAAAAATAATTGCCCACCCCTGATATAGACTGTTTGCACGTCCTATTTAAAGGCATGATTGCTGCCTACAATGACACCAGCCAATCAGTGTATTATTGTGTCATTTATTCACGCCCAAAAAATGTAAACGCAACAAAATCAACTATTTAAATAATATTTTTATAAAAATTTTTAAATAGGCTACATCAGAACAAGGTATGATGCGGCACGTCCAATCAATAATAACCCAAAGGGAAAGACACCAAACCGCTGCCTTACAATGAGCCTACAACATTAGATTTAGCAGAAATTCATCATTTAGCACATTAAGGGACCGGGTCAGCAAACTAAAAATTTGATATGCTTTACATCATATTAAAACACAGTCGTGGTCACTCTAGGTGGGAGCAGCACCTGGTCCATCCCAAAAAATGGAGCAATGACAAGTGCTTTGATTGATTAAATAAAGTGTATGCCATTTTGGTATGATCTTAGCAAGATCATAAAACGAAGGTTGTGAATACTGAATTACCATAAATCAATCTCTCACTCTTGCGTGAACATGACCCGAGACTTGCGTCGGGTCGGTGGAAGCCAAGCCTCTTTCATGGAACCCCTTAAAAGGTCCTACAGCGAAATACAGCGATATACCTCTGTCCACCAGAGGGCAGGCTCCAAAAACGGAAATATAAGGATAAACCCAGCCAATGGTGACTTTAAAAGTGTAAAAATCATGTTTACAGCCTGTTACAAAAGATGGCTCTGGTCTCTAGAGCTAAGTTTTTACTACATGAAAACTCTCGGGGGCCCATTGGTCCCCTATTCAGTGAATAGGGGACCAATGGGCGGAAGATGACCATATTTTCTACAGCCATTGGTGGGAGCTCAACTTAGAAGGGCTGTTTTTTGCTTAGATGCACCAGAGGGGGGTTGTGCACGCTTCAAAAACACCGTTACAACTCACTTAACCATCGTGAGGACTTGGAAAACTATTTATGAAAGTAAAAATGTTACTTAGTTCTGCTTTAAAGCAACAGTACTTTTGAGCTTCTGATCCATTCTGTGGTCCAAGCCTGTAGCGTGCGATGGACTTGGACCCTGGCATGTGTCTAGTCAATCATTAATGTCTGTATGACTGTACTGACTGTACTGACTACATACACTATGCTTTATTCCACATTGTGACCACTTCACAGGAAGTGTCGTGTGATTTAGTCTTGATGTTGAATTTGAGATTGAAATCCCAATGGGTTACTGTGAGTAACATAAAAAGGTTGAGTGATAGAGAATGGGACGAGGTGCAAACTGCAGTTGGATCGGGCCAGAGATCCCTCTATCGTCAGAAATCTTCAGTGGTGAGTAAAATTCTTTTAATACTATCAACACAAGGCTAACTTCAGTACAGTACAAAAACATACAAGTGAGAGAAACTCAGTCAATGCTACTAAATCCTTTGGGTTTCTTTTTTGCGGGTGTTTACCCGCTGTTACCCTTTTGTTGTAGTGTGTGTATACTTATTCTAAAGACAAGGATGATCATCAAGAGTCAATAGTTTAGAGAGTTCCATTTTGGCCTTAAATGTGTGAAGTTTTGTGTGTTAGTGTGCAACCCTTCGTTCTGAAAAATGAAGCCATAGTAAGGTGTAATAGAAGCTGTGTTAAGTGGATACGCTGTGATGTTTGTTGTTCAGTTCTGCTTAAATTATTTCAATGAATTTGATTTGTGACGGTCCATTATATCCACCTCTGAGTGTGACACTCTGGTCTTTTTCAGCCATTAAAGATGAGTTATGGCTCTTCCTCATCCCTGCTGTCCTTGCTGTTATCTTAGTTGGTGTTTTTTTGGAGGAGGTTGGCTTCTTCTTGCGCCATGTTCCTTCGTCCAGACAAAAAAGACTCTACCTGTGGATTGTAGGAATGTACCCGGTAAATTCTGCCTGTCCCCTCTGACACCTCAAATACTCAGTAAAATGTCATGTGTGATGTCTGTCTTGTGTTTTTTTTCCAGGTTTTTGCTTTGACATCTCTCATAGCGCTGTATGTTCCTCGCTCCTCTTCGTTATGTAATTTCATTGCTTCTCTGTGAGTTGGCTCCTCATCAGAACAAAATACAAGACTGGAACGATGTGTTTAAGGACACCTTGATTGTGCTTGCAGGTACCACTCTTTCACTCTGTTAAAGTTTATGGGACTGATCACAGACTTCTTTGGAGGAGCGACTCGTATGCTGGTTGTCCTCTCTGGACAACAGGTCTCACCAGATCCTTTCCCATGTTGCTGCTGCTGCTGCCTGCCCATGGTGACTGTCAACAGGTAACAGTTTCATGCATAACATTTTTACATTTATCATTTATGTAGCATAAATTATATGTATTAAATGTGCAAAGCACGCATTTGATACAATTTAAAGGATTGAATGTTTTTGTTTATAAATGTAACTCATCTGGCCATAATGTAGTCAGTGGGATCCCAAAATGTCCCATCTAGGGTTTATGTGAGATAGTGACACCTGAAATGTGTTCCTTATGTCCAGTCTACTCTGTAAACTTGTTTTAGTTGCTGTCATGACAGAAAACCTCACTTCACAAAGCATGGTTTTTAGTGATCTCAGTATTTCACGCCTTGACTTCAGTGGCGGCTGGTGGTGATTTGGGGTGGAGGGATGAATAGATGCATTATTATATTTAGTAGCGCACATTACAGCAACAGCAGCATCACATTTAATACAATTTAATGAAAAAAGTGACTTGTTAGCGCAGGAGACTGTGCTTCTCACAGACTCTGATACACTGTAAACTACATTTTAGCTCACTGCTAACAAGTTACTTTCTGAACAACTGTGAAACAAGGCAAGGCGACAAATATTGGTCCTTTGGCTATTCGGCCTTGAATACACAATCTTCAGATTTAAAACTGACTGCACTACACAACATCCTCTGTCCTTAGACCCTCCATCAACCTACAGCCAGTGTGAGCCTACAAATACAGTACCTACAAATACAAGTGTGTACCTACAGCTACAACCAGTGTGAGTGTGTATCTACAGTTACAACCTGTGTGAGTGTTGAATTACAGCTACAACCAGTGTGAGTGTGTACCTACAGCTACAGCCAGTGTGAGTGTGTACCTACAGCTACAACCAGTGTGAGTGTGTACCTACAGCTACAGCCAGTGTGAGTGTGTACCTACAGTTACAACCTGTGTGAGTGTTGAATTACAGCTACAACCAGTGTGAGTGTGTACCTACAGCTACAGCCAGTGTGAGTGTACCTACAGCTACAACCAGTGTGAGTGTGTACCTACAGCTACAGCCAGTGTGAGTGTGTACCTACAGTTACAACCAGTGTGAGTGTGTACCTACAGTTACAACCAGTAAATAAATGTACCTACAGTTACAACCAGTTTAATGAGTGTGTACCTACAGCTTGTACATACAACAAGACAGTGTGACTTGCAGCTTACAACCAGTGTGAGCGTGTACTTACAGCTACAGCCAGTGTGAGTGTGTACCTACAGCTACAACCAGTGTGGCGTGTACCTACACTACAACCAGTGTAACAAGTGTGTACCTACAGCTACTGCAAGTGTGAGTGTGTACCTACAGCTACAGCCAGTGTGAGTGTGTACCTACAGCTACAGCCAGTGTGAGTGTGTACTTACAGCTACAACCAGTGTGAGTGTGTACCTACTGCTACAGCCAGTGTGAGTGTGTACCTACTGCTACAGCCAGTGTGAGTGTGTACCTACAAATACAACCAGTGTGAGTGTGTACCTACAAATACAACCAGTGTGAGTGTTTACCTACTGCTACAGCCAGTGTGAGTGTGTACCTACTGCTACAGCCAGTGTGAGTGTGTACCTACAAATACAACCAGTGTGAGTGTGTACCTACAAATACAACCAGTGTGAGTGTGTACCTACAGCTACAACCAGTGTGAGTGTGTACCTACAGCTACAACCAGTGTGAGTGTGTATCTACAGTTACAACCTGTGTGAGTGTTGAATTACAGCTACAACCAGTGTGAGTGTGTACCTACAGCTACAGCCAGTGTGAGTGTGTACCTACAGCTACAACCAGTGTGAGTGTGTACCTACAGCTACAGCCAGTGTGAGTGTGTACCTACAGTTACAACCAGTGTGAGTGTGTACCTACAGTTACAACCAGTGTGAATGTGTACCTACAGTTACAACCAGTGTGAGTGTGTACCTACAGCTACAACCAGTGTGAGCGTGTGCTTACAGCTACAACCAGTGTGAGCGTGTACTTACAGCTACAACCAGTGTGAGTGTGTACCTACTGCTACAGCCAGTGTGAGTGTGTACCTACAGCTACAACCAGTGTGAGCGTGTACCTACAGCTACAACCAGTGTAAGTGTGTACCTACAGCTACTGCAAGTGTGAGTGTGTACCTACAGCTACAGCCAGTGTGAGTGTGTACCTACAGCTACAGCCAGTGTGAGTGTGTACTTACAGCTACAACCAGTGTGAGTGTGTACCTACTGCTACAGCCAGTGTGAGTGTGTACCTACAGCTACAACCAGTGTGAGTGTGTACCTACTGCTACAGCCAGTGTGAGTGTGTACCTACAGCTACAACCAGTGTGAGCGTGTACCTACAGCTACTGCCAGTGTGAACGTGTACCTACAGCTACTGCCAGTGTGAGTGTGTACCTACAGCTACAGCCAGTGTGAGTGTGTACCTACAGCTACAGCCAGTGTGAGTGTGTACCTACAGCTACAACCAGTGTGAGTGTGTACTTACAGCTACAACCAGTGTGAGTGTGTACCTACAGCTACAGCCAGTGTGAGTGTGTACCTACAGCCAGTGTGAGTGTGTACTTACAGCTACAGCCAGTGTGAGTGTGTACCTACAGCTACAGCCAGTGTGAGTGTGTACCTACAGCCAGTGTAAGTGTGTACTTACAGCTACAACCAGTGTGAGTGTGTACTTACAGCTACAACCAGTGTGAGTGTGTACCTACAGCTACAGCCAGTGTGAGTGTGTACCTACAGCCAGTGTGAGTGTGTACCTACAGCCAGTGTGAGTGTGTACCTACAGCCAGTGTGAGTGTGTACTTACAGCTACAACCAGTGTGAACGTGTACCTACAGCTACAACCAGTGTGAACGTGTACTTACAGCTACAACCAGTGTGAACGTGTACCTACAGCTACAACCAGTGTAAACGTGTACCTACAGCTACAACCAGTGTAAACGTGTACCTACAGCTACATCCAGTGTGAACGTGTACTTACAGCTACAACCAGTGTGAACGTGTACTTACAGCTACAACCAGTGTGAGTGTGTACTTACAGCTACAACCAGTGTGAGTGTGTACCTACAGCTACAGCCAGTGTGAGTGTGTACCTACAGCCAGTGTGAGTGTGTACCTACAGCCAGTGTGAGTGTGTACCTACAGCCAGTGTGAGTGTGTACTTACAGCTACAACCAGTGTGAACATGTACTTACAGCTACAACCAGTGTGAACGTGTACTTACAGCTACAACTAGTGTGAACGTGTACCTACAGCTACAACCAGTGTGAGCGTGCATCTACAGCTACAACCAGTGTGAGCGTGCACCTACAGCTACAACCAGTGTGAGCGTGTATCTACAGCAAGCCTCTCCCATGGTACCTCTTAAATGGTCGTCGTGTAAGGGCGCCGCCATACGGTGATTTTACAGCAAAATACAGCGATATGCATCCGTCCACCAGAGGGCAGGCTCCAAAAGCGGAAATATAAGGAGAAACCCAATGGCGACTTTACAAGAGTAAAACTCATGTTTACAGCCTGGTACAAAAGATGGCTCCGGTCTCTAGAGCTAAGTTCTTACTACGTGACAACTCTGGGGGGGGTGAATTTTTGAAAATTACGTTGGTTTATGCTATCTAAAAACTATTGTTTTACTATGGAGTAAAACCCGAAAATCCCGGATGTAACGGCCATTTTATTGCCCATTCGTAATGCAATATTGGTGAATAGGGGACCAATGGGCGGATATCATCCATAATTATACTATCTATGATCTACAGCTACAATCAGTGTGAACGTGTACCTATAGCTACAGCCAGTGTGAGTGTGTACCTACAGCTACAACCAGTGTGAGTGTGTACCTACAGCTACAACCAGTGTGAACGTGTACCCATAGCTACAGCCAGTGTGAGTGTGTACCTACAGCTACAACCAGTGTGAGTGTGTACCTACAGCTACTGCCAGTGTGAGTGTGTACCTACAACTAGTGTGAGTGTGTACCTACAACTACAACCAGTGTGAGTGTGTACCTACAGCTACAGCCAGTGTGAGCGTGTATCTACAGTTAAAGCCAGTGTGAGTGTGTACCTACAGTTAAAGCCAGTGTGAGTGTGTACCTACAGTTAAAGCCAGTGTGAGTGTGTACCTACAGTTAAAGCCAGTGTGAGTGTGTACCTACAGTTAAAGCCAGTGTAAACGTGTACCTATGATCAATCAGTCTCCATACGTTTGGTGAAATAAGTAACAGAGTCAGCTCGCCGCACTTCCGCCGGGAGCCCATTCCTTAAAAAGAGGGCTCTATAAGAAAAGGCTCTGTAGCCAGCAGACTGCTTCTTTACTCGAGGAAGTTGAAGGAGGTTAGCGTTCTGAGGTTTTATTCACAGAAGGATGGGTTAGCAGCTTATATTTTCTATGTGTTCAGAGAGCTCGTTATTCTTGATTGCTATAATCTTTTAAAAATTCAGGTAATTCAATGCATTTGGAGGACAACAGAAAATCCAGATGGGCTGAGGGTGGTGATAACCCAAACAACAGTGGAGAACAGCACTTATTTAAATTGTCATTTATGATTTTTGAGGAAAAACTATTGTCTGGCAGCTTTTATTGCCTTGTAGTTTGCGAGGCAGCTTTTGTAGATTTCATAGTGGATGTGGAGCTTGGTTTTCATAAATTTATGCTCTGCCCGTCTCCATCGCTTTTTTATTTGCAAAACTGTCATTTGTCCGTGGTACTTAAGGTTTTCTGGAGGTCGATTTTGTTTTCAGTGGAGCAATGCTGTCAATAAGCGTTCTTACTTTGTTGCTACTTAGTTGAAATTATTTACTAGATCGTTGGATGAAATAGTGCGAGAGGCTGGAGAGTTTTGGTCTGTTAAAGGATTTAAATTTGAAGAATTCAACAGTGTCTCTGTTAATATATTGCTTCCTATTGGTCAGTTGTCTGGCTATTAGTTGTGAAGGAATGTGTGTCTGGGTCCAGGGGAATACACCTGGACTGAAAACTCTTGTTTTTTTTTAATGCACCACATTAAAAAACAAACATGCATAGCTTGGGATGGATAAAGTGTGTGCCCTGTGGTCGCTGGAGTTGGGCGGAACGGTGGGCCATCTGGGCCTCCTCGGTACGTCAGTGGGGGCCACCAAAAAAGGGGCCTGGCCCACAGCATGGCCGCTTTTCTCTCTCCTATATTGTGGATGCATTCATTACTATTATTGTTTGTCTATTTTTTTTTACACACGTGGACAAAATTGTTGGTACCCTTCGGTCAATGAAAGAAAATCTCACAATGGTCACAGAAAAAACTTTATTCTGACAAAAGTAATAATAAATAAAAATTCTATGAATGTTAACCAATGAAAGTCAGACATTGCTTTTTAACCATGCTTCAACGGAATTATTTAAAAAAATAAACTCATGGAACAGGCCTTGACAAAATTGATGGTACCCCTAGAAAAGACTGTAAATATTGTGACCAAATGGACATGTTAATTCAAGGTGTGTGCACTAATTAGCATCACAAGTGTGTACAATCTTGTAATCAGTCAGTGGGCCTATTTATAGGGCTTCAGGTAGTAACTGTGTTGTCTGGTGACATGGTGTGTACCACACTCAACATGGACCAGAGGAAGCGAAGGAAAGAGTTGTCGCAGGAGAATAGAAAGAAAATTATCGACAAGCATGATAAAGGTAAAGGCTATAAGACCATCTCCAAGCAGCTAGATGTTCCTGTGACTACAGTTGCACATATTATTCAGAAATTTAAGATCCATGGGACTGTAGCCAACCTCCCTGGACGTGGCCGCAGGAGGAAAATTGAAGACAAAGTTGGAGTTGTGTGGAGTTTGCATGTTCTCCCTGTGTCTGCGTAGGTTTCCTCCGGGTACTCCGGTTTCCCCTACCTGGCACAGGGTGTCTTGAATCTGTGCAGGGTACAATGAAATCTGAAGACTATCAAGGGATTCTAGAGAGAAATGTGCTGGCCAGTGTCAGACAGCTTGGTCTCAGTCGCAGGTCATGGGTCTTGCAACAGGACAATGACCCAAAACACAGCTAAAAACACCCAAGAATGGTTAAGAGGAAAACATTGAACTATTCTAAAGTGGCCTTCTATGAGCCCTGACCTCAATCGTATTGAGCATCTTTGGAAGGAGCTGAAACATGCCGTCTGGAAAAGACACCCTTCAAACAACTGTCAAGTCAGTCAAGTCAAAGTCAGCTTTATTGTCAATTCTACTATATATACAGTACATAAAGAGATTTGAAATTCTATGACTCTCAGACCCTAGGTGCCTACAAGTAACAACAACAGATGAGTAAAGTGAATTATGGAGATAAAGTGCGATGACAAATAGTGCAAACAATAGTAATAATAATGCAATTACGGATTAAGTCAGTGCAGTTATAAATTATAAGAGTGAATGCAAAAGAAACAACATAATGAGGTAGATAAAAATGGAGGAGAACTGAAGGGGAGGGTGATTCAGAGATCAGGTGCGTGGGGCAAAAATGAGGAGAGGGGGCAGAGACGGGAGGGAGTTCAATGCCCTGACAGCTTGGGGTATGAAGCTGTCCTTCAGTCTGTTGGTCCTTGCCTGGAGACTGCGTAGTCTCCTCCCTGACGGCAGCAGACTGAAGAGGCTGTGCGATGGGTGGGTGGGGTCTCTCGCAATGATGAGGGCTTTACGGGAGAGGCGGGTGTTGTAAATTAGTGATGGGCAATCCGGCTCTTTTTCATGAGCCGGCTCATTTTTCTCAGCTCGCTTAAAAGAACTCTTTTGGCTCACAAACGGCTCTTTAAATAATAAATGTTTTAACTATTACTTTGACTGCAATACGTGTAAAAACTGTTCTAATTTAATTATTAAATTAAATTATACTCACAATGTCTCACAATTTCTTTAAAAATGCATTAATTTTGTTTTAAAAAAAAAGAATGCTATTAATCATTATGGCATTGCATTTAAAACATTTTGCCAATGGAATATCAGCCTTTTTTCGATACAGACATTGACTTTTGCATAAACTGGTCCTTTATAGAAGACTGCATTGCTGTGGGTTGCGGAGTAGGCCTACTTGAGTGAATACATCTGCAACTGTGGAGGTGCTGGCTCCAGGTTGCTCCACCACCTTCACTAGTTTCTCGAAGCTCCTCTAGCTTCACAGTTGGGTGCACAGTTTGCATAAACCGGTGTAGGTTGTGCATAGAACCGGCGCGTTCAGCCCTCCCTTCTAATATAATTGGCTGACACCTCGTGCATGATTGACAGGAATAGACAGTTGAAATGAATGAGGCTTAAATAATTATATTTTTGTGTTGTTCATTGGATTATTAGTATTTTTTTTTTTTTTTACAAAAATAAAATAATTCAATATTTTATTATTACATAATGGTTTAATTACTATCGGCTATATTTTTAAAAAAAAGAGTCGGCTCTTCAGATATGTGAGCCGGCTCCCTTCGTTCACTTAAAAGAGGGGCTCTTAGAGCTGACTCACTCGCGAACGACCCAACACTATTGTAAATGTCCTGCAGGGGTGGGAGAGAGACACCAACGATCTTCTCAGCTGCTCTCACTATGCGCCGAAGTGCTTTCCGGCAGGATGCGTTGCAGGCGCCATACCACACAATGATGCAGCTGGTCAGAATGCTCTCGATGGTGCCTCTGTAGAAGGTGCACATGATGGGGGCTGGGGTTCCGGCTCTTCTCAGCTTACGGAGGAAGTAGAGTCGCTGCTGTGATTTCTTGGTCAGTGCTGTGGTGTTGGCGGTCCAGGAGAGATCTTCCGTGATATGTACACCCAGAAATTTAGTGCTCCTCACCCTTTCCACGATCACACCGTTGATGGTCAGAGGAGCATGCTGGGTGTGCATTCTCCTGAAGTCAACAACAATCTCTTTCTCCACGTTCAAAGAGAGATTGTTGTCACCGCACCACCTGGCCGGGCGGCTCGCCTCGCTCCTGAAGTAGTGTCTCATCATTGTTGCTAATGAGACCAACTACAGTCGTGTCGTCCGCAAATTTGATGATTTGATTGCTGGTGTGTATGGGTGTACAGTCATATGTTAGCAGAGTGAAGAGGAGGGGGCTCAACACACATCCCTGGAGCACAAACTGGAGCAGTATGCTCATGAGGAGTGGGCCAAAATACCTGCTGAGAGGTGCAGAAGTCTCATTGACAGTGACAGGAATCGTCTGATTGCAGTGATAGCCTCAAAAGGTTGTGCAACAAAATATTAAGTTAGGGGTACCAAAAATTTTGTCTAGGCCTGTTCCATGTGTTTATTTTTTAAATAATTCCGTTGAAGCATGGTTGAAAAGCAATGTCTGACTTTCATTGGTTAACATTCATAGAATTTTAAATTATTATTACTTTTGTCAGAATAAAGTTTTTTCTGTGACCATTGTGAGTTTTTCTTTCATTGACCGAAGGGTACCAACAATTTTGTCCACGTGTGTACATATATTAATGATTTGATTTTGTCATTTTGTTCTTTTATAGCCTTTACGCCATTGAAAAATACAGTATCCACACATTCACGCACACACTGGTCCTGAATTTTTTTGTTTTGTTTTTGTTATTTATGTACGTTAGGTGTTTTCTATATTATAGGTATGGTTTACTTGTAAATACTTTTTTACCTGCATACATTTACAAAAACAATAAAATAGCTGGATCTGATGTTTGCAGAAGCAGTCGCAACTGGATGATGGCGGCTGTGCTGCAGCTCTCTGTTGTCCGCAGCATCTTGTTCTTTGTTACTCTGGTCCTGTGGACAGATGAACAGTACGACTACGGTGACGTAAGTCTGTTATATTGTTTTCTTTTGAAGCTCAAATTGAACTTCAATTACCATCATGTTTATTGTATGTTTCTTTGATCTGTGAACCTCTTAAATTCTGGTGCTGTATTTACAATTTGTATGAAAAAACATTCTTGGACCAATTGAAGAGGTGAGTTTTACATTTGCTGCTTTTTATTATTCCATAAAAAGCACAGCAAAATAAACTGAACCAGTGCAGTCAAGATGGCAATTATCTCCTCCTCATTGAACATTATGTGATTGAACAGTATTTATCTGCATTTTACATTGCCACCCTTTACATTTACATTTAGTCATTTAGTTGACGCTTTTATCCAAAGCGACTTACATTAAGCTTCTACATTTACATTTACATTTATTCATTTAGCAGACACTTTTATCCAAAGCGACTTACATTACATTACCAGTGTTACAGTCACTGGAGGCAAGGTGGGTTAAGTGTCTTGCCCAAGGACACAACGACAGTATGAACTGTGGGGCGAGTGGGAATCGATCCTACTACCTTCCGGTTGAAGGACGGCCACTCTACCACTGAGCAACCTTTTCTCTGTTGATGCTTTTCTTTTTTTAACTGTTTCTCTGTTTAAAGACATTTACCGCTGAATGTACTCTATATCTGTTTAATCGGCAGCTATTAAACCTTCTGAAAAGTCATATGACAAGCCGGTGTAGACCAATGGGATCGATCCTTTTTTGAGCATGTGATTTCTGCGAGCATTGATTGGCCAAAGTTTCGCATTCCTGGGTAGAGGTTCTCATTTATGGGGCTTGACATTAAGCATTTTTCAGCAGTTGCCCACAGGACACATTCTGAGTCTAAAACTTGAGCCATGATATTGGGAGCTCCCATTCCTACTGTCAAGGTCAACTTTATTTGTAAAGCACATTTAAAACAACCATTGCTCCCCAAAGTGCTTTACAGGCTTAGCACTTAAAATATAATACATCACTAAAATATTAAGACAAATCTAACTATGGGCATGTAAAAGCACAAAATAAAAAGATCCACCAATAAAAGCACAACATTGAGGAGTCGAAAGTCCAGCCCAACTTGTGTTTAAAAAAAACAGTGCTTTTAAACTTTGTACATACTACTTACTGGTCACCTAAAATGCCTGGCCTGACCACATCTCAAAATTAGTCTTTTAAAATGAGTTTGATACTACATGTCATATTTATATTCATATATTTTGTTTGAAATATTGTCAGAAATAACAAAAAAAATTTGAGCGCTGCTCAAGGGTCAACACAGCCTTGAGGCAATTATAACTGCTTTGCTCATTTTTATCTTCATCCTTTTGTCTGCTGTTTGTACCAATTTCAGTGCAAGTTTAGATAAATTCAATTTGTGTGGCATGTCGACAGAGGGAGATAAACGGGAGGAAAAGTGCGCTGCTACATTGTCTTAAACAGCCCTCTCTGGACAAAGATAAGCTATTTCCATTTAGACATTTAGCAGACGCTTTTTTTCAAAGCGACTTACAAGTGAGGAAAACAATGGAAGCAATTTTAACAACACAAGGTACAAAAAGCATAAGTGCACAAAAAACTAGTCAGTTTAAACCCAGCGCAGTATACAATGCTAAGGATAAGAAAGAATTTAAATTTTTTTAAGAGAAGGAATCAATAGAAAGGAAGTAGAATTCAGTGTTTGTCAGCTCGGTGTTGACAGAAGAGATGTGTTTTCAGGCGTTTTTTATGGGGTACAAATACTAATAATTTTTCTTTTTTCCTATAACCTACACATACTGTATACTGTACATGCACGACATGGGCTATATGCATTGTCAATGACAAGCATTTTACGCGCTTGGATTGGTGTGCAATGGTGGGATGACGTCTCTCCACCAGAGGGATGCAAAGGCCACAAAGCATCTGCAGTAGGGCTCATTCTAGACACAAATGTTGAGCATTTACAGATTTGTAAACCAGTTCCCAACATGCCTGTTTTGCAAATAAAGATTTAATAAGTCACACACGTTACACTTTAAAAATCACATATACCTTTGTGAATCTTTTTGAAGCCATGTTCTTTTTATACATTTATTTTTATTACTAGAAGCCCACTAGAACACTTTGTCACAATAATATTTATTATTTCCTACATTTCTCTCAAAGAGACTTTATCACACTCCACACACAAGTGCCACAGTACACTCCTGTCACAAAATCAAGACATGTATAATTGGCCTCAGGGTTCGAACTATGTGGAGAAAGCAGAAAGAAATTAATCTAGTAGATAAATAAGGTAAAGGCTAAACTGTTGCTTTGTTCTGCAGGTGGACTCGCTCAATCCCAACCTCTATGTGAACGGTATCATTGGCATGTCAACCTTTGTGTCCTTCTATGGCCATCTTCTGTTTTATAAAGCCACTCGCAAAGCTTTGCCTGGGTATGGTCTGAGAGCCAAGTTTGTCTGCATCATCCTGGTGCTGGTTCTGTGTGGGCTACAGAGTGGCATCCTTGAGACCATGGGCGCCCTGCAGGTCATCCCCTGCACACCTCCATTCTCTGTCTTGGCTCGCTCTCAGTGTATGTCTCACCTTGGCACATCTTCTGCATGAAAAACAAACAATATGATTTGTTTTTTATGATTTTTATTTTATTTTGTAAATGGGGCAGACGTTACAAGTTTATACTTCTTTCTGATTCTATATTTGTTTATTAAATGAATTAAATGTTAGGCAAAGCAATAGAACAGAAGATAAGTTATGAAGACAAATTTTGTATCAAAATTCACTAATAATTGTGAACCATTTAAAAAATGATCTTTACATGTGAAGTTTGCATGACATTAGACACCCAGGCAATAGAATTGGTAGTATTATTAAAATATATTAATATATTATAAAAAATATTCTTCAAACGTCATTTGAAACCTGCAGACTTTAAGCATTCTTAGCAGATCAGCTTGTGTATAGTTTTTTGAGAAAACTGAATGACTTTACTTGAAATGTTAGGTTTCTCTTTTTTTCTTGTTCCTTTATTTGAATCTAATTGTGGCACAGACCTGTGGCAGCTTTCCTTGTTTGACAGACCTGCACTTGTACAGGATCTACTTTTTTATATCTTTGCAATTAGGTAGGGTTGGGGTTAAGGTCAAGAAATGTTTAGTATTCTAGATTTATGACTGAACACTGCATCTTTTTTGCATTCTAGTAATCTACCACTACTGTGTAATTGTGGAGATGTTCTGCATCGGCCTCTATGCTCGCCACACTTTTCGGAAAGTGGAGCCAAGTCTGCCAGAGGAGGAGACTCCATGTAGAAGCTGGCAACAAGAGAAGGCTGTTCAGACCGATCGGGTCAGGCCCAGTGGCTTCACTGGTGCCTCCAGAAGACACAGTAGCAGTGACAGTGGAGACAGCCTGTGTAGGATAGAGCATACACCACTGGAGGAGTTCTGCTTCCCTCAGAACAACAGGCCTGAAGCAGCTGCCAGGCCCAGAGGTTCAGGGGAAATTGGTTTAGAAGAGACTCGCATGACAGTCAGAGCTGATATCACCTATGAGGATTGTAAGGACATTACTGTAGTATGAGTGGTTTTAAAAATATCTACCATGGAAAATATTTTTGTCATGAGAACAATAAAGACTTTACCTTTATGAAAACTCACATGTATGACTAATAACTAATTATTGCATTTTCTTCTATGATATTATGACTATGATATTCAAAAGTAAAATTGGGATTACCAGGATTGTGTCACTTATTTGAACCAACTAATGTCAAATAAAACACCAATGTTGTAAAAAATTGCATTTTAATTTAATTTTAATTTTAACCATTAGCCTATCAAAAAAAAAAAATCCTTTAAAAAGGATTGTGGGGATTTTACGTCCGTTTAAGTACCTCTGTTTTTTTACCAGTTGATCTTTCAGGAGGCTAATGATAAATGCAGCAATCAGCCTGCGTGGATCAGTCACAGCTGATCTTACAAACTGAGTTTACATACCCTGGCAGAATTTGTCATTTAATTTAATTAATTTTTTTGGCAGTAAGTTATAGTTAAAGGAAAGGCGCTTCTGTGGTGTTTCCACAATCCGACTCCACTAACCTCTCAGCGGAAACACAAGTTACATTAACACACAGCCACTTAATAAAAACTACATCCCAAAAACTGACTACAACAAGCGCACCTCCGCCGAGCGCTGCGTTTAACGAGGAAACAGGACAATTTAGAGAAATAATGTGAGCAACTCTACACCAGTAATGTTTGTTTTTAATGAAGAGCTCTGTACAACTCTAAAGATCATCATTAAATGTTTTACAACACACAGTAAAACCCACACAACAGCACAGAGTAGGGTGACCAGATTATAACCAGTGTTGCCACAGTTACTTTGAAAAAGTAACTTAGTTACTTTACAGATTACTTGATTTAAAAAGTAACTTAGTTACTTTACAGATTAATTAATTTTAAAAGTAACTAAGTTACTTTACAAGTTACTTTATTAGTTCCATTCAGCAGCTGCCGACAACATAAAAATGACAACTGGTTTTGCCAACAATCACTTTATTTGAAGTGTATTTTTTAACAGTAACATCAACAATCTATCTCCTGACAATTAAAGTTGAATTTAAAAACTATTTCCTGAAAAAAATACTTGTTTTTACAAAAAATAAAGGCAGTCTCTTTTGACTTAACATAAATACTTGTTTTAATAAAAAATAAAGGCAGTCTTTCTTGTCTTAACATAAATACTTGTTTTAATAAAAAATAAAGGCAGTCTTTCTTGACTTAACATAAATACTTGTTTTAATAAAAAATAAAATAGTCTTTCTTGACAAAAAATTACAAAAAAGTAACGCACAGTGACTTGGTTAAGTAACTTTAATCTGATTACTGGTTTGGAAATAGTAATGCGTTAGATTACTCGTTACTGAAAAAAGTGGTCAGAATAGAGTAACGCGTTACTAAGTAACGTGTTACTGGCATCACTGATTATAACAAACCAAATGTGGGACAAAGAGGTAATGCGGAACACCTTACTAATGCTGGTTTAATTCCCACACATAGCGAGAACAGAGAATTTCTTCTGACATAGCTAAAAGAAAATGTGTCTCTTAGACTGGCTTACCCGTGAGCCATAATCTTTACAGTCCTCATTGTATAGCAGCATCTCTTTATTTTTTCATGTTTTGTTCAAAATAAGACAAATTATGTTTCTCTGTTGCCGGGCTTTGCATTGTGGGCGGAGCTGCTGCCAAGCGCTGGAGCTGTCAATCAAACCGCACACTCCACTTACATAGTGGTGTGCAATACCGCTAGATTTGGTATCGATCTGATACCAAGTAAATGCAGGGCCAGAATCATCGCCAATACTGATGAATTAATTTTCATGACTTTCAAGTGTTTTTGTGATTTGCCTTTTGGATTATTAATCAGTTAAAATCCAGGACAGAATTTGGGAATCATTTATAAGCAAACAGAAAATACTTTATCATATGTTCAGAAAAAACGCAAAATGATCACTTGAGAACAAATGTGTTCAGAAACTACAAAACAATAAAAAACTACAGCTCTTTTTTTTATATATATAAAGTGTACAAAATGATCACTTTACAGCAAAAATAAAAAAAACTTCTCTGCCATTCTCCTAACCTGACACCGCCAGATAGAGGTGTTCACAGAACAGTCTGTTTCACAGTACCCAAGTTTGGAAACTTCCCAATCTCGTGAGAATCCAGCTGCAGCGCAAGGTTACCATTCTCCTGCTCTGTTTGCCTGGCCAGCCGCGACTGGTGATTGGTGACTTTACAAGTGAAAAGCCTGGTACAAAAGATGGCTCTGGTCTCTAGAGCTAGGTTTTTATGCCCTTAAGGCCAACTCAAACCAAAAAAAAAATACACTACTATTATTTTTCATGGGACCACTCGCACCAGGCACGCGGCAGCGCTCGACCCAGCGTCACTCAACACGACTGTTCTATTTTGAGGCGTTGCCGCGCAAAAATATAAATAACTTGCTCTCCTTGTTTCTGCTGTGAATAAGAGGCCATTCTCTGCTTTGAACGATAGAGTCAGTATAAACATAGAAGTGAAGCATGAGCCACACCAGGAAACACGGAGCAGTTCACAGCAGCAGTTCAGCAACAGCTCTGCTGTCTCTCAGGAAACTGTTGCTAATACAACAATCTGTTCTCCCCACTCACTGTCCTGTAGCTAATTAACAAAATTACACACACACATGCACACACCTTTGCTATCTACTTCATATCTCTTAACTCAAAAGGTCGACCCTCAAAGTAGAATGTTAGAGGAATTGGCGCACAAGCAAAAAGGAATAAGATATTTAACCACCTCATTCATCTGCAACCAGACATATGCCTACTACAAGAAACACATCTCTCCAAAACAGACAACAATAGACTATATACATCACAGTTTAGTAACATTTTCTCAGCCAAATATAATTCAAAACAAAGAGGAATCTTTATTCTAATAAATAAACATCACATTCACCCACAATACCACCTTAACAGACCCAGAAGGATGTTTCATATTCCTCAATATATCAATAAATAACAACCCACTTACAATTGGAAACAAATACGGCCCAAATTCTGATAACCCGTAATTTCTTCACAATTTCTTCATATCGATTTCTACCGGCTCAAACTGCCCAATTATATTCGGAGGAGAATTCATAACTGTAATCAACCCGAACCACACAATTAATAGATATTAAACAGTTCATGAGTGAGCTAGGTCTTGGCGATAGTTGGCGGATACAAAATCCATCCTAAAGAGAGTACTCATTCTTCTCCCTGGCCCACCGATCTTACTCGCACATCAACTTTTTTCTCATTAGTAACTCTCTTATATCAAACATTTCAAACTCAACAATACACCCCATTAATACTCATTTTCATGCCCCAGTGTTATTTTCATTGAATACAATTAATCCACATAGAACCTCCACTAGATGGCGCTTTAATACAACACACCTCAAAGACTTAGAATTTGACAACCTTGTCAATAGAGAGTGTGCATCCTTCCTAGAGATATTATTATTTCATTTTCCACTTACAAAAAGAAGAAAGAACAACAGCAGCAAACCAAATTAGAAAAATAAATAAAACTATTGGAAATGATCAATACCAACAATCCTACAGAATCCTACTATTTTCTAAAAACAGTCCTTACACAGTAACATACAGTGAGCTGGTGGATAAAGACCAACATTAATGTTGTAATATGTTCTGTGATTAACAGTAAATCTCATGAACAGAGGTGACTGGTCCCAACAGCAAGACTTGTTTTAAACATAAGTTTTTACTTTGTTCTCTGTCTTTGCAGAGCCCCTCTACAGTTACCTGTCTGCTGCTGCTTCTGTCGGCCCGTCCTAGTCCAGTCCAGTCCAGTTATCGGTCTGCTGTTCTGTCAGTCTTCTCTGTTCCTGCACAGCTGACATAGCCCAGACAGATAGCAACAGATGCAACAATGTATTGAAACAGATGCAATGTATTGAAATGACAGGTGCACTTATACAAAACAAAATACATCAAACAATTATTACAAAATCATGCGCATGAGGACACGTCAAACATTGTATAAAACAGTGTTTATGTACAAACAGACTTTACTGCACATATTTATAATAAAGAAATGTTGCATTAAATCACTGTTTTTTTGTTGCAACCTTTGGTTTATGTGGCCGAGTCATGTTCTAAAGAGACAGAGAGTGAGAGAGACAGAGAAAGAATAAGTATTGGTGTCATTTTGACAGTAATAACATTCGATTACTTGGCACTTACAAAGGCATATAATACACAGACATACAGCTAGTGTTTGAGAGGTAACACACATGTCTACAGAAGTGTGGATGAGAGATAACCCTCACCTTGATGTTATGGTGTAAAGCTGATACATAACAAAACAGGCTAGACTTCTCCACTGCTGCATGTTCCCTAAACATTATGGTTCCTGTGAGTGACCAGACTGTGGGCATGTGACTGACACACCTGTCCTCTGCAGAGTTGTGTCTGTGCCAGTTCAGCTGTAGGTGGGTGCACAACTCCAGTGCCAAAAGGTCATCTGTCCTCTTCGAAGTCCCCCTGGAGACTTTAGACGATTTCCTAAATTTCTGCTCTGCAGCCGAGGGATGTAGCTGTAGTCTGTGGACACGGTAGAGCTTTGACTTCTTTGACCCTTCTTTGTCTGCAGAACAATAAATTTAACATTAGTTGACATCGACAAGAGCATAATTTTCAGGCTACAAAAATATAAAATACTAAAGAATGACTTTAAGGCCTTTATGGTTGGCCTGCAGTTGCTGGTGGTTATGATGAGTCCAGTGCAGCCAGAAGGGTCCTAGCTTCATAAACTGGAGGTGAGAAGGAAAAAGGCACACTTGAGAAGTTGACCAACAAAGCAAAGTGAAAACACTGTCAAAGTATATTAAAAAACAAACTTCTAATGTCAGAACATATCCAGTGTAAAAGCCATGACTGCACAAATAACAAAATAACTAAACATTAGTATTATGTTCTTGTTTTATTGGGTTGATAATATAAACAGAAAAGCCTTACACATTCAGCTCTGGTTTATAGCCTACTAACAAAACATACTTTAGTGAGTAAAAGACTCTTACTGAAAAATAAGAAACATCTCCAGATCCTTTCGAATAAAAGCTGCAGCTGTCTTAACCCTCGTTTTGAGAGACCAGTGAGCAGGCCGTTACAGTAATCTAACCTGCTGGAGATAAAAGCATGGATAAGTTTCTCTAAGTCGGGTTGAGACATCATCCCTTTGACTCTGGAAATGTTTTTAAGATGATAAAATGCAGATGATGTAATTGACTTAATGTGACTGTGACTGTAGATTTTTAGAGAAAGAGACTCGAGGTGACTGTTGACTCGTTCTCTTTGTTTCTGTTCCCAAAGATGATTAGTTCAGTCTTGTCTCTGTTCAGTTGGAGAAAATAATTTTGCATCCACACGTCAATCTGTTCGATGCAGTGACACAGTAAATAGATTGGTCCATTGCCTAAGACCCAAAGCAGCTGGGATAAGCTCTATGTAGTCACCCGTGACCCCTAACGGGACTAAGCGGTAGAAAATGAATGAATGAATGTTGAGTACGGTCTGACAGGGAACCGGCTGGTATGACCTCAGAGCTTCCCACATTCACAAAGTCTACTCGTGCTCTCCGCTGACATGCAGCTGTACACCTCGCCACAGATCCTAAAATAAATAACATTTAGAGTCAAAGTGAACAATGTTAACTTTATTCACAACTGAGAGAGCAGTAGATGGGATTTTTTTTATCTCAATAAACAGACCACTGTAATCTGACATAACATGAATATACCGAGGCAAACAATGATAACAATTACATTTTATAGTACATCATGGCTAAAAGTTGTTATGGCTTGTGTTATCTCTGGTAAAGGTTATTTAGCAAACAAGCCAACGGACGTCTGGAAGGTAAGAGTTCCTGACGAAGTCTAACTCCAAAATGCTGCTTTGAAAAATAAATTTGAAAGGCCAAGACAGCAAATGTATCAGCGTCATCAGTCTTGGAAGTTAGCCTGGCCAGCCGTGACTAACTCTTTTCCTATTCTATACAAACAAGTTAGTCTGGTACCATGTTACTTGCAATTTCAAGGGTGGGGTTAACCAATCAGAGAAATGCTGGACGTGACACAAAAAAAGGCGACACTACTCAGCCGGCTGAACACAAGGAAGCCATGTTAGTGGCCAGCAGTGGTATAAGTATAAAAACGACACCAGAGGCGTTTTTATACTTTGCTGGTTATTCAAAACCGAGGCAAGAGCAGAAATAAACTGCCTCTCGCTAGCAGCGTCCGCCATGTTGAATGTTTTGGACTAGCCGCGCGAGCTGCGTTACTTGTGTATGACGTAGCAGACCACTCCCTGCTGCAGACAAACAGCTTGTGATTGGTCCGTCCGCAAACTCGCAGATGAAGGGATTCGTTGTGAGGAAGGGAACAGACTGTCCTGCTTTTAAAAAGGAAGGAAAATGGTCTGGTATACCAGGCTACTTGGAAGTCAGGCTCGTGGTCTGGTTAGCATTCCCTCGTTACAAGCATGCTAAAGTTCTTTAGCTTTAGACAACTGAAAACAAAACACTTAGAGCAAGCTCAGAAAATATCATTATCCCCAAAGCAAATCTCAGCTCTCTGATTTGTCTCTTGTTTTATTCCGACGCCGGTCGGACTCGTAGATTGTAAATAAACATTGATGTAATCCGTCCATTGTTCCGCTATTCACCAATATTGTTGTTATGATAGGACAAAAAAATGGCGGTTACCTCCGGGCTTTTTGGCTTTTACTGCATAGTAAAACAATAGTTTAAACGATAGCAGAGTTGTCACGTAGTAAAAACTTAGCTCTAGAGACCGGAGCCATCTTTAGTACCAGGCTGTAAACATGATTTTTACACTTGTAAAGTCGCAATTGGGTTTCTCCTTATATTTCCGCTTTTGGAGCCTGCCCTCTGGTGGACGGAGGTATATCGCTGTATGGCGGCATCCTTACACGAGGATTGTTTAAGAGTTTCCATAAGAGAGGCTTGGTCGGACTCCAATTTTGCGTGCACTACGTCACTTCTACTGAAATAGCGCAGGAGTTTTGTTCCTGAACACTTCTTATTTAATGGACTGTACAGGCATACAAGTGGAATGGTTTCATAAATATATAAGGTTCCAGTAAGTTCCAGTTTATTTATGAAAGGAAAGAGGGAGATGAAGGAGTTACAAATGCTGATTTGCTCTGAAGTAGCCCTGCTACAATGACGAGAGAGAGAGATTGTATATCTTCTATGCATTCGGTGACAGAAATGAAGAAATAAACAAAACATATAAATAAAAGCATTAATAAATTAATTAATAAATGTGGAAATAATGCAGATTTATTTTAATTTTATTTGTTTAACCAAAACTTACATATTTATAGGTTTTGAATAATAATTATTTGACAATGAGCACTTTCATTTATTTGTTTTTAGTTTTGGCAGTTTTGGTCCTCCATAGTCTCATGCATTAGTAGGGTGGCCATAATTTATTTTTTGTATTTTTTTAATTGAGTAAAGTTTATGTCAAGTTCTAAACGTGAAACTAGGGCAGAAGAGCATTTAATTAGTCTGAGGGAACAAACTGAGCTGATCTGAAAGCGGAAGTGAAAGAGACCGAACAAACACAGCAGACACCCCAGCATTTCTTTCCTAACCTTACGACTGCTTTTTCCGCTGTAAACGCAAGTCGTATTCAGGCCAATGCATGGATGTATTATGGCTCACAATGTTCGTAAAGCGTTAGTGAATTCAAACATCTTGCGCCAGTCTTGCGGCACATCCTCCTGATCGTTCTTAAACCAATCACATCGCTGATAGAAGACGTCCCTCCAATCAGCAGTCGCAGCTGGCTTCTCTGCAGCGGAAACAATCCCGCCCAACCAGTTTATACCATTTTGGCGGCTGTGTGAGGAACATGGCGGAAATTTTGAAAGGTAACCTAAAAGAACAATACGTTTCAATAAGTGGGTTGTTTTGTTTGTATATCTATTTGAACTTTCAAACCATCGCCAAAGAATTTTTTTTCAGGCGTTTAAACTCTCCGGCCGATTGTTTTTTTGAAGTTGTAATGTAGGGCGAAGTGAAATAAGACCAAGTTAACGGAGTTTATGGATCGTTCAAAATATCAGAGCATAAAGATAACGCCTTTATATGTCGCAAGTGCGATCAGTATTTCTGATAAAGGTTTTGACGTAGACTATTGTGGTTCAGGACCAATTATATGACTTTAGTAACCACCACCTTTGCATTTTTAAAATATTATTAAAGTTTTATTGAACGTAACAATGATTGCCTGGGTTTAAATGTACTGTTACGTACTTTAACTTGAAAAACTACGCCAAATTCTTGTTTTTCTTTTTTGTTTGTTTTTTATAAATATGTTAAAAGATTAGTCTATCTGCAAACGTTGGCTGTGCATTAATTTATCATCATTAAGTTGTTTGTTTGAACTGGAGCTTGCTTTGAGTTCTTACTGCACCTCTCCATGATCCTGTGAGGCCTAACACTCCTAGTAGCAATGAAGTTTGAAATATGTTTTAGATTGCCGTGTGCCTTGTAAGATGTCGTTGGATGAGCTGGAGGCAGTGTGTCGCCTGAAGGCACTCCACTGTAAAGACCTGGGGGTGAGCAGAGCCAATGTGAATGACTATGAGGTGGAGTTCCTCTGTGACTACAAGAAGACAAAGGTATTATATCTCCGCTTTCTTCACAAACTTTTTAACACATAAGATTAGTTGCTACTCCAGACATTGAAAGAGATGCTACTCATTGTGAGAACAACTGGATGAGATTATTTGGGGATAGCTAAGCAGCCTAGCTGTCAGTTGCTATTTTCTTACTATATTGCTATGACGTATTACTTGAAATATTGGCACTCTTGATTATATATAATATACTCCTGTTTGTCTTTCTGTCAGTGTGGAACTTTATCAGTGTTGCACTCAACTGCAGCATTAAAAGGTAATTGCTTGTGAAAATATGTGAATGAAAGGTGTTGTGTGTTTCAGGAAGAAGAGCTCTACCTGGTCAAATGGAGGGGATTTGCAGAGGCTGAGAACACGTGGGAACCCAGGAGGAACTTGAAATGCCCCAAACTCATAAAGCAGTTTCACATGGATTTGGAAAAGGAACTGAGGCGCCACAAGAGACGCTGTGTCCCTAAAAAGCTGGACAAGGAGGTCTCCTCATTCCTGGTGCAGAAAGCCAAACTGCGTCAGAGTCTTGGGCGCTGGCAGGCCCACCTAAACCAGACTCGCAACCACCCCGGTCGCATCTTTGTGGTGAATGAAGTGGACCTCGAGGGCCCCCCAAAACACTTCACCTACATTAACAACTACAAGGTGGGGCCGGGGATAGTGTTAGATGAAATGGCTGTGGGTTGTGAGTGTACAAACTGTTTAGAGGAGCCAGTGGACGGCTGCTGTCCAGGTGCCTCCTTGCATCGCATGGCATACAATGACCAGCAGCGGCTCAGGGTCCGAGCAGGAGAGCCAATATATGAGTGCAACTCACAGTGCAGCTGTGGGCTGGACTGTCCCAACAGAGTGGTGCAGAGGAGCATACAGTTTGACCTGTGCATCTTTAGGACAGAGAATGGCCGTGGCTGGGGCGTCCGCACACTGCAGCACATCAAGAAGAACACATTCGTAATGGAGTACATTGGAGAGGTGAGAATCTCCATTACATGCTGCCTTTAGAAGAACCGTAGAGCTATAAACAGTCCTATATAAATGATCTGTGTCCCACTTTGGTCACAATTCCATTGTTACTAAAGGGTGGACTGCCTTGGATTAACCTTTTGTTATAAATGAATAAATGAAAAATATAAATGAATGACCCTTAAAACCTGTACTTTTAGTTGATAAACTCAATGTGTCTTCAAAGGGAGATGTTTTAAAAAGCAAGCCTCTTAGAGCTTTTGCAGTCATGAGTGAGTTCCTAAAAAGTCCTACAGCTCAAGATTTTTCTTGACTTAAGCGCTTTTAAGGTTTTTCATTATGATTTATATCTTATAACTTTTGCTGTAATGTCAATGTGTACGACCTACTACATATTTGTTATTACTTATGAATGAGAAATATGTAGTAGGGCGGAGAGACATGACATGATATATGATATCAAACATTTACACCGGTTAAAAACATGTTGTGTTTCTGTAGATCATCACAAACGAGGAAGCAGAAAAGAGGGGACATGTTTACGACTGCCAGGGCTCCACATATTTATTTGATCTGGACTATGTGGAGGACGTGTACACAGTAGACGCAGCGCACTACGGCAACATTTCTCATTTTGTCAACCACAGTGTACGTTTAAAATGCAACATTGATAACAACTATTGTCTTGTTCGTTTCATAATTCTGCTTTGTCAATTATTTGCACAACTCACATTCCACAGGTAAAAGGCCCAACTCAAGTTAGTTCTTTTATTTACTTATGTAGCTTTTATAAGAATATAAGTTTGATAAAGGAATAATATTGCTTTAATTACTGTTTACTGTGACTGAGATAAATAAAATTGTAAAAAGAAAATGGGAGAAAGCCTGCTGTTTACAGATGCATCTCATTTAGGTCTTATTGACATTAGAAAAGACAAGAGCAAGGACAGTGAGTCCTCTGAGTGTCAAGGCAAATCAACATCAAATCATGCAGCCTTTATTTTTTTTGCTGGCTGTTTTTTGTGTTTTATTGTCTGATAAAAGTTTTAACATTATTAGAATATAGAATTGAGATTTATTAAATGATCTGTATTGTACAGTTTTTGTTGATGCACCTGTGTCATTTTGCAGTGCAATCCCAACCTCCAGGTTTTCAACGTGTTCATAGACAACATTGATGAGAGGCTCCCAAGAATTGCTTTATTCTCCACACGGGCCATTCGCGCTGGAGAGGAGCTCACCTTTGACTATAAAATGCAAGGTAAGTTTTGGGGTTTGCACATTGAAGACAAAGTATGTCTTCTAAAAGCTAACGTTTACAACAAGAGTGACAATTAAATTTATGTTATTGCCACCGAGGGTAATCCGGCCTCCAAACATTTTTTATTTTATCTGGTAGATGTTTGATCACCATGTATTAGAAACAATCTCAAATCCCACGGAGATGCAGTGAGACGTCCTGCTTGGTCTAAAGAGACACGGGGGTGGGGGTTTCAAATGCTGGAAGGGACTCAGTGGTAGAGCGGTCGTCCTACAGCTGAAAGGTTGGCGGTTCGATTTCCGCTCTCTCATACTGTTGTTGTGTCCTTGGGCAAGACACTTACCCCTCCTTGCCTCCAGTGTCTGTAGCTCTGGTGTATGAATGTGTGTGACTGTAGAGGTGTGTTTGGTGGTGGTCGAAGAAGGCTGTGAGCGCCGTGTGTATGGCAGCCCCCCTCTGTCTGCCCCAGGCCTGAATGTGTGTGAATGGGGTGAGTGGAAGCACAATGTAAAGCACTTTGGGTGCCCTGAGAAGGGTGCAGAAAAGCGCTATATAAATGTATTTTGCTCCCATTTTGACAGTTTTTATGCTGTAATGATATTTGACGAAGATGTTTGTTTTTTGAAGAATTTTTCAAGTAATTAGTAGAAAGCCTGTTCTGTAGCACTCATCCCTTTCTAATGTGATTATTATTAATTTTTTTTCAGTTGACCCAGTGGACACGGAAAGTACCAGAATGGACTCCAGTTTCAGTTTAGCAGGGCTGCCGAGCTCTCCAAAAAAGAGGATTCGAGTGGAGTGCCGCTGTGGATCAGACTCATGCAGAAAATACCTGTTTTAATCTGGGCTTGATGTGATGCATTGTTTTGACTTTTAAAGGATTTTTTTTTCTTTTTTAAATGTCAGAGCATTTTTATATAAACAGGTGGAAGTCCTTTCTAATGCTTAAGCACTGTTTCGAAATGTTTATGTATAATTAGCAGGATTTTAATGCTTTCTATTAGCAGCAGTTTAACTTTGAGTATTAACAGAAAAAGATCGTTTTAATTCAAGTTTCCACTGGATCAGTACAGCATGCTTTAAGACAATATTTTCTATTGTAACAGAGTGAACTGGCTTATTTAAGGTGGAACTAAACTATGCAGTGCTGATATTGTGAAATCTACATTTAAGTATCACAAAACAAGTAAAGCTTGTGCACCATTCTTCCTGATCAACTCAAAGTTTGGTTTAAGGCAGTCAGTGACTTGTGAAATAAATAAAACCACTGCTGGAGCATTAAACCGGAGCAGAACTTAAGGGGAGTCTAAAAAATGTAGGAAAACTGGTGCAGCCGTTTAGATTTTTTTTTTTTTGTCTTAAGTTTCCAAATCTGGGAAACATTTTAAAACCTCTCACATCTTAGCTGGAGTTACTCACTTTCATTTAGTTTATGTCAAACACATTAACAATTTGAAAGTTCTCCTCAAATCTGTTTGGATTCTTACAGAAACACAAACATAGAGCTTGTGTGAGGTCAGTGGTTATGGAGCTGACTGTCCAGAGGTCCTCTGAACAAAGCCACACTGCTCAGTAGAATTGTGGCTTTACAATACATCAGGCAGTACTTCCCCCCTGCTATAAAACCCAGTAATGTTCCAAATGAAATAAAAGTGAACTGCTGCAAAAGACACCCATGGTTTCTCAAGTGTTTTCTGACAACTTTGTGGCACTCTTTGAGCATTGTGTTCAGTAGTGGTTGTATTCAGCATTTCCTTTCCTGGTTAAAAGCTATGTAAGACCCAACCAGCAGTGACATTTAGAAGTCAGTTTTCCAAATATACATATACACACTAACATTTGTATAGCATTTATGTACAAATAAAATAGTTCCTGTGCAAAACTAAACTTGCAGTTAGGCACTGGTTTGGTATAAAACAAAGTCATTTTCATGCAGTGCAGGGCCCCACCACCCCTCTCAAATCAATGTAAATGGTACGACCCACAGGTCACGTGCTTCTGCTGCGGACCTGCGGTGAATCAGTTAATGAGACAGGAGCTGGAGTTAGTCGTGATATGAACGAGGAAGACAGGAAGAGTCATGTCTTTCCTTTAGAAAAGAAAAGAGAGGGGCTTAAAAACGAAAAGAAAATTAAGATTAAAGAGAGAAAGGCAAATGAGGGAAAGCAGTTGCTCAGTCAGTTTTTTGAAAAGAAAGGTGAGCTCCAAATGCATCATTGAGCATTGACATTGTTTTAACATTAATATCTACTCCAGGTAGAATAGCATACATTTGTGTTCATACTCTATTTGAATAATATACCAATACTTTATAGTATCACACCCTACATTGCGAGCAAACAAGATTTCTGGGTAAATAACGGAGTGAGAAGCAGACGGAGGCGGAGCTGGGAGCTCAACACACCTGTCTCCTCTTCTGCTGCAGTTCTCCTCAGAGTCAGAAGTTTACATGAAAACACTGTTTATTTCCCTCCATTGTCAAAATCTAACACCCGCGAAAACACAGATCGTTAGCGCCTATTTTACCGCATTTTTATGCAAATTAGCTCACACACGCTTTTACATTAAGTATAGGGTTGTTCTCAGTTTAATGCACATCTTAATGATTGAAAATGACTTATTTTAAAACGTAATTCAAAGACTAAATGTTTAGTTTGGCGGTTAGTGTACCCTGTGATTCTATAGTCTGCATTTATTTTAAACAGACAAATAATCAGCGATTCACTTGTACTTAGCCTACACTTTAAAAAAGATATTGTGACAATAAAGGATATTTTAGCAACCAGTTGAATCCATATATTTCAGTTTCAGACCCTGCAGCAGCAGGCCCCTCATCATGGCCAGGTGAAAACAGTGACAGTGAGGTGGATGAGACAGTTAAAACAGGCAATTGCACTAAACGCTCACATTGTCTCACACTTAGTAATTAGTAATTAAGTGTTAAGAGGAAATAAGCTAAATGGGTACATTATTGTACACATCTAAACTTTAAAGGGATAGTTCACCAAAAATGAAAATTCTGTCATCATTTACTCTCCCTCAAGTTGTTCCAAACCTGTATGACTTTCTTTCTTCTGCTGAACACAAAATAAGATATTTTAAAGAATGTTGGTAGTTAAACAGTTGCTGGTCCCCATTGACTCCCATAGTATTTTATTTTCCTACCATGGACCTTTTGCCATCTCAGCAAGTAGTAGTACTTCTGACAATAAAATAAAAATATATTAATCAGAGTGTGGCTTATTTTGATTACATTTTAAGTGTTTTTATAATTAAAAAAACAATACCCCACCCATTGGTTTCACTATGGTATTTGGTACGGGGGCCCAGCAAGATGGTTTGTACCCAGGGCCCAAAATTTGGTGCTACGCCGCTGATTACATATAGGTGAAGTCCATTCTTAATGTATCATTTCAGTCTCTTAACCAACTTCTCCAGGTGCATGGAGGGCGTTGCTGTTGCTGCCAATGCGTTGGACCCGCAAAAGTGAAATAAAATCCATCTGTTTGGAATAACGAGTGGGTGGCAAAGCTCGGGCAGGGTCCAATACCCTCTGTCTTGAATCTTCTTGTGAGTTGAAGTGCTCTAAGTATCTCAGAGGAGCTGAGAGAGAAGAAAGGAGAGTGTTGAATGAGAGGGTTTATATAGCCCCCTAGGTTGTGCCAGGACGTGGGCATATTTGGCGCGGTAAATGCTTTGATCTGTCTCAGAGGTGCTGGTATGCGCCAGAGACGTAACCAATAGCGACGCCCATAGGTTGGCGGAGCACACAAAGTAGAAGCAGGACTGATCCTGATGAATCAGAGCTGCATTTATGAAATAACTTGGACATGATCCTAAGCAGCTACTACAAACGCTCCATTCAGGGCTGCTTTGTTTTTACACATCTACAGTGTTCCACTGCACATCTACAGTGTTCTACTGCACATCTACAGTTTGTTATACTGCACATCTACAGTTTGTTATACTGCACATCTACAGTGTACTACTGCACATCTCAGGGCCGGCCCTGGGCATAGGCGGAATAGGCAAATGCTAAGGGCTCCGCCACTTTGGGCGCCAGCGCCCAAATTCCTGAATCCCGATCCACCCGTCCGACTGAGTGACGCATCAATCTCCCCCGCCCCCGCCCTGCTGAAAAAAAAAAAAACATCCGTTACCTGTGTGTGATTGTCTCTGACAGATGGCCGAATTCACCGACACTGATAAGTTGTCATTATGTCAAAAAGACCAAAGCCATCTGGTGCCCAGGGAAGAAAAAAAAGAAGAGAAGAGGAAAAAAAACGTGAAAAAGACAGAGGTAGGTAATGATGATCAGTTTATCTATGTTGCATTAAGTTAGTTCAACGATGCCTGTAACGTTCGCTATCGCTAATTTGAATTAGCTTATGACATAGTGTCATGAACTGCACTGTAGAGACAGACAGTGGTGATCCAAACGCAGGCTTTAATGAAGGATGATCCAGAGAACACAACGAGTACACAGGCAGAGGGACATATAAATCTTTATTTAAAATGAGTTCTGCATAAAATGTTGCTATATAAACGTAAATCTTTATTTAAAATGACTGAGTCCTACATAAAATGTTTTTATATATATATATGTATTATATATATGGATTTAGCAACTTTAAAATTCAATTTAAATAAAGATTTACGTTTCTCCTCTGTTTCATGGTTATAACATCATAAAGTGTAGTTAGTAGGACATTGCTGCCATGCCAGATATACTGGAAAACAAACACTTTCAAAATTAATTTTGAAAATGTAACTACTGTATGCTAGAGAAGTGCTCAATGAATAGAGTTTTGTGCATGAATACCAGATGTAATTATTCTTGCTGTTTGTGTGTTTAAGCTATAATGTGGTTTAGGTGCTGCCATATTTTTATAGTTTCACTATCATCAGCTTTTTAATAATAAAATGTAACACCCAATGGTCACATATAATCCTCCTCTTCTCTCTTCAGATGCACTTTTGAAATATCTGAACCCCGTCCCTGCAAATCCTGGGCCACCTGTTGCAGACATCTCCATCTCAGCACCGCCCAGCGATTCCGCATCAAGCACACCTCTTCCCTCCACTTCAGCACCACCCAGCGATTCAGCATCAGTTTACAAATTCCAGGGGCACCAGGTGAAATCTTGCCTAGGGCAGCAAATTGGCCAGGGCCGGCCCTGGCACATCTACAATGTTCTACTGCACATCTACAGTGTGTTCTACTGCACATCTACAGTCTGTTCTACTGCACATCTACAGTGTACTACTGCACATCTACAGTGTTCTACTGCCCATCTACAATGTTCTACTGCACATCTACAGTCTGTTCTACTGCACATCTACAGTTTGTTCTACTGCACATCTACAGTGTACTACTGCACATCTACAATGTTCTACTGCACATCTACAGTGTACTACTGCACATCTACAATGTTCTACTGCACATCTACAGTCTGTTCTACTGCACATCTACAGTGTACTACTGCACATCTACAATGTTCTACTGCCCATCTACAATGTTCTACTGCACATCTACAGTGTTCTACTGCCCATCTACAATGTTCTACTGCACATCTACAGTGTTCTACTGCACATCTACAATGTTCTACTGCACATCTACAATGTTCTACTGCACATCTACAGTGTGTTCTACTGCACATCTACAGTTTGTTCTACTGCACATCTACAGTGTACTACTGCACATCTACAGTGTTCTACTGCACATCTACAGTGTTCTACTGCCCATCTACAATGTTCTACTGCACATCTACAGTCTGTTCTACTGCACATCTAGTCTGTTCTACTGCACATCTACAGTGTACTACTGCACATCTACAATGTTCTACTGCATATCTACAGTCTGTTCTACTGCACATCTACAGTGTACTACTGCACATCTACAGTGTTCTACTGCACATCTACAGTGTTCTACTGCCCATCTACAATGTTCTACTGCACATCTACAGTGTGTTCTACTGCACATCTACAGCGTACTACTGCACATCTACAGTGTTCTACTGCATATCTACAGTGTTCTACTGCACATCTACAGTGTGTTCTACTGCACATCTACAGTCTGTTCTACTGCACATCTACAGTGTACTACTGCACATCTACAGTGTTCTACTGCACATCTACAGTGTACTACTGCACATCTACAGTGTACTACTGCACATCTACAGTGTTCTACTGCCCATCTACAATGTTCTACTGCACATCTACAGTGTGTTCTACTGCACATCTACAGTTTGTTCTACTGCACATCTACAGTGTACTACTGCACATCTACAGTGTTCTACTGCACATCTACAGTGTTCTACTGCCCATCTACAATGTTCTACTGCACATCTACAGTCTGTTCTACTGCACATCTAGTCTGTTCTACTGCACATCTACAGTGTACTACTGCACATCTACAATGTTCTACTGCATATCTACAGTCTGTTCTACTGCACATCTACAGTGTACTACTGCACATCTACAGTGTTCTACTGCACATCTACAGTGTTCTACTGCCCATCTACAATGTTCTACTGCACATCTACAGTGTTCTACTGCACATCTACAGCGTACTACTGCACATCTACAGTGTTCTACTGCATATCTACAGTGTTCTACTGCACATCTACAGTGTGTTCTACTGCACATCTACAGTCTGTTCTACTGCACATCTACAGTTTGTTCTACTGCACATCTACAGCGTACTACTGCACATCTACAGTGTGTTCTACTGCACATCTACAGTCTGTTCTACTGCACATCTACAGTTTGTTCTACTGCACATCTACAGCGTACTACTGCACATCTACAGTGTTCTACTGCATATCTACAGTGTGTTCTACTGCACATCTACAGTCTGTTCTACTGCACATCTACAGTTTGTTCTACTGCACATCTACAGCGTACTACTGCACATCTACAGTGTTCTACTGCATATCTACAGTGTTCTACTGCACATCTACAGTGTGTTCTACTGCACATCTACAGTCTGTTCTACTGCACATCTACAGTGTACTACTGCACATCTACAGTGTTCTACTGCACATCTACAGTGTACTACTGCACATCTACAGTGTACTACTGCACATCTACAGTGTTCTACTGCCCATCTACAATGTTCTACTGCACATCTACAGTGTGTTCTACTGCACATCTACAGTTTGTTCTACTGCACATCTACAGTGTACTACTGCACATCTACAGTGTTCTACTGCACATCTACAGTGTTCTACTGCCCATCTACAATGTTCTACTGCACATCTACAGTGTGTTCTACTGCACATCTACAGTTTGTTCTACTGCACATTTACAGTGTTCTACTGCACATCTACAATGTTCTACTGCACATCTACAGTGTGTTCTACTGCACATCTCCAGTTTGTTCTACTGCACATCTACAGTGTACTACTGCACATCTACAGTGTTCTACTGCACATCTACAGTGTTCTACTGCCCATCTACAATGTTCTACTGCACATCTACAGTCTGTTCTACTGCACATCTACAGTGTGTTCTACTGCACATCTACAGTCTGTTCTACTGCACATCTACAGTTTGTTCTACTGCACATCTACAGTGTACTACTGCACATCTACAATGTTCTACTGCACATCTACAGTGTGTTCTACTGCACATCTACAGTCTGTTCTACTGCACATCTACAGTGTACTACTGCACATCTACAGTGTTCTACTGCCCATCTACAATGTTCTACTGCACATCTACAGTGTGTTCTACTGCACATCTACAGTTTGTTCTACTGCACATCTACAGTGTGTTCTACTGCACATCTACAGTTTGTTCTACTGCACATCTACAATGTTCTACTGCACATCTACAGTCTGTTCTACTGCACATCTACAGTTTGTTCTACTGCACATCTACAGTGTTCTACTGCACATCTACAGTTTGTTCTACTGCACATGTACAGTTTGTTCTACTGCACATCTACAGTGTTCTGTTTCACATCTACAATGTTCTACTGCACATCTACAGTTTGTTCTACTGCACATCTACAGTGTTCTGTTTCACATCTACAGTGTTCTACTGCACATCTACAGTGTTTTACTGCACATCTACAGTGTTCTACTGCACATCTACAGTGTTCTACTGCACATCTACAATGTTCTACTGCACATCTAAAATGTTCTACTGCACATTTAAAATGTTCTACTGCACATCTAAAATGTTCTACTGCACATCTACAGTGTTCTACTGCACATCTACAGTGTGTTATACTGCACATCTACAATGTTCTACTGCACATCTAAAATGTTCTACTGCACATCTACAGTGTTCTACTGCACATCTACAGTGTACTACTGCACATCCACAGTGTTCTACTGCACATCTAAAATGTTCTACTGCACATCTACAGTGTTCTACTGCACATCTACAGTGTGTTATACTGCACATCTACAATGTTCTACTGCACATCTAAAATGTTCTACTGCACATCTACAGTGTTCTACTGCACATCTACAGTGTTCTACTGCACATCTACAGTGTACTACTGCACATCTACAGTGTACTACTGCACATCTACAATGTTCTACTGCACATCTACAATGTTCTCCTGCACATCTACAGTGTTCTACTGCACATCTACAGTTTGTTCTACTGCACATCTACAATGTTCTACTGCACATCTACAGTGTTCGACTGCACATCTACACTGTTCTACTGCACATCTACAGTGTGTTATACTGCACATCTACACTGTTCTACTGCACATCTACAGTGTGTTATACTGCACATCTACACTGTTCTACTGCACATCTACAGTGTACTACTGCACATCTACAATGTTCTACTGCACATCTACAATGTTCTACTGCACATCTAAAATGTTCTACTGCACATCTACAGTGTTCTACTGCACATCTACAGTTTGTTCTACTGCACATCTACAGTGTTCTACTGCACATCTACAGTGTGTTTTACTGCACATCTACAGTGTTCTACTGCACATCTACAGTTTGTTCTACTGCACATCTACAGTGTTCTACTGCACATCTACAGTGTTCTACTGCACATCTACAGTTTGTTCTACTGCACATCTACAGTGTTCTACTGCACATCTACAGTGTTCTACTGCACATCTACAGTGTGTTATACTGCACATCTACAGTGTTCTACTGCACATCTACAGTCTGTTCTACTGCACATCTACAGTGTTCTACTGCACATCTACAGTCTGTTCTACTGCACATCTACAATGTTCTACTGCACATCTACAGTTTGTTTTACTGCACATCTACAGTGTTCTACTGCACATCTACAGTCTGTTCTACTGCACATCTACAGTGTTCTACTGCACATCTACAGTTTGTTCTACTGCACATCTACAGTTTGTTCTACTGCACATCTACAATTTGTTCTACTGCACATCTACAGTTTGTTCTACTGCACATCTACAGTGTTCTACTGCACGTCTGTTGGGAACGTTTGCCTCGAGTCCCCTGTCAGAGAAATTTTCAACTCTTACCTCCGGCAGAGCTTCGACCAGATCCCAAAGGAGGTTGGAGACATTGATTCCGAGTGGACCATGTTTTCCACCTTCATTGTCAATGCGGCTACTCGCTGTGGCCGCAAAGTCTCCAGTGCCTGTCGTGGCGGCAATCTCCGGTGGTGGACACCGGAAGTAAAGAATGCCGTCAAGCTGAAGAAGGAGACCTACCGAGCCTGGCTGGCTTGTGGGACTCCTGAGGCAGCTGATGAGTACCAGCAGGCCAAGCGGGCTGCAGCCCGGGTGGTTTTGGATGCAAAAACTCGGGTCTAGGAGGAGTTCGGTGAGGCCATGGACTGGAAGAAATTCTGGAAAACCGTCCGGCCCCTCAGGAGGGGAAGCAGTGCTCTGCCAACGCAGTTTACAGTGGAGGTGGGAATCTGCTGACTTCAACTGGGGATATTGTTGGTGGAAGGAATACTTCGAGGATCTCATAAACCCCACCGATATGTCTTCCACTGAGGAAGTAGAGGCCGAGGGCTCAGAGGTGGACTCGTCTATCACCCAAGCTGAAGTCACTGAGGTAGTTGGGAAGCTCCTTGGTGGCAAGGCACCGGGAGTGGATGAGATACGCCCTGAGTATCTCAAGTCTCTGGATGTTGTGGGGCTGTCTCGACTGACATGCCTGTGCAACATCGCGTGGCGGTCGGGGACAGTACCTCTGGATTGGCAGACCGGGGTGGTGGTCCCTCTTTTTAAGAAAGGGGACTGGAGGGTGTGTTCCAACTACAGAGGGATCACACTCCTCAGCCTCCCTGGGAAAGTCTATGCCAGGGTACTGGAGAGGAGAATGTGGCCAATAGCCGAACCTCGGATTCAGGAGGAACAATGCGGTTTTCGTCCCCGGTCGTGGTACACTGGACGAGCTCTATACTCTCTCCAGTGTGCTGGAGGGTTTATGGGAATTTGCCCAACCAGTCCAGTGCTTTGTGGATCTGAAGCGGCTGGGATGAGGATCAGCACCTCCAATTCTGAGATCATGGTTCTCAGTCGGAAAAGGGTGGCTTGTCCCCTTCAGGTTGGTGGAGAGCTCCTGCGTGGAGGAGTTTAAGTATCTTAGGGTCTTGTTCACGAGTGAGGGAAGGAAGGAGCATGAGATTGACAAATGAATTGGTGCAGCTTCTGCAGTAAGCTGCACCGATGCTGAGCGGTCGATGTACCGGTCGATCTACATTCCTACTCTCACCTATGGTCATGAGCTTTGGGTCATCATGACCAAAAGAACAAGATCCCGGATACAGGCGGCCAAAATGAGCTTTCTCCGCAGGGTGGCGGGGCACTCCCTTAGAGATAGGTTGAGGAGCTCGGTCACTCGGGAGGAGCTCAAAGTAGAGCCGCTGTTCCTCCACATCGAGAGGTGCCAGCTGAGGTGGCTCGGACATCTGTTTCGGATGCCTCCTGGACACCTCCCTAGGGAGGTGTTCTGGGCATGTCCCACAGGGACCTCAGGAAGACCTAGGACACGATGGAGAGACTATGTCTCTCGGTTGGCCTGGATTGCCTTGGTGTCCCCCCGGAAGAGCTGGAGGAAGTGTCTTAATTATCTGGTCCATAACTATCCAATTCATCTCTACTTCACCTTTTTGATTAATTTTAGGAAAAGCTTCTTTTACAAGCTCCCTGTGTTATAGACTGGGTGAGCACAAACTTGTATGCAAGCCCCTGTATGCATTTGTAAGGAGGTTATATTGCCTCAGATTAGCAACAAGGTTTTTCCCGTTTGAGACACTGATTTATTGAACTGGGGTTAAAAAGGCAAGCTAACAAGAGCACAACAGTAGCCCTACAAAAAAAGTCCTGCTAAGCGCTCTTGTGTCGCAAGCTTAATGGACAACACACAGATTTTTTTCTACCGCTCCCTGTCTCCGCTGGGCGGCCCTACGGCGCTTCAAGGTGAAGCTATTTTGTCTCTAATTCCGAGAGACTTTATCAATTCTGAGCTCAACTGTTAAGAGAACTGAGCTTATATCTCTAGAGGGAGGGGTTTGACATGAAACTAAACCTGTGGGGCCAAGCTGTTCTAGTCTCATAGTTGTTAGCTATGAAAGGGCAGTGTGACTCCTGACATGAGAGTCGTTAAAGGCTCAGGTGAGTCCTTAGTGTCACTGTTCCATTCAGGTGCTGTGGTTGTTGTTTTAGAGTAAAACTGTTTTAATTTAGGTTTCAACACTGTTGTAAATACTAGGCAACATGAATCTGAGGCCACCTCCTCTGTTCAGAGAGAGCTTTTCCATAAAAAGGCTTCCTTCACACCTCTCTCAAACCATTGCTGTCCTCAAAGGAATGTGCTTTCGCTTTGAGGTGGAGGTGGACTGCAGACTCAGGTCCACTTGGATTGGCTCTTCTGTTCTGATACATCCTCTTGTGAAGCTGTTGTTTCGTTTCTCCAACATACTGTAACTGTCATTGCACTCTTCAATACACTGAAGACACACTAAATTATAGCGATATTTAGATTAGAAGAATGGTATTTGATCACTTACTGTTGTCAAACTCGTCCATTTATTTTGCCTTTAATGCGTTTAGCAACCAGCTTTGATCTTCTTTTTTTCTGGTACATTCTTTTATAAAAAGAAAGTTTGTTATTTCCTGTTCTGAGACTGGAGGTGGCCTGAGAGTGGAGCCCGCAATAGAAGTGTCCTCACACTGGAGGTCTGCAGCCAGACCCTGGTTAAAGTCTTTCCAATTGAAGCAAGGGGTAGTAAATGAGAAATTCCACCAAACTTTCAACAACTTTAGCAGAGTTCAACAACTATCCTCAGCATACACATGTCACAGCTGTCTTTATTTTACAAACCTTTTATATAATAATTTAAGTCTAGACACCACCATTTTAGAAAATTTCATAAATACCTCTAAATTTCAAAATAAATAAATACAGTTTCTCCTGTTTTATATTATTTATTAGCCATACATGACCATACCCAGGGCCTGAACCCTAGGCCGTTGTTCCACAACCTTCTAAAATTAAGTTAAGGCAAGTTAATCACATAGGGACAGGTGCTACAAAAGTATATAAGAATATGAGAAATTATAATGACCAAAAATGTAGACTCTTATATATGTAGATCTTCCCAAAAATCTGTTCTCAGAAGTCTTTATTTCTCAGGTGAATAACAGGTAGAGAGACCAACAATGAGCCATTGGGACAGCCACTGCTTTATTCTGCTGTCTTATATGGCTTTACTGATATAAACAGATGCCTCTCCTTCTGTTGGAACTGTGTTATGCTCTTTAGAAAAAAAATTATGAAATAAAAGGAAATTCAGAACCTCAGTCAGCACTGGATCCAGACTATGAGCTTGCACTAAACTCATCTGACCTTTCAGAGAACACCTGTGGAGGTCCTCAGGTCCTTATAAGGTCATTGATAACAGAGAGGAAATGGAAAGTAAAAAGACAACTTCCGCTGTTGCTCAGTGGCATTCTGTTTTGAGCGATGACCTTTGACAGAGAAAACCCCAGAACAGGCTGTTTACGACTGACAGAATGTCAGCAGAGGCTGGGCTTTCCCGTTCACTGTACCTCCATTCTCCCTACCTCCGCTCACTGTACCTCCATTCTCCCTACTTTTGCTCACTGTACCTCCACTCACAAGAGGTGACATAAGTATTCACATTCTACTTAGGTTAAAGCACAAATACACGACTCTGGTAAAGGTAGAAGTGCTGAATCAACTTCAAAACGTACCATCTCTGAAATGTATGTAAATATAAAGTATCTTTGCAATAGTACACAATACATTTGTGATATCTCTGCACATTTTACTGGTGATTTTTGGGGGCATGCTCTCTTTCTCTTGCGAGGCAGACATTAGTTTAGCCTACAGTTGGCTGTGTGATAGATTTCATACATGGGACAGAAAGAAGAGATAAGTAGGTTACTAGTAATGAGTATTTAGTAGAAGAATTACACAAACTGTCAGTGTCATTTTTGGAGCTCCCCACCTGGACAGGAAAATATATTCTCAGCAGCACAACCGAATTTCATGAATTAATGGGACCGAGAGTTGAAATATTGTAAAGGAACAACAGAACAAGCACTTTTAATTTCTTATGGGGAACTTTTGGGGGACTTTCAACTCTCAACAAAATAAAACCCATTTTTAACCTTAATGCGTGCTCTATCCAGAAAACATATAGCATCCGATAAGCGCTCTTTGTACTTCTTTATCCGACTCCATAAGTTTCCAGTAATTCATATATTTATTGTTCTCTAAACGCACATAAACCTACAGAACAGTTCATTTGGGTCCAAAGAGGTCCCGAGGTCCGACAAAAACAAATTAACTTGATCCGTGACGGTGTTACAGCAGCAGCAGATACTACCATGAAGCATTAGCATCTCCGCTAAAAGCAGAGAAACGGTCTGTGATTATTGGGATCCCGCTGTTAGTCCAGCATCCTTTTGTTCTGATAATTGTTCCACATCAAGTAATTAAAATTTAAAAAGTGGTTTTGCAAAGAAACAATCAAAATTCTCATATCTACACAGAGTAGATATGAGGTACACAGTGAACGAAACAAGCGATATATATGGGGATTTGCGCCGCTGCACTGTTTACAGTGTTTACAGTAGTACGAGTGATGAGCGATTAAATTTACTATTGTTTTACTATGAAGAAAACTATTGTTTTACTATGAAGGAAAAGCCGAAAAGCCCGGATGTAACCGCCATTTTATTGCCCTGTGATAATGACAATATCGGTGAAAAGGGGACCAATGGGTGGAAGTTGTCCATGTTTATACTGTCATTGGGTTAAGCCTTAGGAGCTCACAAAGCTTTGACACCATCAAAGTCTAACCCTGTTAATGTTGTCTTAGTGGGAAGTTTATAGATAATTAACTACTTCTTTAACACAATGGGCCCTTGGGGCTCTCGGCAAGTGAGAGCAAGTGAGACCCTAACGCTGGCCTTGAGTCAGATTTGTTGTAAACATCAGTGCACTCTTCTTTGCTTATTTTCTTGTGACTGTGTTTGATAAGATTATTGTGAATAATTCTTCTCTTTTTTGCTTAAGCATCGATATATTGATTTTGCAGCAGCATGTGTGGTCAGTAAACAAATTTTAATTATGTATTACCGAGTTGGAAAATGCACACAAATACTTGGTTGTTGTATAATACTTACTGCATATGTGTGCATTTTTGTGGGAATATCATGAGTTTTGTCCACATAGTGTCAAGTACCTGAGTATATGCGTTAATTCAGGCTTGATTAAAGAATTCAAAAGCGGTTGTGTCATCTGACTTTAAATGTTTAAAAAAAATCAATGAGGTCAGACCTGATCTTCCTCTGGATCCAGTATAAATACTGTCAAGAGGCTGCAGCTGCTGTTTTTTTGAGTGCTGTGCATCAGTCGCTTCATTGTCAGGTGAGTCCTCCTTCCACCGAGAATAATAATAATAATGCAGCGCAGTGGTATGTGGTTTGTTTGAAGACTATAGTGTAAATGATCTTTTGTGTATGTTATTCTCTTCTTTGTGAGTTTGACCTGGTTTTATAACAACATATATTTTATATTATTTAAGACCATTATAAAATTGCCTCTGCAGTTTCAGTAGTTCTTTGTTGATGCAGCACGGGCATGCTGCCTTTTATCAGAGATTACACATTTACACTCATGTCATAACACACTGTTACAAATTAAACACGTTCAGTAACATGACACAAGGCAAGGTAGAAATATAATGATATAAGAATCTGCTTGAGATCGACTTTAGTACAACACAGCTTCAATCATAAATACATCAAATTGTAATTAAATATATTCGGACACATCACATTAGAAGTACCTGTTATAAATGTACATTTCAACTGTATATAACAGCAGTGGTTTTATTCATGTGCCAGAATCTAAAGAAGACTCCTACACATTTTTAAATATCTGTGGTTGGTATCCTTTTTTGACATGAAGGTACTGTGTGTAATAAACAGGTCTCACATGAACCTCTTACTGTGGAATCTGTGAGGCAAACAGGAAACTGAGTCCTCCCACACATTGCTGCACATACAGCAGGGTTTGGCATCACATTTGAAGTAAGGTCTGGGACAATGGAGTATTTTTTCTAGATTTTTGATCTAGACCCAGAATCTGGCCTTTGATGACCCAAGGCCCACCCAGAGTGTGCCACGTCTCTAAGCCAGGTTTTGCCTTAAACCTGTGTAAATATAAAGTGGCCCTGCTGGCACACAGTGTGCTTTAGTCTGCACCTGAAGACCGTTTACACTCCTCCCAGCCTGCCAGCAGTCAGAGCTTACTCTCGAATCTGGTGCAGACTGTATTGTCCCCGACCAAAGTCCCGGGCTGTCACATGGATCCTCTTGGCTCCCGTTGGGACAATCCCAACGGACCCTGGAGGGTGCACTTTGCCCCATGGCTGTGGGGGAGACGTGTTGTTGTCGGGACACCTCCACAGACATTACTGTGTACCTGCAGAGACTCTCTATGAGTGCAGTGAACGCCTTGTGCACAATGTGGTTCTCGCTTAGATCAGAAAATGAACCACCACATGAGGCGGGACACGTTGGCAGTTCCATATTGGACTCCTAGTGTTCCGTGATTCCCTGTTCCCGCCTCTGTTGCAGGCCCATTGGCTGCATCGGTGTCTTTACCTTTGAGACATAGGAGTGTGTGTGGGAGTTTTATAATACCTACAAAGATTTCAGTAACACTCGTTTAATGCCTCAATGTGTCTTTGAAGTGTAATTTCCGAACTTTGTATCTTCTTTTGTTCCATGAGCATTTCTGAACAAACACCTGTTTGTCTGACGGGCCACTGAGCCTGTAGTGAGAGCACAGCCCTTGTGAAGAGACGAAATACTCACAACAGGCCTCAAACACACACTGTACTCTTACTTTCCACCTGTGCTTGTTGTGGGTGTGCATTTGCATAAACCATGCTGTTTGGTACAGACAGAGCTGCACACACTAAAGTTCAGAGACAGTACAAAGGTTTTAATGTGTCCCTTGTTGAGGCATCAAATGCTCTGAGCCAAATGCAGAAATATTCTTAAAAAGCAGATTTACACTAATTTAATCTAGGTTCTTAGATTAATCTCAGCATGTGTCTCACGTGCTGAGATAAAAAACAAAAATAAAGCAGAAGTCTGGTCCAGAAGAAAGTCCAGATGCCTTTGTTTTAACCTCTTCTTCAAAATTACCTGGATGACTGAGAACCTTCACAGACAGGTCCAGAAGATGTTTATTGCAAACGCAAACACAAGGAATCTTGAGACAAAGAACCATTACTTGTTTTGATAACCCTCCCCATTTTGCTTTGATCACATCCAAACTAAAAGGCCTTTTTTATTTAACCTCATATAAACTAAAGCCATATGCTGTGTACAGAATTGCTTATTTGCATCTGTCATCCCTGGACAGCAGATACACAGCTCATGAATTCATGGTCAAGGAGCACAACTGAGCAGATCATATTGTCGTTTTGTCCTGCAGCTCACTGAGATACAGTAAGACGTCCACCTGCTGCACTCTTTTCAGGCCTACAGCCAGAGTTTAGAAATTACAGGTTCAGATTTTATTTACATCAGTGGTGGACCGTGAGCGTATAAACAATATTAGAATCACTGACTTATGTTATATATTTATAATAATAATATTGTATTGGATTCATATTGCGCTTTTCTCACAAGGGACTCAAAGCACTTACAGGCCATCCATTATTCATTCATACAGTCACACTGGTGATGGTAAGCTACAACTGTAGCCACAGATGCCCTGGGGCAGACTGACAGAGACGTGGCAGCCATTTTGTGTCTACGGACTCTCTACCATCACCGTTCTACCGTTCTCCAGAGTTGTACTTGTCAAGTCTGGCTTTGTCAAGTCCAGACTTGTCAAGAACCAGTGACTGCAAAACAGTCTTCTTCTTCTTCTTCTTCTTCTTCTTCTTCTTCTTCTTCTTCTTCTTCTTCTTCTTCTTCTTCTTCTTCTTCTTCTTCTTCTTCTTCTTCTTCTTCTTCTTCTTCTTCTTCTTCTTCTTCTTCTTCTTCTTCTTCTTCTTCTTCTTCTTCCATCAATGTCAAGAACACAAGTCTGTACTTGTGAACTAGCAGGCATACAATAACGTCAGCATTTTGATGTGTTTTGACAGGTTGGTCAGACAGTGTAGCCTACTAGACAGAGCTAGCAACATACATAAGCTGATACAAAGTGAATGACAACTTATGCTAGAAATACAACGAGACAGACAGGACTTTCAGCATTAGCCTTTGTGGCAATAAAAAAAGGATATATTGTTGGAACTACAGATGAACTGTGCAAAAGTAGCCTAATTGAACTCTTCTTGAGGAAAGAAAGGAGGATGGCCTTTGTGTTCAAATATTCTTCAAGTGTTGGTGGTGAGTCAATCAATTTTATTTTATTTTATTTCTATTTTGTCATTTTATTGGCTCAACATTGATGCTCCTGCTTCATACGATGTATGCGCAGCTGTATGGCATCAATAAGGGGGCACATCAATCATAAACGAAATAAGTTTTTACAATCCAAAAGTTACGAGTCAGAATATAGGACAGGACCAAGTGGAAGTTTATAGGAAGCCAACACACACAGATCAATATTTACTGTTCTGCAGCACAAGCTGGGAGTCATCAGGACTCTTCATCACAGAGCACAAGAGGTGTCCACAACCTCAGAAGGTAAACAGAAAGAAGAACAACACATCCGTAAAGCCCTGAGAGACTGTGGATACTCCAGATGGACTTTCAACAAAACCATGAGGACACAGAAACCAAACAGACAGGAACCAGAGACAAAAGGGATGTGTCTGTTTTTTCTTAAAAAAAATGATTTTTTCAGTCCACCTCCACCTCAAAGAGAAAGAGCATTCCTTTGAGGACAGCAATATCTGAATTTTGGCCAGAGAGGCCAGATGGTTTGAGAGAGGGGTGAAGGAAGCCATTTTTGTGAAAATGGAAAAGCCCTCCTTGAACAGAGGAGGTGGCCTCAGATTCATGTTGAAACCTTAAACAAAAGAGTTGTACCCTAGAACAACAAACACAGCACGTGAATGGAGCAGTGTCACTAACGACTCTCCTGAGCCTTAACAACTCTCACATCAGGAGTCACACAGTCCTTTCAGAGCTAACGACTATGAGACCAGAACAGCCTGGTCCAATCGTGTTTAGTTTCAGGTTAAACTCCTCCCTCTAGAGATATAAGCTCAGCTCTCCTACCAGTCCATCTCAGAATTGATAAATTCTCTTGGAATTAGAGACGAAACGTCTTCACCTTGAAAACAGATGCTTTTGCTTTAAACTTTTCTTCGATTCAGAATATACTCATTAATTGTTCATGGATAAACTATGGCCAAACCATGTTAGAAGAACAGGAAGTTAGGTCAGACAGTGGCTTTGTTTATTGTGAAAAAAAAAAAAGAAAAACATTAATACACTTACCTCTGATAAGCAGTTGTCATCCATTTATTTATTTTATTATTATTACATCAATTTTATATTGCGCTTTTCCGGGGACGCAAAGACGCTTTACATATCAATTATTTGTTCACTACACAGTCACACACTATACAACTGGTTATTTAATATTGTGATATTAAGGCCGGTTAGCCTCGTAGCTACACCGAAATCCAAATCCAAATCCTTTTAAACATTGGTACCTCATTAGACCAGCAAGTCTGAAGGCAGCTCCAAATGGGGCAGGAGGGAATGCTTTCAGAGCCCCTTCTTCTCTGAGGCGAACAGCAGGACAGCCATGTCTGTGGCTCAGGTGCTCCAGACCCGCGGTGAACTTTACAACAGTCACAGTTTATCTAGCTCCCGTGTAGCTGCTTAGGCCACTTATGCCCCTTTCCGCCCGGCTTCACTTTGAGGATCATTGGGGTCTGCTGTAGATTAGATGGGGACAGTTGAATGTGCCCCGCGCGGGGTGTCACCGGTGGAGCTGATAGAGCAGTGGACAGGTGCAGTTTGAACCTGCTGCAGGTCGGCCACAGGACTTCTGAAGTCCCGATGCCTGACTTTGATGAAACACTCTGTTATACAACGTTTCTGTATTGTGTAGTGCAGGGGTGCTCACACTTTTTCAGCACGTGAGCTACTTATAAAATGACCAGGTCAAAATGATCTACCCACTACAAAAATGCAAAACATATATTTATTTACAAATATTTCAAGGATTCTTTATATATTCTTTATATGTATAATGTATGTTTATGTACCTTGCAAACCATAATACTGCACAACACAACATAATTAACTATGTACAGTGCTTTAAGTGGACCAGAAGAGGTGCCGGTACTCTATTATAGCCTATATATTTTTTGATGACTCCCCTCATCCCCCGAGGTAACAACTATATTGAAGGGGTTTTATATACAGCAGTCAACAGACGACCTTAAAAAAATCCTTTTATTAGTTTGTGGATTTGCTTGAGCTAACAAGAGCTACTGAACATAAATAAAATGTGCAAAAGGGTATTGATTTTTTTTTTAACAAAACGTACATAAAATAAATTATAAAAAATAACATAACCATAGAACTAGAGTTGTGACGTTCGCGAACAAACCAATTCTTTTTAACGGCTCATAAACATGAACATGCTTTGTTTTTGATGTTTATTTGTGAGTAGGTATTGTATGAATAACATAAGTCAACGTAGCTTTACACACACACACACACACACACACACACACACACACACACACACACACACACACACACACTTTGTACTAAATGTAAATCCAAAATAGTGATGTCACTGTCTAAGCAGAGGGATTTGTGCAACCCTATGGAATATAGTCCACACATGACTAATGAGGTAATAATCAATATTTCAGAATAATTCAAACTCAGATATTGGTGTGTGTGATATCTGAGTTTTAATTATTTGACTACAAATCTCACCTCATCATTCCTCCCAGTGATTATTTCCAGGATAAACCTAGATGCCCCCAAGCTGGCTTCTTAAAACTGACTAAATATTTAAGAAGAGCCGTTCTTTTGACAGGCTTTTACTCTTTGTCTTTTGACTTCTTCTCTACTCTGTTCTTTCTTAACTAATATTGTTGTTGAAGAGCCGTTCTTTTGAATCGCGATCCGGATCCCCTCAAAGAGCCATAAATCCCATCACTACATAGAACAGTAGCTGAGGTGTCAGCCAGACCGTGTTCTTTTAGTGCTCAGAGTCTGAAGCCAGAGCATATTAAGTGTTGTTCATTAGGCCCGAGCCGGTGATGACCAGGAGGGCCTATTGTTTTTGCTCGGATTTTTTTTTTTTTTTTTTTCTCTTTCTTTTTCTGCAAAATGATCCTAAATTTGACCCAGCGAACATGCACGAAAAGTGATTTTTATTGGTCCCAGACTTCAAGCTCGGCGAAAAATTTATGTATTTGAAGTCCCCGAAAAAAAATTCCAAAAAATGACTCAGTGGCGACCCCTAGAAAAGTCAAAATACATTGGGCCTATGGAAAAGTGAAAGTAACTTTTTTGCTACGTAGAAAAATGAAACTTGGTATATCCATAGGACACCTCAGGGCAAACAGAAAAGTCTATGACAGCCACACCCTAAACTCAACAGGAAGTCCGCCATGTGGGGTGAAACGCGCGTCCACTAAAATCGCACCCCTTGCGCAGAAAGATGCAAATCATTGTGTTTTAATCTAAATGGCCCCAAATTTGGTGAGTATCATCTAGACACGTGTGCCAACCAAAGTTGTGACTTTGTTTATGATATCTTATCGGGTATGGGTGTGGCAAGCCTGTAACGAGGTGGCCATTTTTGTGAAAATAAAATGTCTCTTAACTCTCAAACGCCTTCTCGGATCGAGTTGGACCCAAAAGGCGTTTGTGCACATTCATGACCTGAACACAAAGATATGTAAATAAAAGGGTTATCTTTAGAAATGGCTCTCCAGCGCCCCCTACAATTTTATAATGGGACCCAAGAATTTAGTTTGTCATAGAGACATAAAATTTGGTACACACATCTCTTATGTCATGACGAGCATAAAAGCCAATGACAACCACCCCCTATCTATAAATGTGTTGCCATAGCAACGCCCCAAATATGTGGAAAAAGTCAATGGGAAGTGAAAATTTTAGTTTGTTGTAGGCAAATGAAACTTGGTACATACATCCACCATGGGCTTATGAACAAAAAAGCCAATGGGGACCACACCCTATCACAAACGGGAAGGCGGCCATTTTGAATTGAAAATGTGAACTGACTTGGAATACACCTCTTTTTTTTAAAAACAACAGAAAATAGCTGCTTCATTCCACAGACACCAAACTTGGGCAAAATGAGCTAAACAAATGTGTGTTAAATAGACAGGCATTTTTCTTGTCATTTTTGCTCGAGTTATTTTTTTTTTATTATAATTTGGTATATTTTTTTTTATTATAATTTTTCTGCAAAATGATCCTCAATTTGACCCAGTAAACGTGCAACTAAAAGTCATTTTTATTGGTCCCAGACTTCAAGCCCGGCAAAAAATTGATGTATTTGAAGTCCCCGGAAAAAATATGAAAAATGACTCAGTGGCGACCCCTAGAAAAGTCAAAATACATTGGGCCTATGGAAAATGAAAGTAAATTTTTCCAATGTAGAAATACAAAACTTGGTACATCCATAGGACACCTCAGGGCAAACAGAAAAGTTTATTACAGCCATACCGTAAACTCAACAGGAAATCTACTATGTTGGGTGGAATGCGTGACCACCTAAATCGCACCCCTTGTGTCTAAAGGCTTTTCATCTAAACAGCTCCAAATTTAGTGAGTATCATCTAGACACGTGTGCCAAAAAAGTTATCAATTTGTTTTTTGATATATTTGTGGCTGTGGTCGTAATGAGTCTGTGAAGAGGCAGCCATTTCTTCGGAAAATAAATGCCATTTCCCAATTGCCAGGATCCTTCCTTTAGAGGAGGTCCCTCCAGAGCCACGGCTAGAGTCTTAGAAAACTCCTCAGAATCCTTTGGAACTTGTAAACTTGTACTTTTAGACAAGTAATATTTACATTTTGCCTTTTTAAACAGGGGGGTGCAGCGATTCCTGAGTCTTCTCAAATCTCCAGCCAGTACTTTGTTTTTCTCGCCTTAGCCCAAGCATAATCAATTATTTTCAAAGGTTAAGACAGCTCCCAGGAAAACCAGGGATTGTGGAGACCTTTAACTCTAAATTACAGGGTGGTGTAGCAGGCCCCAGCAGTAGCACAGGCCTGGTTATTTCACATTACCGTGAAGTTTACGCTTTAAAGTACGAAATGCAATCCTCCGAGTGCATGTGTCTCCGCGGTCTCAAGGGAGGCGAGGGCCTTTATCGCCGCTTGCGGCTTTAATTAATTAATATTATTTATTATTTTTGTTTATTTATTTGCGCAATTTATTTGCGCAATTTATTTGCGCAATTTATTTGCACAATTTGCGTTTGCTGTGAACGTACCATTACGATAAAGGCGTTACTGAGAATGTTGAGGCATTGAGCAACAGGAAGGAAGTGCAGAGATATTAAAACTGGCGTGATGTGATTGTACAAAAAAGCAAGGATAAGTCTCCTTGAGTCTGGTTGAGACATTATCCTTTTAACTTTGGAAATGTTTTTAAGGTGATAAAATACTGATGATGTAATTGACTTAATATGACTGTGGAAATTTATGTCTGAGTCAATGATGACCCCTAGATTTCTAACTGACTGAAAAGGATCAAAGCAGTTGTTATGTTGTATACAACATTTTCGATGACTTTCTCTAAAAATGGCAGGTTTGATATGGGCCGATAGCATATCAGTGAGTTGTGGTAAACTGCATAGTACTGATTTTAGAAATAGTGGGTAAAACATTGAGGCAGCAGGTGGATGAACTCAGGCGTGAGACAGTTTTTTCAATTGTTCTGTCATTAATGTCTGTCATGGGTGTAAAATGTGTTAACCCAACCAAGTGTCTCCTGATGGCTGCAGTGTTGTTGTATGCCCTTTGGACTGTAACACACCTTGAACTTTGTTGTTAATTTTTTTAAATTTAACCTTTATTTAACCATATAAAAACTCATTGAGATTAAAAATATCTTTTTCAAGAGTGACCTGGCCAAGACAATAGCATTTACATACAATTTAAAAACATACAAGACATACACAAAACAAATTATATTTACAGTTAATGTGTACAAGTTTAAAAACAGTTACATTTTCCAATCTGATGGAGTTCACACCTCTCCAGAATAGATTTAAATTCTCCCAAAGTCACAAGTTCAGATAGATTTAGGTCCTTTTGCAGTTCATTCCATGCACAGGGGGCAGCGTACTCAAATGCAGACTTACCCAACTTTGTTCTGACTCTGGGAACCACCATCAGTATGTTCTTCTGAGAACGCAGAGCAAACCTTTGTTGGTTTTTACGCATGTATTTGCAGAGTTAAGATGGGAGGAGCCCAAGAATACATTTATAAATGAAAGTAAGCAAATGAGACCACCTGCGAACATACAGGGATAGAAACTCAGTTGCATCATTCAATGTACAATGATGAACACGATTTCCACAGCCAGTCATAAAACGTAAAGCACAATGATAAACAGTGTCCAGCTTTTTTAGAAGACGATCAGATGCATTCATAAAAAGGATATCGCCGTAATCCAATAAAGGTAAACAAGTTGCAGAAATGGGTGCACATGGCACCTCCTCTCTCTCTCTCTCTCTCTCTCTCTCTCTCTCTCTCTATATATATATATATATATATATATATATATATATATATTAGGGCTGGGCAACGATTAAAATGTTTAATCGCAATTAATCGCACAATGTTCTGTGATTAATCGCGATTAATCGCATTATACACAAAATTTAATAATGAATTCAAAATTAGTGTACTGCATACATTTAAAAGAACTGCTATATGAACAAAAGCGCAATAACATTTGGTTTGCACTTTAAACAACACTTTAAACAAATAATGTGCTTTTTACAGCAGTTAAAACATTTCTTGTAAATCTGAACTTAAACATTAATGTAATCAAATTAAATATTAAAACCAAAAATATTTTCCACTGACAGGGCATTAATATTTTGTTTAGTTTGTTATAGAAAAACAAGTTATGTCCAGAGCTTCAATCATAACATTATAACAATATAAACAATATAAATGTCTCTCTTGTGTTTTCATTACAGTCAGAGCATGTGAATGCAGTTCCCGCGCGTTTCACACACCCTCTCCCTTTCACTTGCCAAACTCAAGGGTGTATGGGTAATGTAGTCTCTGCTCTTGGTGGGACGAATTAGGAAGCGTGCATTGTGAAGGGCGCTCTGGAAAGCAGCAGAGCAGGCAAAGGATTAAAACCTCTATTAAAACAGATGTCCAAATGAGCGTACCAGTACGCTAAAAGCACGTTCTGGGCGCACGGAGAAGTGGCGGTACTGAGTACAGGTGCGTACCGGCCCACTTAAAGCACTGGATGAGGCGGCTCATACGCGCAGTCATTCGCTTGCGATCCTAAGAATGTTCTTCAGACCGACATCTTTCACTATACTAATCGGCCCGGCGTTAACGCGATAAAATAATTGTCGGCGTTAATTCATTAATGCGTTAACGCGATTAAAACGCGTTAACTTGCCCAGCCCTAATATATATATATTCAATTGCTGCTCTGATCTGTCTGCTTGCTCTGAACTCAAATTTTCCTCCTGGTCCGCATTGACCAAAACCGTGTGCTCGCCTGTGCATAATCAAATGCATTAATTAATTAAATAATTGTCATTAAATTTTGAGTCTTTCCCACCTCAGCCACGTAAACTACTATTCCCACTGAACACGATACTCCCTCTTCTTGACCTCCTTTTTGCTGCTTGATTGTCCCGTAACAGCTGTTGGTGATGACTCAGTGTTGTCTGTTTGTCCTCCTTCATCCTCCACTGCATCATGTCCTCTGTTTTCAACTATTTGGATTTGTATTTGTATATTTGGTTTGAAAAAACTACTCACACTGAGCTGTCGTGACATTTTTGCAACTGAAGGCAGCGTGACAAAGACGACACAATTCAAGATAATTGCTGATTGATATATACATTTGTCACCAACTGGTCAGAAGTAGGAATTACAATAGCTCACCCTCAGAATGATCCGTCAAAATGATGGATGGCATTCTGATTTTTCAGTCACTGCTAAAAAAAAACTCAATGACAGAAAATATTCAGTTAATGTGACCTCTGGTCCCTTTACGGTTAATTCATCTCTCCTCCTTCTTCTCTTCTCTCTCCTCTATGTTGCTTCTCTGTGGATGGGACTAAGACACGAGGAGAGGAAGGGAGCAGAGGAATAGAGTTTGCAAATTTAGGGAAATGAGATCTAGCACACGTTTCCCGCCTGCTTATTTTATTTTTTACTTTGCAACACCACAACATGCATGTACGTTTAGATCAATTGGCAAATCTAAAAAGTGTCCCTAGAGAATGAATGTGAGAGAGAATGGTTGTCTGTCAGTGTCTGTCTTTAAGTGTCAGCCCTGCGACTAACTTGGTATTGTCCAGGGTGTACCCCGCCTCAGGCCCAAACCTGCTGGGATAGGCTCCAGTCACCTGCAATTAAAGAGGTGAAGCTGCTGAGATTAGGGTCTTGTAAATTTAAGCTGAGCAGTGCTTTCCAAACATTACAAAATCCCCAAATATTTGCTGTTTGAGAAATAACATTTTTGTGCCATAGACGTGGTACTTCTTTGTCTTGTCATTCTTTACTGATTTTTAAGCAACCTAAATAAACGCTTCCAATAGCCACTTTTGGGAAACACACTGATGTAGAGTATACATGGGTTTTCAGAGTGTACTGACACCTGATGGTGCCATGTGTGTTCTTGACAGAGAATGGCCAAAGCAGACGAGCCCAGGCCCTCAGTGCTCCGTCGAGCTCCACACAGCACTTTCACTCAGCCACCAGGTAACTATGTCCTGCTGCAGGGCTCACACACCTTTGGTATTTAAATATTGTTGTGACATTTTGTTAGTCTGGCTGTACACGGAAGGTTAATAACTTGAAAAATCCTGAATCGACAGAAGAAGAAAGGTTCAACAGTATGAATTTGAATCATAATTGCCTTATTTGGATATTCTGCTGTCTTTAGACGTTCCAGGATTGTTCTTTACAGGACATTCAGAGACAGTTTGTAAAGAGGAAGTGGACATCGTCTACCTTTATCGCCAGTCTTCATCTCTGAACACGGGTGTGCTCTCAGTGCAAGCAGAGGGTCCACAGACCTCTGGCCGAACTCACAGCAGGTGTTTTAACTTGTTAACTCATGTTTTCTTAATATATAGAGTGGTTAATGTTAAATCTAAATTAAGATATATACCGTATTTTTCGGACCATAAGACGCACTTTTTCTTCACCAAATAGTGGGAGGAAAAGTGCCTGCGTCTTATGGTCCGCAGGCACTTTTCCTGCGGACCATGCGGATCTTATGTTGCAACTCGTCTGCAACATAAGACGGCAGCGGGTGAGGGAGGACCTGCTGCCACTCTGCAACTCGTCTTATGTTGCAGACGAGTTGCAGAGCGGCAGCGGGTCCCCCGGGACTTTCCGTGTCCCTGGAAACTGCATCATCCCTCCCCCGCCCCGTGTCAAGGCTTCTCAGTAGTCCACTGAGATACTGGCAGAGTGGCAGCGGGCCCCCCGTGTCGCCTTGCCTTACCGTAGTGGCAGAGCGGCAGCGGGTCCTCCCTCACCTTCCTTATTATACATTTACATTTACATTTATTCATTTAGCTGACGCTTTTATCCAAAGCGACTTACATTACATTACATTACCAGTGTTACAGTCACTGGAGGCAAGGTGGGTTAAGTGTCTTGCCCAAGGACACAACGACAGTATGAACTGTGGGGAGAGTGAGAATCGAACCACCTACCTTCCGGTTGAAAGACGACCACTCTACCCACTGAGCTACTGCCGCCCCATACAGAAGCCGATGCTGCTGTACTGTGTCACCGCCGTATGCTATTGGAGGATAGCATGTAGTAGGCGGTGTTACAGTACACAGCAGTGCGCATTCCCTTCACTCCAGTCATATAATTCAAATATTATTCTGTTATACTTTATTAAATATTTTATTACACTATTTGGTTCAGAATATTTTTTTTCCCATTTTTCTCCTCTAAAAACCAGGTGCGTCTTATGGTCGGGTGCGTCTTATGGTCCGAAAAATACGGTATATATATAAATGTTCAATCTAAATGTGCACGTTCGCGCCGAGTGTAATATGCAAATGATGAGCATGACTTCTATGCCCTTTGGAGTGCCGTAAATTTAACATTTAGATTTAACAGGCGTCATTTTTTAGATGCTGAATGTGAAATGCACACCCACAACACATTCAGTCAGTTAGCCAATGCCCCTTTGTTTATTGAAAATGTATGACTTGTGTTGCTCCTTGTCTTATGTGAACAGTGAACCCAGGCCTGAAGACCACCACCTGCTTCAGTGGAGGCTGCAGCAGCACAGAGTATACCACCTGGAAAAACAAGTGAGAACTCTGCACCAGAAAACATCTCAATTACACCAGCACCACCAAAGAGAGAGGAGACAAAAGAGAGGAGACAGGAAAGAAGAGGCAGGAGTGAGGATACAGGAATGACGAGACAGGAGACAGGAGAGAGGAGGCAGGAGTGAGTAGGAAGGAGTGAGGAGAAAGGAGAGAGGAGGCAGAAGAGAGGAGACAGGAGAGGAGGCAAGGAAAGGCAAGACATTTTTATTTTTATAGCACAATTCATACACTGGGTAACTCAAAGTGCTTAGGCAAGAGAGAGAAGACAGGAGTAAGGAGACAGGAGAGAAGCGGCAGGAGTGAGGAGACAGGAGAGGAGGCAAGAGTGAGGATACAGGAGAAGAAATGCAGAAGAGAGGAGACAGGAGAGGACAGAAGAAGGAAAAGTAATGATTTAAGAGCATTGGGACATCCTTTGAATCTAACATTTGTATAAGAGTAGAGTAATACAGTGGCATCAAAAAGTATCTGAAGCCTTTGGAATGACACAAAATGACACAGATGAAAAAAACAGTGTCTGCTTTAATTAAAACCACCCAAACATTTATAGGTTTTCATTTACATTTATTCATTTAGCTGACGCTTTTATCCAAAGCGACTTACATTGTTCTAATGTAATTACCAGTGTTACAGTCACTGGAGGCAAGGTGGGTTAAGTGTCTTGCCCAAGGACACAATGACAGAATGAACTGTGGGGAGAGCACAGCACACTCTACCCACTGAGCTACTGAGGAGACTTAAACCAAACAATTGAAGATAGGGGTGTGTCCATTCACTGAGGAGTGGCTTAAAGCTGCCCTGCTCACTATAAAACACACACATGGTAAGAATTGTGTCTTGATGAGATGCATTAACTGATGTGCACCATGGCTCGCACAAAAGAGCTCTCTGAAGACCTGCAATCAAGAATTGTTGATTTGTATAAAGCCCGGAAAGGTCCAAAACCATCTCTAAAAGTCTGGATGTTCATTAATCCACAGTTAGAGAAGTTGTCTACAAATGGAGAGAGTTTGGCACTGTTACTTCTCTTCTAAGGAGTGGCCATCCACCAAAAATGACAACAAGAGTTCAGAATACTCAGAGAGGTAAAAAGAACCCTAGAGTGTCTGCTAAAGACAGAAATCACTGGCACAGTCCAATATCTCTGTGCATACATCGACTATATGTAAACACTGGCCAAGAATGGTGTTCATAGGAGGACTCCACAGAGGAAGCCACTGCTGTCTAAAAAAACATTGCTGCACAGTTAATGTTTGCAAAAAGGCACTTGGACAGTCCACTGAACTTCTGGCAAAATATTTTGTGGACTGATGAAACGAAAGTTGAACTTGGGAGGAACACACAACATCATGTGTGGAGGAAAAATGGAACAGCTCACTAACATCAACACCTCATCCCCACCGTGAAGCAGGTGGAGGGAGCATCATGGTTTGGGGCTGTTTAACCTCAGGGCCTGGACAACTTGCAATCATTAATGGAAAAATAAATTCAAAAGTTTATCAGGATGTTTTGCAGGAAAAGCTGAGGCTGTCTGTCAGACAGTTGAAGCTAAAAAAGAGGATGGATGCTGCAACAGGACAAAGACCCAAAACACAGAAGTAAATCAACTTCAAAATGGTTTCAGAATAACAAAATACACATTCTGGAGTGGCCAAGTCAAAGTCCTGACTTAAACCCCATTGAGATGCTGTGGCATGACCTCAAGACAGCGATTCATGCCAGACATCCCAGGAATCTGACTGAACTGCAGCAGTTTTGTAAAGAGGAATGGTCCAAGATTGATCCTGATCGATGTGCCAGGCTGATCTGCAACTACAGGAAACGTCTGGTTGAAGTTATTGTTGCCAAAGGCTGTGATATTGCTGTCATTGTTTACATGTTATCCTTATTAAAAATATGAAAACCTATAAATGTTGGAGTGGTTTTAGTTAAAACAGGCACTGTTTTATCATTTGTGTCATTTTGACAAAGATCAGATCATATTTGATGGTGATTTAATGCAGAAATGTGAGGAATTCCAAAGGCTTCAGATACTTTTTCATGCCTCTGTAGATTTTATTTACAGGGATGAACTTTTACAAGAAACATGGAATAGTGTTTCCTGCCTGCCTCTCCTATGTGACTGACGGATGGTGTAGGATGGTGCTGTTGTTATTTACATACCCTTGAGGAGATGAAAATAAGAGATATGAGACCTACCTTAGGTCTTGCTTCCCAAAAAATACTTCTGTGCACCAGCCATTTATTATAGAGGTATTATTTTCCTTTGGCCTTTAGCTCCTTCTGGAGAAACACAAGCTCTGTGCTCTGCAGCGCCACCTGTCGGAGAGGAGATACTCTGAGCCGGTGAGTTATTTCCTTCTTAAAGTATTCCTTCAAACTGTTCCAACAATGACCTGGCCCTTTCCATTTCACACAGATGACTAGTGAATGGCTCCAGACTCAAAATGAGGGCCAGATGGAGACTCAACATTTGGAGCTGGGGCCAGACGCTGCACATCAGCCAGGTAAGTAAATACTATAATACTATAGGGTGCACGTCTGCATGTCCTCCACGTGTTACTGTGGGTTCTCTCCAGGTACTCTGGCTTCCTCCCACCGTCCAAAGACATGCATGTACACACGTGGACAAAATTGTTGGTACCCTTCGGTCAATGAAAGAAAAACTCACAATGGTCACAGAAAACTTTATTCTGACAAAAGTAATAATATATAAAAATTCTATGAATGTTAGCTAATGAAAGTCAGACATTGCTTTTCAACCATGCTTCAACGGAATTATTTTAAAAAATAAACTCATGGAACAGGCCTGGACAAAATTGTTGGTACCCCTAACTTAATATTTTGTTGCACAACCTTTTGAGGCTATCACTGCAATCAGACGACTCCTGTAACTGTCAATGAGACTTGTGCACCTCTCAGCAGGTATTTTGGCCCACTGCTCATGAGCAAACTGCTCCAGTTGTTTCCGGTTTGAAGGGTGTCTTTTCCAGACGGCATGTTTCAGCTCCTTCCAAAGATGCTCAATAGGATTGAGGTCAGGGCTCATAGAAGACCACTTTAGAATAGTCCAATGTTTTCCTCTTAACCATTCTTGGGTGTTTTTAGCTGTGTTTTGGGTCATTGTCCTGTTGCAAGACCCATGACCTGCGACTGAGACCAAGCTATCTGACACTGGCCAGCACATTTCTCTCTAGAATCCCTTGATAGTCTTCAGATTTCATTGTACCCTGCACAGATTCAAGACACCCTGTGCCTCCTCCATGTTTGACAGTAGGGACAGTGTTCTTTTCTTCATATGCTTCATTTTTCCGTCCGCGAACATAGAGATGTCCATAGGACATTCTCCCAGAAGCTTTGTGGCTTGTCAACCTGTAGTTTGGCATATTCCAGTCTAGCTTTTTTTATGATTTGTTTTCAACAATTGTGTCCTCCTTGGTCGTCTCCCATGTAGTCCACTTTGGCTCAAACAACGACGGATGGTGCGATCTGACACTGATGTACCTTGGATCTCTATAGAAGTCTTTCTGGGCTCTTTTGTTACCATTCGGATTATCCGTCTCTTTGATTTGTCATCAATTTTCCTCCTGCGGCCACGTCCAGGGAGGTTGGCTACAGTCCCATGGATCTTAAATTTCTGAATAATATGCGCAACTATAGTCACAGGAACATCTAGCTGCTTGGAAATGGTCTTATAGCCTTTACCTTTATCATGCTTGTCTATAATTTTCTTTCTATTCTCCTGCGACAACTCTTTCCTTCGCTTCCTGTGGTCCATGTTGAGTGTGGTACACACCATGTCACCAGACGACACAGTGACTACCTGAAGCCCTATAAATAGGCCCACTGACTGATTACAAGATTGCACACACCTGTGATGCTAATTAGTGCACACACCTTGAATTAACATGTCCATTTGGTCACATTATTTACAGTCATTTCCAAAAGCAATGTCTGACTTTCATTGGTTAAGATAAGACAAGACAAAACAAGACATTTATTTTTGTATAGCCCAATATCACAACAACAGTCGCCTCAAAGAGCTTAACAGACTGCACTAGACAACATCCCCTGTCCTTAGACCCTCCATCAGGGTAAGGAAAAACTCCAAAAAAACCCAGCCGGGAAAAAAGAGAAACCTCAGTGTTACGGAGTTCTTTCAATATACAGGCGTAGTCAGGAATTGTGTGTCCAGGGTGTTTATTGTGCCAGTTCCAAAGTGCAACAAAAAGTCCAAAAATCCAAAAATGTGACAATATTTACAGTGTGTAGTCCAATACTTCCAAAGATATTCACAATAAGAAAGAATAGCTAAAAATTCCAAACTCAAAAATATAACTTAATGTACCTTTAAATGGTCTCAGCAGGACCTTCTGTGCAACTGGCTGTCAACTCTCCCAAGGTCTGAACATGTCCCTCTTTTATCCCCCATTGCCCCTCCCACTGGGCTTTAGTAATTTGTAAATACAAAATAAAGAAAGAAGACACTGATTGCCCTCTGACTTTAACCTATCCACAGTGTATCCACTCTATACACATAATAAATATTACAAACACAATAAGACACAAGGAAAATGTACATAGAAAGTTACTTAATCTCTCTAGTCATGTGATGAGCGCAACCGCGCGAACACAATACATTTAACGTACCGGGAAGTTATGGCCCGGTTTGACCACGCTGCCCCCACACGGAAAGAGAGGAAGAGAAAAAGGTAAGCGAGTCTCTGTGTGTTCTGTATGTTTGTGTGTATGGTTAAAACGATAAGTAAACACTCCCAAGTGTGCACCCTTGGTCGCGTTACAACGGCAGGGAGGAGGATAAAGAAAAGGCGTTAATTGCAACGTTACTTAATACATAAATGAACCGGGGTTAACGAGCGAATGAGTGAAAGCGTGTGTATGTGTAAGACGTCGCACTGCCCGCAAGCTCTCCAATGCCCATTTGATGGCGAGGCCCTCTTTTTCAACAGCAGAATACCTTGTCTCTCGTGGCTGGAGTTTGCGACTCAGGTAGAGTATTGGACGCTCTTCACCTGGTTCTCCCTGGGCCAGGACTGCTCCGAGGCCAACCATGGAAGCATCAACCTGAACCAGGAACGGCTTGGTGAAGTCTGGACTCTTCAGCACCGGAGATGAGCACAGGTGGGCTTTGAGAGTGGTGAAAGCCTTTTCACAGTTCTCTGTCCATGTGACTGGGTTTCGCTGGTCTTTGGCTGTAAGCGCAGTAAGGGGTGCGGCAATGGTGGCAAACTGTGGCACGAACCGTCGGTACCATCCAGCCAACCCGAGAAAGGACCGCACCTCTTTCTTGGTACGGGGACTTCAGGACAGCCTCCACTTTGTCGACTTGAGGCCTCACCTCCCCACGACCCATCTGGTAGCCGAGATAGCGGGTCTCCTGCTGGGCCCACTCACACTTTGACGGGTTCAGCGTGAGACCAGCCTGCTGGATCTTCTTCAGGACCAGGGAGAGGTGCTGAACGTGGTCCTCCCAGGTCTCGCTGAATATAACCACATCATCAAGGTAAGCCGCACTGCAATGCTCACAGCCTTGGAGTACTCTGTCCATCAGGCGCTGGAACATGGCAGGGGCTCCGTGTAGTCCAAATGGCATCACGGTAAACTGATACAGTCCAGCTGGTGTCTGGAATGCTGTGTAGGGCCGTGACGATTCCTCAAGGGGCACTTGCCAGTATCCTTTACAGAGGTCCAAGGTGGTAATGTATTTGGCCGCTCCAATTCTCTCCAACAGATCATCAATCCTTGGCATCGGATATGCGTCAAATTCGGACATGGAGTTCAGCTTTCTGAAGTCAATGCAAATCCGCAGTGATCCATCTTTTTTTAAAACAATGACAACAGGGCTACACCACTCAGAGTGGGACGGTTCAATGACTCCGAGCCGCAACATCTCCATGATTTCGTCCTGGAGCTTTCGCACCAGCTGCTGTGGAACTCGGTAAGGCCTCTGGCGGCTTGGCTGGACATCCTTCAAGCGGATGACATGCTCCACCACTGTAGTCTTGCCAGGACTTGCACTGAAAAGTGAGGATACCTTCTTGAAGGTCTGCAGTAGCTGTGTGGCTTGCTTTGGGGTGAGATGGCCCAGGATTGGGGAAGCCGGTGTGGTCAGGTCCTCCAGTCCTGTCTCCAGCTCCTCCTCTTCCTCCTCCGGTTCAATTTTTTGAATAAAGAGGACTTTCGCCGGGGCCTGGATTGAGCGTTCCCTCCACTCCTTTAACAAGTTAAGGTGATACGTCTGTTTAGGCTTCTTCCTATCTGGGTGCAGCACCTCGTAGGTGACTGGTCCCATTTTTCGGGTCACAGTGTAAGGGCCCTGCCACTTGGCCAACAGTTTGTGGGTGGAGGACGGCAAGAGCAGCAACACTTTCTGGCCTGGCTGCAGCTGACGGCTCCGGGCTTGGCGGTCGTACCAGGTCTTTTGGGACTTCTGAGCTTCCCGTAAGTTCTCCTCAGCCTCCTCCAAATTTGCCAGTCTCTCTCTCATCTCCAGGACAAAACGGACAATGCGCCTGTCATTTCGTACTGTGGAATTACCCTCCCATTCTTTGCGGAGTAGATCTAATGGGCCCTGAACGTCCCAGCCGTACAATAGTTCAAAGGGGGAAAATCCTGTTGATGCCTGTGGGACCTCTCGATAGGCGAATAGCACAAACGGCAGCCAACGGTCCCAGTCCTTGCCAGTATCATCCACAAACTTCCGTAACATCCGTTTCAGTGTCTGATTAAACCTCATCAGTTTGTGGTTGTTGCTGGAAGAGGTGCATCAGTCTGGATGTAAAGTTGGTGCCCTGGTCAGTCAGGATCTCATCAGGTATTCCTACCCGGGAGAACAACTGGACCAGGGCTCGCAGGACAGCCGGCGCAGTGATGGTCCTTAGCGGGAAGGCCTCTGGAAACCGGGTGGCGTAGTCCCAGATGACTAAAATGTACTGGTGACCACTGTTGCTTTTCACCAGGGGCCCAACAATGTCCATGGCTATTCTCTGTAAGGGAGTGGAGATCACAGGGAGAGGCTGCAAGAAAGCACGTTCAGACTTGCGTGGAGTGTATGTTTTCTGGCATGTGGGACATGTGGCGCAATAGTTTTGGACATCCCTATACATTGAAGGCCAATAAAACCGTGAGCTAATGCGTAAAAATGTTTTATGCCGACCAAGGTGCCCAGCCCAAGGGAGTGTGTGTGCTAGTTGCAATACAAGGGTTCTACAGTTTACAGGTACCACAAGCCGTTTGGCCTCATTATCAACACTGTACAATACCCCATTGTCAACAACAAACATCTCTTTCCCCACACAACTTTTGGTTTCAGTTCCCACTTTAGCTAACAGAGGTTTTAGAGTTTCATCTTTGTATTGCAACACAGAAATATTTTCAGGCACATCCCACATTTTGGTTAACAACAAGTTCTCTTTTTCTGGTTTATCAGACCACAACTGTTTCTCAAATCTCCGTTGACGGCGAGACTTTCTTGGGCCTTTGGTGCCCCCCTCACACAGACTACCATCCAAGTCTGGGAGAGGTTGGACGCCGCCCTTTGCCTGTGCACGTGTAATGACAGGACAGGAAACATTCCACACAGAGTCTCCATTCCCCCGTGGATCAGTTCCCTTCAGAGGTTCATTTTCATGCAATAAGTCTATTAGCGCTGGAAAGTCCCATCCAATAATAGCGTCCACTGGTAGATTCTCTACCACTCCAACAGTCAATAGGAAGGGTTGTTCCGCAATGTTTACAGTAACCTCTACTGTGGGGTAGGGATGCTTATCCCCATGTACACACAAAATGTCCACAGGTTTACTATAGTCCACACTGCCTACTGGCACAATGCTTTGCTTAACCAGTGAAACAAAACTACCAGTGTCCAACAATGCTGTAACCTTTTGTCCATTGACATAAATTGTTTTGAATCTCTGCACTCCACCCTCATGTCGGTCATAAACACCCGACTCTGCTCGAGGCGGATAACACGCACCATTAATTTTAGTTTTTCGAACAGGACAGACCGAGGCCTTGTGCCCTGGCTGCTGGCAATAAAAACAGATCCTTACACGGTCCTCGTTGGTTAGGGACGGTGTTGGTGGTGCCCCCTGGTTGTTCGCGGCTTGCCTCTCGCATGGCAGGTCGTGACGGAAGAAGTTGGGCTGGTACTCGATAAGAGGTGATGGCAGGCCGGACAGCAGGTCCTCCTTTGCGAGCGTTGAGGTACTGGAGAGCAAGCTTGGCTGCCGTGTGACCATCAGCGGGTTCATGTTCCTTGACCCAGGTCCTCACCTCAGCAGGAAACACCCGCAGGAGCTGCTCCAAGATGATAGCCTCGCCGATTTCTTCCTTGGTGTGCTCCTCTGGCCTCACCCAGCGACGATAGAGACCCTTGAGGCGGTGGTAGGTCTCCGTAGGGTTTTCGCCTGATGGAACTGATGAAAACCGGAACTGTTGGCGGTAGGTTTCAGGGGAGATATCAAATTTTGCCAACAGAGCTGCCTTCAAGTCCATATAACGATGGGCTCCCTCCTCATCCATAGCTGTGTAGGCCTCTAGCGCTTTGCCCGTTAGCAGGGGCACAAGCCGACAGGCCCACTTGCTCTCTGGCCACCGCCAGGTTTTTGCTATCCGCTCAAAGCGCAGTAAGTAGTTCTCAATATCTTCCCCAATTTGGTACTGTGGAATTTTGGGCTCACTGTAATGTCTCCATTCTGGTCTGGGTCTGCTATCGGGGTCCGTCACACTGTTGAAGGACATCCTATTTGCCTCGCCCCCCATATGTCTCTCGTGGAACACAGTCCTTTGGCCTCCAGGGGTTGGCAGTCCTATTCTGGGGCTGCTGCCTGCCTCTGTGCTTGGCGTTGCTAGAGGGACAGATACATGTGGTGCAGGTGGTGCGCTGGGGGGATGGAGGTTGAGACCACTGTTGCTCTGTTCCTGGAAGGGAAGCCCTCAGTCCCTGTAGTTCCCCCAACAGGACCTCCTCCCTTCTCTGCTGACCTGCGAGAAATTCCCTCATCAGGGCCAGCATTTCTCCTCCAGGCTGAAACACCGCTTCTGCGTCTTCCTCCTCCTCCTCTTCCGAGGCCGTCTCCCATGCCTTCTCTGTAGCTGGTTCCTCTTCCAGCTTTGCCAGACGTTGTGACCTCAGGCCCATGCACTTTGGAAGGCGTACACTCTTTTTCCGACTAGCCATCCCACAATACATTTAACGCACCGGGAAGTTATGGCCCGGTTTGACCACGCTGCCCCCACACGGAAAGAGAGGAAGAGAAAAAGGTAAGCGAGTCTCTGTGTGTTCTGTATGTTTGCGTGTATGGTTAAAACGATAAGTAAACACTTCCAAGTGTGCACCCTTGGTCGCGTTACAACGGCAGGGAGGAGGATAAAGAAAAGGCGTTAATTGCAACGTTACTTAATACATGAATGAACCGGGGTTAACGAGCGAATGAGTGAAAACGTGTGTATGTGTAAGACGTCGCACTGCCCGCAATCAGAGACGGACGTGCTCCGTCACACTCAGGGAGAAGGATCCAGGAGGGATCCACTCCCAGGACGGACAGGCCGTGCAGGAATGTGTCCGGGACAGTTGAAAAATACATAGAAATACACAAATATTTTCACAAATAAAAACATTTATATTGGCAGTGTCCAGTGTCCACTCTGAGTGTGCAATAGTGGATGGGGCCGCAGCCAACATCAAGGTAGATGACAGATGGGGTGGGGCCCTCACACTGGAGCACAGGCGCGGGAGAACACATCACCCAGCAGGTAAGAGGTTTGCGTCCACCCTAGGAGGAGGGAGAAAAGAGAAAAAAACAAACAAACTGTAATAGGTAGATGTGATAATATGAGCGGATTTAGTGTGTACCTACAGCTACAACCAGTGTAGCGTGTACCTACAGCTACAACCAGTGTATGGCGATGTACCTGGCAGCTACAACCACGGGTAGCAAGCGCATTAACTACCTATGATCAATTAGTCTCCATACGTTTGGTGAAATAAGTATGTTTTGAGTTTGCTTTTGAAAACTTCAACAGAGTCAGCTCGCCGCACTTCGCGAGCCCATTCCATAAAAATGGGGCTCTATAAGAAAAGGCTCTGTAGCCAGCAGACTTCTTCTTTACTCGAGGAAGTTGAAGGAGGCCAGCGTCCTGAGAGCGAAGTGAGCTGGAGTATACCGGGTGATGAGGTCAGATAGGTAAGAGGGCGCGCGTCCACAAAGGATTTTATATGTTAACAGGAGAACTTTGAAATCTGCTCTAACATGAATAGGTTAACATTCATGAATAGGTTAACATTCATAGAATTTTTATTTATTATTACTTTTGTCAGAATAAAGTTTTTTCTGTGACCATTGTTAGTTTTTTTTTCATTGACCGAAGGGTACCAACATTTTTGTCCACGTGTGTATAGGTTAATCGGCAAATCTAAAGTGTCCCTAGTGAATGGTTGTCTGTCACTAAATGTTGGCCCTGTGACTAACTGGCCACTGTCCAGGGTGTACCCCTCCTCGGGCCCAAAGCAGCTGGGATAGGCTCCAGTCACCCATGACCCCAACAGGACTAAGTGGTAGTGAATGAATATTGAAAATAATCAATGTATATACTTTTGCAAAAAAAAAAACTTTTCCTTTGCAATCCTGCGTCTCAGTCTTAAATCTGTGACACTGATTTAACATGGGGGCAGAGTCACATGATTGTTAGTTACAACGTCGCTTCAAGCGTCCCTCCCCCAGACTGGACTGGGGACGTTTGCAAGGACTTGTGTTATGGACGTTTGGAGTCGACCAGTTGGAGAATGGGAGAATGCAGTCTGGACTTGTGTTTTGGAACAGCAGCGATATGCGTAATTTCCTGCATTCCTCCCTTATCTTTGCAATAAGTGATACGTAATATAAAGTATATCATTTAAATAATCTGTTTATACATTTAATTGGTTATTCATTTCCAAATAATTGGAAACCAACACTAAAATTGACATTACCCTTATAGGCTGTCTTTTCACATGGAAAGGGTGGTACAATGTTCTGTGACTATATGTAGGGTTACTTCAGTGTCTGGTTACCTACAGCACTGTTCACCTTGTAGTTCAGTTCAGTCAAATTATGAGTGAAATCAGTTTTAGCTAGGAATCAGCTAGGAACATTATAGAGTGTACCTTTACACAATGCAGGCCCATGAAATCCAGCCCAGCAGCACAAAAGGTAACTGGGGCCTGCTGCATCCTCCACAACATTTGTGTAAGAGCAGATGATCTTCTGGATGTAGAGGAGGATGAAGCAGGACCAGGACAAGACAGACAGGATGATGACCTGGACAATGACGACGCTGATCACAGGGAGTTTTTCTGGAAACTGCCTCCGAGCCAGACTTTCTGCTCCGATATCTGCTTCTTCAGAGCTGCCTGTGTGGTGTCTGAGTGAATATAAAAACATCTAGAACATTTTAATGTGGTCATGTTCATTAAGACAGGCTGGACATATCTTTATTCTGTAAATTTTAATAAAATATCATCATTCAAATGTAAAACAAAAAGTGTTAACTATTCATTTGTACAATATTGTTATTTTAATTTGTTTTTTCCTTCTTGAGAATGTAAATAAGTTCATGAAATTGATCAAATAAAAAAATAATAATAATAATAATAATAATAATAATGAAAAGACTTAAAATACTATTTTCTCCCTTCTGGAAAAAATCCAAGCATGCATCCTGAAATCAACCTCACTCGGATTTACACATTTACTTAAAACCTTTTCACTAGTAGTGCTTCAAAAAGGCTTAAATATCTCTCAGAGAATAGTTCTGACAGCTAAAGAGTAAACATTTTAATTTTAAAAATAAAGACAGCCCTGCGACTAACTGGCCACTGTCCAGGGTGTACCCCGCCTCAGGCCCAAAGCTGCTGGGATAGGCTCCAGTCACCCGCGACCCTAACGGGACAAAGCGGTAGAAAATGAATGAATGAATGAATAAAGACAGCCCATTAGATTTAGCCAATACAAATTTGTGAAACTTAGAAAAGCGGTAAATCTCAAAACAACTGGCCTTTTAATATTCTAAAACATATTAAGCTTAAGAACTGACCTTTTATTCTCTTTATATAATAATATATGACTGTGGACTAGGAACTATTGGTGTAAGTGAGTTAAGCCTGTAGGCCCTACTGTAGGTCCACACTGTAGGCCCATTGTGGTCTAATTATTACAGATATTATTTCTACATTTTAGACATTAGACATGACTGCAGCTGTTCTTTAGCTTGACCTGTGACCCCTGCCGTCTGCTAAGTGATTTGAAAAAGATTTAAAGAGAACTTTCAAAATGTTAATGTGTTTGACATAACTCCAGCTTTTTTGTCAAAGTCAGTGTGCATTGACCTGTCAGCGGGACCTACCCATTAGTGAGCAGTGTTCCTTGTACAGGTTCTATGTCTCCAGTTCTGAGCCTGGCTTGTTACAAAAACAACAACATCCGACCTCCGTACACCTACGCCTTCATGATCAGATGGGTGAGTTTCTTAAAAAGTAATGTTTTGTGACAAAAATTATGTGTACAATGTGAGACACTTCATATTTTTTGCTCAGACCTTTGTCAGTTTTGTCTGGAGCAACTAAATAATTGTTGAACATGAAGTAACATGGGCAATACATTTATTCATTTAGCTGACCAAAGCGACTTACATTGAGCTTCTAATTACCAGTGTTACAGCCACTATAGGCAAGGTGGGTTTAAGTGTCTTGCCCAAGGACACAACGACAGTATATGAACTGTGGGGAGAGTAGGAATCGAATCTGGTTGAAGGACGACCACTCTACCACTGAGCCACTGCGCCCCCCACCAATAAATATACATAAGCACAGGAAGCACATTCACACTGGAGATTCGTACCACGCTCAGTCATGCTCAGGCAGGGCACACTGTGGTACGGCTGGAAGGTGGGGTCAGGCTGCAGCATGCAAAGGCACGCATATGCAACATATGCTAAATGGTGCAGTGAAATATTTCATTGTTTTTTTTTTCTGGGGGAGAGAACAATGAACCATGTAGATGCAAGTTCTTTAAGTCAATAGGCTGATCCTCTCCACAAAAGAGCCAATTAAAGTCAGAGTCATTTATTTTGAAATCCTTCATCAAATTGACATCAGTATAGAGGGAAATTAGAATTTATTTTTCCCATAAACATCAATGACGCAAAACACTATATCTGCTGGGTCATCCTCTTTGTTTAATATTTTTAGATCTTTATTATTTTTAGTCTAATTCTTTCATTTTGCAAACAACTCAGATTCCATTAGCCTTCTGTAATGTAAGTAAAAATGCAGCCACAAAAAAAGCAGGAGCGTGTTTTTTTTCTAAGTACTGGCCTGACTGCAGTGAAAAGGGCTTTTGTGGGCCAGTGCAGGAAAGAGGAAGGGCAGTGTGAGTGTGCCTTAAATTTTCTTGACAGTTGCTTGACATGTTAAAGATAGAGCTGCTGGGGCATCTTGTGGCAGCAAGCCCACTGCCTCTCTTTTTGTGAATATGTGCAGTCCATCCTGGAGTCTCCGGAAAAGCAGCGCAACCTGAGTGACATTTACAGCTGGTTCACCTCCACCTTCTGCTACTTCAGGAACAATGCTGCCACATGGAAGGTCTGGCCCTCAAAAACTGACTTCATACCCCCAAAAAATTGATGACTATTTGTGCTTTTGACAGGCTTTTTTTAATGTGCCTGCTCTGTTACCCAGAATGCAGTGCGTCACAACCTCAGCCTTCACAAATGTTTTGTGCGAGTGGAAGGAGGAAAGGGAGCTGTGTGGACAGTGGACGAAGAGGAGTACCAGAGGAAGAAGGGTCAGGGATATCACAGGTGGGTCTCCCCTCACCCTGCGTCCCTCAGACTTACAGGTCAGAGTTAGACTTACAGGCGAGAGTTAGACTTACAAACAAAAGTCAGACTTACTGATGAAAGTCAGACTTACAGGTGAGAGTCAGACTTACAGGTGAGAATCAGACTTACAGGTGAGAATCAGACTTACAGGTGAAAGTCAGACTTACATATGAAAGTCAGATTTACATATTAAAGTCAGATTTACTGGTGAGAGTCAGACTTACAGGTGAGAGTCAGACTTACAGGTGAGAGTCAGACTTGCATATGAAAGTCAGACTTACAGATGAAAGTCAAACTTAAAAACAAAAGTCAGACTTACAGACGAGAGCCAGACTTACAGGTGAGAGTCAGACTTACATATGGAAGTCAGACTTACAGGTGAGAGTTTGACTTACAGGCAAGAGTCAGACTTACAGGCGAGAGTCAGACTTACAGACGAGAGTCAGACTTACAGACGAGAGTCAGACTTACAGGTGAGAGTCAGACTTACAGGTGAGAGTCAGACTTACAGGCGAGAGTCAGACTTACAGGTGAGAGTCAGACTTACAGGCGAGATTTAGACTTACAGGTAAGAGTCAGACTTACAGGTGAGAGTCAGACTTACAGATGAAAGTCAGACTTACAGGCAAGAATCAAAATTACAGGCGAGTCACACTTATAAACAAAAGTCAGACTTACGGATGAAAGTCAGACTTACAGACGAGAGTCAGACTTATATATAAAAGTCAGACTTACAAGTGAGAGTCAGACTTACAGGTGAGAGTCAGATTTACAGACGAGAGTCAGACTTAAATGTGAAAGTCAAACTTACATATGGAAGTCAGACTTACAGGTGAGAATCAGACTTACAGGTGAGAATCAGACATACAGGTGAGAGTCAGACTTACAGGCGAGAGTCAGACTTATAAACAAAAGTCAGACTTACGGATGAAAGTCAGACTTACAGACGAGAGTCAGACATATATAAAAGTCAGACTTACAAGTGAGAGTCAGACTTACAGCTGAGAGTCAGATTTACAGACGAGAGTCAGACTTAAATGTGAAAGTCAAACTTACATATGGAAGTCAGACTTACAGGTGAGAATCAGACTTACAGGTGAGAGTCAGACTTACAGGCGAGACTCAGACTTAAAAACAAAAGTCAGACTTAAATGTGAAAGTCAAACTTACATATGGAAGTCAGACTTACAGGTGAGAATCAGACTTACAGGTGAGAGTCAGACTTACAGGCGAGAGTCAGACTTAAAAACAAAAGTCAGACTTACAGACGAGAGCCAGACTTACAGGTGAGAGTCAGACTTACATATGGAAGTCAGACTTACAGGTGAGAGTTTGAGTTACAGGCGAGAGTCAGACTTACTGGCGAGAGTCAGACTTACAGGCGAGAGTCAGACTTACAGGTGAGAGTCAGACTTACAGGCGAGATTTAGACTTACAGGTAAGAGTCAGACTTACAGGTGAGAGTCAGACTTACAGATGAAAGTCAGACTTACAGATGAAAGTCAGGCTTACAGGCAAGAATCAAAATTACAGGCGAGTCACACTTATAAACAAAAGTCAGACTTACGGATGAAAGTCAGACTTACAGACGAGAATCAGACTTATATATAAAAGTCAGACTTACAAGTGAGAGTCAGACTTACAGGTGAGAGTCAGATTTACAGACGAGAGTCAGACTTAAATGTGAAAGTCAAACTTACATATGGAAGTCAGACTTACAGGTGAGAATCAGACTTACAGGTGAGAATCAGACATACAGGTGAGAATCAGACTTACAGGCGAGAGTCAGACTTACAGGCGAGAGTCAGACTTATAAACAAAAGTTAGACTTACGGATGAAAGTCAGACTTACAGATGAGAGTCAGACTTACAGGTGAGAGTCAGATTTACAGATGAGAGTCAGACTTAAATGTGAAAGTCAAACTTACATATGGAAGTCAGACTTACAGGTGAGAATCAGACTTACAGGTGAGAGTCAGACTTACAGGCGAGACTCAGACTTAAAAACAAAAGTCAGACTTACAGACGAGAGCCAGACTTACAGGTGAGAGTCAGACATACATATGGAAGTCAGACTTACAAGTGAGAGTCAGACTTACAGGTGAGAGTCAGATTTACAGACGAGAGTCAGACTTAAATGTGAAAGTCAAACTTACATATGGAAGTCAGACTTACAGGTGAGAATCAGACTTACAGGTGAGAATCAGACATACAGGTGAGAGTCAGACTTACAGGCGAGAGTCAGACTTACAGGCGAGAGTCAGACTTATAAACAAAAGTTAGACTTACGGATGAAAGTCAGACTTACAGATGAGAGTCAGACTTATATATAAAAGTCAGACTTACAAGTGAGAGTCAGACTTACAGGTGAGAGTCAGATTTACAGACGAGAGTCAGACTTAAATGTGAAAGTCAAACTTACATATGGAAGTCAGACTTACAGGTGAGAATCAGACTTACAGGTGAGAGTCAGACTTACAGGCGAGACTCAGACTTAAAAACAAAAGTCAGACTTACAGACGAGAGCCAGACTTACAGGTGAGAGTCAGACATACATATGGAAGTCAGACTTACAGGTGAGAGTTTGACTTACAGGCGAGAGTCAGACTTACAGGCGAGAGTCAGACTTACAGACGAGAGTCAGACTTACAGACGAGAGTCAGACTTACAGACGAGAGCCAGACTTACAGGTGAGAGTCAGACTTACAGGTGAGAGTCAGACTTACAGGCGAGAGTCAGACTTACAGGTGAAAGTCAGACTTACAGGTGAGAATCAGACTTACAGGTGAGAGTCAGACTTACAGGCGAGACTCAGACTTAAAAACAAAAGTCAGACTTACAGACGAGAGCCAGACTTACAGGTGAGAGTCAGACATACATATGGAAGTCAGACTTACAAGTGAGAGTCAGACTTACAGGTGAGAGTCAGATTTACAGACGAGAGTCAGACTTAAATGTGAAAGTCAAACTTACATATGGAAGTCAGACTTACAGGTGAGAATCAGACTTACAGGTGAGAATCAGACATACAGGTGAGAGTCAGACTTACAGGCGAGAGTCAGACTTACAGGCGAGAGTCAGACTTATAAACAAAAGTTAGACTTACGGATGAAAGTCAGACTTACAGATGAGAGTCAGACTTATATATAAAAGTCAGACTTACAAGTGAGAGTCAGACTTACAGGTGAGAGTCAGATTTACAGACGAGAGTCAGACTTAAATGTGAAAGTCAAACTTACATATGGAAGTCAGACTTACAGGTGAGAATCAGACTTACAGGTGAGAGTCAGACTTACAGGCGAGACTCAGACTTAAAAACAAAAGTCAGACTTACAGACGAGAGCCAGACTTACAGGTGAGAGTCAGACATACATATGGAAGTCAGACTTACAGGTGAGAGTTTGACTTACAGGCGAGAGTCAGACTTACAGGCGAGAGTCAGACTTACAGGCGAGAGTCAGACTTACAGACGAGAGTCAGACTTACAGACGAGAGCCAGACTTACAGGTGAGAGTCAGACTTACAGGTGAGAGTCAGACTTACAGGCGAGAGTCAGACTTACAGGTGAAAGTCAGACTTACAGGCGAGAGTCAGACTTACATATGGAAGTCAGAATTACAGGCGAGAGTCAGACTTACAGACGAGAGTCAGACTTACAGACGAGAGTCAGACTTACAGGTGAAAGTCAGACCTACAGGTGAAAGTCAGACCTACAGGTGAGAGTCAGACTTACAGGTGAGATTTAGACTTACAGGTAAGAGTCAGACTTACAGGTAAGAGTCAGACTTCCATATGTAAGTCAGACTTACAGGCGAGAGTCAGACTTACATATGGAAGTCAGACTTACAGGCGAGAGTCAGACTTACAGGCGAGAGTCAGACTTACAGGCGAGAGTCAGACTTACATATGGAAGTCAGACTTACAGGCGAGAAATAGACTCACAGTTTTGTACACAGTCTGATACTCACTGTGATGGTGTGTGTTTTCAGGGACTGTCCGGTGAACTGGCTTTCAGCGCTTTCTCATCCCTCGTGCTAGGACCAACTGGTGGCAACACAGAGCTACATCGGGCCTGTCTGCTAGAATGTTCTTACTTTTTAGGATGATTGTATTAAATAAAGAATTATACTACAGCACTTTGTGTTTTCTCACTCACAAGAGTGTACCTGGATCGGGTCAAGCCCTAGACCAGATATACTGAACGCATTTAGATCAGGTCTACATTCAGGCTAACCTTGTGCTGCAGGTTGATTCTCGCGGGATTTGTGAGTTAACAAACTCACAAAAATCTGTCTTGACCTGCTCCAAACAAATTATTCATGGTCTGAACCCTGGCCTTACCAACTCACTGTGTCTAATGGTGTGGCAGCACTGGGCGAGTTTTAGGTTTGAAGATGTAGAGACCGTTTTACCTTTATGAAAGTAAACAACATGGAGCTTCTCTGACTGGATACAACTGCGGCCGGCCAGGTATTGATTTGAAGTACCTGCCTTTTTGCAAACACTTTCAACAGGAGCCCTCTCGGATGGTTTGGTGGAGCAGACTCTGTTCTGTGGAGCAGTTCTATCTGGCAGCGTCAGGTTAGACTCAGGCCAGTGTCCTGTGGATTTCCTAGTGCTTGATCTAGGCTCAAAGCTGTAAAATATTACACATTTTTGAGAGAATTAGTGGTGTGGCGTGGGTAATTTCTTTGAGGAAGCAAGAGAGAGGAGGGAGAAGGGGAGGTCAGTGAACACCGCTTTTACAAAACATCTCTCAGCTATGACACTTACTATAGTAAGAATATACTGTGTGTATAACTTTACAAAAACAAGCCATTTGCTGATTACGGATCGAGCTGTGAGAAAGGAAATACATTTATTTCCATTGTCCTGTCATTATTTTATATTAAGCTACTGTTCCAAAACTAGCTTAGTAAACGTATTTCTTACTAAGATAAACATTCCAAATCACCACCCTCCAAAGTTATCCAATTCTGATCAATAGCTTTGGTAAAGTATATTAAACTGCACTCTTTAAGAACAGCCAATAAGGGTGAGTTAGAGGAGCACAGACGTGCTAGTGAATGTTAGTGACGTGTTAGACACAATGAGAGACACTGACACCATTTATACTTTTTATAATTCAGACAAAATATACTGCTGTTTCGACTTAATTCGTATATGAACACATATATATCACTTAAATTATTCAATACATTCTTTGTACTTAAAGGTACATTACGGAAGTTTTAATGGATCAAAAAACATTTTTTCTGAACATCTGAATTCTCCGCAGTTGCCTGTACAGTCAATTAAATTAGAAGGGTTCGAGATCGAAACTCCCGCACTGTTTCAGCCATGGATGGTACATTAGCTCCACCTACTTCTGAAGAGTGCAGACACTCCTCTGCTTGCTCATGCCAGCTTTACTTTTCTTTTTAGTTTAGCCCAAAAATTTATGATCAACTTTTTACATTTCTTTTTACTTTCTTTTAACTGGATTTTTTTGTTTTTACTTATTTTTACTTTTTAAACAACACGTTGGACCTGCTGAGCGACTGGAGCCTTGGTATCTATTTTTCAACATTTCTGGGGTAAAAACAACTACTACAAACTCTTTCTGCCAAAATGCCAGAAAATCAGTGTGCTACAAACAAAGATTTTTTCTTTGAAATCTGAAAGAGGACTTCAGGAGAAATATCAACAGAAGAGAGGAATAATTATTTAAATTATGATTTATTTGGAACAATGCCTTCACAGATCTACATTAATTTTGGGACAGGCTTCTATAGGTTTTATTTTATTTTTTGAATAAAACTCTACAGTAGTAATACAATAGCATCTTATTACAAAGCTCATCTGATATAGCTCACAGTGATGAATAAAGACTTCATCACACTAAAGACTGAATCTCCATGGTAACGCTCAGAGAGAGGAGTTTGTGAAACTCAGAGAAACTGAATGAATTAGTTTGTATTGTTGTTAACAACAGGGTGTTTATTGAACAAATGTAAACAGGTAAATGTTCTTTATAAAGATTTTATTGAGCTAAGATCTGTGACAGACACAGTCAGAGTCTGTGAGAGCAGCTGACGAGGAATGTTTCTGTGAACAGCTCAGATACAGGCTGATGTCTTGTTAAAACTCTAGTTTGTTTAACTTTTGGCTATTTGAGGACTGGATACAATTATTGTTTAACAGTATTGTTTAATGCAGCAGTTCCCAAAGTGGGGGTTATTTTTATATATTTTTAAAAAGGTTGTAATGATGCGAGTATAAATTTAGGATAATTAAATTAAACTGAAAGTAAAACTTTGTAAAACTTAGTAAAACTTTGTTTGCTCTGATTAATTATGACCGTTAAGTGGCGGCGTGTTGCCAAGTCCGCGGGTTACATTAACACAGTTGCCGCGGGCTGTTTTTAATGTGGATGGAAGTCGAGAGAGAGAGCGCGCGTGAGAGAGAGAGAGAGAGAGAGAGAGAGAGAGAGAGAGAGATTTGTTATTTAGTCATTATTTTTATCTTTTAAAGTCCATTTTGGGCAAAAAGCATAGTATAATAAAATCACCAAAACAAGTCTTCATGTTAAGAATGAATAGTACACAAACATTTCTAAAACTGTAAAAACTGTCTTTCTTTCTTTTCTTTTTTTTTTTTAAATAAAACATTTATTAATTATTTTATGATAAACATACTGTCTTAAGTGCACCCCTTTATAATCATAAATTAAATAATAATTTAATAATAAATACATTCAAAAAATAAATACAATAGGCTAAATAATAATAATTTGGGTTGTTATTATTATAATTATTATTTGCATATTGTTGCATTTAGGCTACATGCATTTAGAAGAAGAAAAGAGGAACATCGCGGATCGTCAGCAATCTAATATCGGGGGTCGCGGTCTGAAAAGTTTGGGAACCCCTGGTTTAATGGACAAAAAGAAGTTTTGACTTTAGTAATAATTTTGACAATAATTGGACTAATAATTAATTAATGTAGGACATGAGGAAGAATAGACTCATTTTAAACAAAGATGTGTTAATTTTTAAGTATACATACAACTGGAGTAGAGGATTTACCTTTAGGAAACAAGTTCAAAGTAACGTATATATAAGATGAAGTAGTTAATTTAAAGTTGAATTATGGGAGAAATTAGATAATAATGCATGAACAAAGAGGCTATATACTTTGAAAAATTAGAGATACAAATTAGTGAAAATTTAAATCGAGAATAGTAAGAAAAGAGAAGTTAATTTAATACTTTAGGGAAGAAACTGAAAAGTTATTGGTACATAGGATAATTTATTTTATGAGTGGAGGAAATGTAAGCTAGATGAGTCACACGTAAAGATTGTATTGAGGATTAAAAGGATTTTATGGATAAATCTGTTGATAGGACCAAAAGTATTTTGGCAATTGCAGGGTTTATATTATTGGCAAATGGTTGTTTTGTTGTGTGTTAATGTTTATTAAAGAAATATTTAGTTAAGTGACAGACATAGTTGTTGGACAGTTTAACAAGGAACTGTGAGAAGTTTTAGAATAAATTACTTTATGGGCCTATCTCAGTTAGAGACAAATTTATTAGTCAGTTTAAAAAACATAGGTAAGATATTATGTAGTTTTAGGGCAAATTTGAGGTTATTCTTTGTTTGCATTTTAGACTTAGTAGATCTAAAAGGGGTTAGAACATGCTTGGTTAATTCTGCTGCAGATGTATGTATTCTTGTTCACCAGAAAGGAAATACTGACAGTAACGAGGACTTGATGTTAGTATTAAGTGTAACACAGAGTAGAACACATGGTAAACTTCAAATTAAAAAGGACTTCAAAAGAATAAGACTCAAAAATAGACATTTTACGGACAAAATTTAGAGTATTATTAAGAGGATAATTTAGGGAAAGTAATAGAAGTTTAAGCCGCAATAAATTGTTTTGATATGATCTGTGGTAATCTTTGTGGTTTTTCTCAGTTAACGTGAATAATCAATAGAAATCTGATCTGAGAGGGGAGAATGTGAGAATCGCCACACTGGAAACTTTCCATGAACACGTATGGTAGCAACTACGTCACCATCATGAGGGGTTTCAGCAAAGCTTTGAGCAAGAGGCTTACCTTGTGTTTTGGAGTTTGGAGTGAATGAAGAATTTGAGAAAGCAGAGGAGATGCATGGTTGACCGACGTGGAGAGGAAGGACGACATGTTTGGTGGTCTGTACGAACATTTGCAGAAGTAAACCCGGTGAGGAAAGTTACCAACGACCTGAACACACTTTGTCGGATACGAAGGTGTATTAGGGCCACTTAAAGAAAGGAAAAAAAAAAAGAAAAGCTAATTTTCGATTTTAAACACGCAAATCTGCCCGAAAAAACGCGCAAATTTACAAATTTTTAAACACGCAAATTTTCTAGAAAAAAATCCCACAAATTTAGGAGAAAAGAAGAGGCAAATTTGCTACATAATAAAAACATGCAAGACCTTAAAAAGGAGGAAAACAAAAGTCTTGTTAAGCGACCAGACAGAACCAACACAGAACGATGGGTGATTCATGTAAGTAAACCAATTCAAATTGAATGATGCCAATATTGTTTTTAAACTTAATTAAAGTTCTAATTAGCATATTAAAGCCGTACTAGTCCAAGAAGTTACTACACTTAAAGCATAAAATGCTATTCCGGAAATTTTCTTTTATTACCATTTAACTGGCGTCGAGGACTTTATAAAGTTAGCATAAAATTTCGAATTGTACTTTCTCCGTATGTGTGTGCGCCTGTGTATTTAACGTTGTGTGCTTTTTAAAATGTATTATTAATGATATTGCTATAGCCCAATGTTAAATCAATGGAGATTTTAATTTGCTAATTACTAAACTTAGCATTATTTTAGTGATAAATGCATTTACCAGTCGTGACCAATGTATCAGGTTGTTTAGTTTACTTTTTACGTTGTTTTGGCCCCTTTGCGCTTTAATTTTACATGCAAATGTTCTCAATTTTGCTCCCTCTGTACAAATAAAAGAAAATGTCTGTCTATGGTAGGCTATATGGAAGTTTCAGTCCACTTTGGTTTGAACATCTTGAACAAAACAAAATGTTTGCCAGCAGACTTTTTAAAAGCTCCGGACAAAAATTTTATACCAAATTATACATTTCTATTAGCAGTAATAACAATTATTGCCAAAATTACTTTTTACCCGACTTTACTTTATAATATTAATTTTTGTCTTTCAGCAAAACCGAAGCCGGTTTTGAGTCTGTCAGAGTTTCTTAAAAATAGAGGTGTTACTGAAGAAATAATCAATCAACTGGAGGATGAAAAGGTATGTAAGACATGAAAATCTATCCTTGGCTTCACTAATGACAAGTTAGATGACACAAAAAGCTGTATAATCTGATTTTTACAGTCTATTATCTCAACAGATTGATGCTCATGTCATTCTTCTCATGACATGCTAATTTAAACGCAGAATCGGCACCCTCTACTTACAATATGCACAATGAACCATCTTCCACACCCTTATCCTCCATCCCTACCAAAATCATAGGCATTCATCACAGCCACTCCTTCGATGATATGATCACAGAATTTTCAGATCCAACAGTGCTGACACACAACCTGAAAATAAAACGATTACTACCTGATTTGTCCATGGAAAATGCTGTTGGTACAGGTGTTGAAAGAGATGAGCGTTGTACTGTAGGAACAACTGTAAAGATACCTTTTATCAGGCATGACTACAACAGTGAAAAAGGGAGAATCCTGGTCAAAGGCTACCAAACATGCAATTACAGTATCTTCCAATAAAGCTGACCCTGCTGTTTTTAGAAGTCATTTTTCATGGTGAAGTGTCCAGTGATTTACTTGAAACATTTTTGCATTTTGTAAGTCCTCTAGACAGTGGCATCCTGCAGCAGGCTCTGAAGGATTTTACCTCAGTTGATTCGGATGAGCTGCTTGAGGTTCTTTCGAACTACAAATGCCGCTCTAGAGTTACAGAAGGAACAGTAACAGGTCTTCTGAATGAGATTGGCCACAAGGAGCTGGTGCAGAAGCCAATGTTTGTGATTGATTGTTGGCGGGATATTGTGATGCCATACATCACGTTCACCAATAATGAGCTTTTGAACATCTTTGACAACTACAAGGCAACGCCAAAGAAAGTTATTGGATTACTCTGTTTCCCAGAATCACTCACGGGCAACCAAAGAGAGGTTCAAAATCACCTCAAAAGATACATAAAAGAATTAAATGAAGATCAATTGGGGCGCTACCTCTAACTACCTCAGATTCACAACCGGAAGTGATGTCCTACTATATAAAAAAATTAAGGTCATGTTTTTAAACATGATTCCCACAAAGACCAATTGGCCGAACGTGTGGATGTGAGATCAGAGTTCAATGCCGTGTTAGAAAGTAACATATGGGTCATTGGGACATTCTGTAGTACACATAAGGAATAAGGGCTTTTGCAAAAAGGGAAGGACCTGTAAAATTTATCACAAGAAGAAAGAAATGTCACAAAAACATGGTTCGAAAAAAAAATACATTTCAATATTAATTTCTTTTTTATATATTTACTTTTCTAGTATTTACCTAATAATGCTAATTCAGATTTTTTTATGGTAGTTACAATAATCTTAAAAATTAAGCCATTATTTTTTTAATACATTTTTCAATGTTTCAATGTTTATTCAAAAAAAAAGTAAACCTAAATGTAAAGTCCTTTTAATCTGGCTGCTTATGTCATATGTATTTTACTTTATTAACATTCACTTAATTTTATCAATGACAAAGTTTGACTTCATAAAGTTTGCTCACATACTGGAGCAAAATAATACTGTCTAGCACTGTGTTTAGTGTCAATTTTATTTTACTGTTGTATTTTGTACATTTCTCGATGACACTGCTGTTCAATACAAATAAACAATTTTGCATTGCATTGCAAATAACATAAATCTTCAATAACATACAAATAATTGATCGTATAGACAGTTTTATGAAAATTAACATGGTATGGGTAGGTCTTTAGTTCTCCCATTTTGAGTAAAAAATAAATAAATAAATAAACAGTTTGCATCACATTGTCAGTCAATTGAGGTTTGCCAAGTGAATGTGACAACCACTGCACTCTTGAGCAGACATGTCTCTTCTGTAAATGGTAAAATGGTAAATGGTATGCATTTATATAGCGCTTTTTTTTTTGCACCCTTCTCGGGCACCCAAAGCGCTTTACATCGTGCTTCCACTCACCCCATTCACACACATTTACACCTGGGGCAGACAGAGATGGGGGCTGCCATACAAACGGCGCTCAACCTTCTTCTACCACCACCAAACACACCTCTACAGTCACACACATTCATACACCAGTGCCACAAACACTGGAGGCAAGGTGGGTTAAGTGTCTTGCCCAAGGACACAACGAAAGTATGAACAGGGCAGATCCGCCAACCTTCCGGATATAGGACGACTGCTCTACCACTGAGCCACTCCGCCCCCCTGTCTTTTAGTAAACTATGCATTTATGTTAATAGTGCTGCAGATGCGGTTGCAAGAAGAATCGAGACCAAGACATACTCGAGACTGTGGGTAAAGTGGGGCCCCTGGGCTAAACCGAGACCAGACCAAATTTTTTAACTGCCAAATTAAGACATTAATATTAACATAAATATAACATGTCGTGTAAATAAATTTCAAATATAACCATAACTGTTAAACAAATAAATCCATGCAATAATTATATAACTGTGAAAAAATTAAATAGCTTAAATACTGCATTATGACTAATCTATAAAAACATACAAATGAACCTGAATTAGCAGTTAAGATGAGAGTTTGATAAGTGGAATTTATTTTTAGTGAATTTGTCATATGGCTTTCACAGACTGGGAGCTCTTCTCCTCTACCTCTGTCTCTCCTCTTCCTGCCTTTCCTCTGCCCCCCTTCCCCTCCTCTGGCCTCTCTCTCCTCTGTTCCTCTCCTCGGTCCCTCTTCTCCTCCCCCGTTCCTCTTTTCCTCCTCTCCCTGTCCTCTGTCCCTCTTCTCTCCCTCTCTCCTGTACTCTTCTCCTCCTCTTCCTCTGTCTCAACTCTGTCCCTCTTCTCCTGTCCCTGTCCCCTGTTCCTTTCCTCCTCTCTCTCTTCTCCTCCGTCCCTACCTGCCTCCTCCTCCACCTTTGCTCTGGAAAGGAAGGCTACAAGTAGGATTAGGAACAGTTCATTTGGTTAAATTTAGGACTTTGGAAGGCACTAAAATGCAACATTTAGCGGTTTTTTTGTACTAAACTCTTGATAAGCAAGCATTTTCATGTAAATGAGTGCAGAGAATCTCAGTGCAGTTCGTAACAGTGCAGCCTCTAGGTCTGCAGATTCCCTTCTCCCTCAGTTTGACAATAATGTTACAAGTTGTAGCAATTAATTAATTATATATATATATATATATATATATCAGATTGATATTAATATTAATAAATTAAAACTAATATCTATTTTGGTGCACCACCTTGGTTTTTGACAGGTCCAAAGAAACTGTTAGGTTTAGTCTAGTCTCATTAATCTAAAGGAAGAGAATTCTTCTGGTTTTCAAATATTACTTAATATTTGAAAACCAACGTATACCAAAGTATAATTTGGATCTATGTGATAATTTAATGCACGAGTGATGACCTAGTTGTAATATTTCGCAAAGACGAGACCTAAAGAGGGTCTCGAAGAGGGTATTGTAGTGAAATATTTTGGATGCTATATGTTTTATTTTTGTATACTTATTTAGTTATTCATTTATGCATGATGAGTTTTTGTTATGTATTATGGTTTATACTTATGCATGGTTTATAATCAAAAGGGATGTTATACAGACGTGGACAAAATTGTTGGTACCCTTCGGTCAATGAAAGTAAAACTCACAATGGTCACAGAAAAAACTTTATTCTGACAAAAGTAATAATAAATAAAAATTCTATAAATGTTAACTAATGAAAGACAGACATAGCTTTTCAACCATGCTTCAACGGTCTCTCACTGTTGTTTGTGTTTACGAGCCAAATGACAGTGCAGAGTACCCGGCCTTCTTGGAGTCTCTGGAGGGGGGCTGGAAAGTGCTCCGACCGGGGACTCCGTCGTTCTACTGGGGGACTTCAATGTTCACGTGGGCAGCGACAGTGACACATGGATAGGCGTGCTAGGGAGGAACGGCCCCCCGGATCTGAACCCGAGCGGTGTTCTGTTATTGGACTTCTGTGCAATAGTGTGACAATTAGTCACAGTTTGTCCATAACGAACACCATGTTCAAGCATAAGGGTGTCCACCAGTGCACGAGGACACCCTAGGTCGGAGATCGATGATCGACTTTGTAGTTGTTTCATCTGACCTCCGGCCGTATGTCTTGGACACTCGGGTGAAGAGAGGGGCGGAGCTGTCAACTGATCACCTTGTGAAAGGCAACAGGTAGGATTTAAAGTGTGACCTCTGTGCTTGAAGGCTTGCAATATTCATGTTAACAGACTAGCTAGCGTTTGCTAACACTGAAAATATAGGAGCCAAATGGGGTTTAAATTAAGGCTAGCTTAATGTGCAAAACCGAGGTTACTGAGCTGAAAACTGGAAAATATTAGGCAGCATGCAATGTACAATAAATTACAATCATTTGGAAAACAACTAATGCAATATCTCTGGTTTACCATGGAATCATGCATAGATTTGCTCCAAACCTGGAGGCTTAATGTTAACAGACTGGTTAGTGTTTGCTAACTTTATTTATTAATGTTAATGTTAACGTTAATGTTGCTACAAGCTACATTTAGATTTGGGTTAAACCCTATGGTACCCAGGGCCGTTTGAAGGAATTTGGGGGCCCCAAGCAAAATGGACATGGAGGCCCCCCCCCCCAACCCCCCGCACACACGCAAAGCCTACAGGAACCACAGCATAGCCATACAGTTTGAGTTCACCCACACTTTATATAAATAAAAAAGGTTCACAGTACAAATACTGCTGTTGCATATACTATGCATAAATAAAAAATGTTTACAATGCAAACACTGCTTGAAAAAATATTTGAAATTTGAGCATTTTCAACCATTGAACATTTGCAAAAAACACCACTGTACCATAAAATCAAATATACATTAAAAAGTGCACAATAACTAAATAAAACATACTTACACACACACACACACTCACATTAACATTTTTCAGTTCTCACAAACATCAGCCAACAACATCATCTCACCAGAGGCCACTGACAGGAATAGTCAGGAGTAGACGCAAAGCAATGCTTAAATTACTGTACAAATCCAGTAGCTTCTCACTGTATATGTAATTAAGCATGTCAAAGGGGGACGTGGCTACATGGTCTGGAAAAGTGTAGAGAGATGAATTGATCTCAAGTGCAGGCAAAACAGAACACAGAGTCTGTTCTCATGGAATATAACATCCATGATCGAAGACTTTTTTCACCATTTTTCATGCTTCTCATGTAATTGTCATTTGTGAATCTTCCAGGTGGATTCTCAGAATTTTGGGGGAAAACAATGTTTGTGACTTGTACTGGTCCTTTTTTAACAATTTGACAGCACACACTATCAGTCAGGACTGCTGGCCACTGCGCAGGGTCATCTGCTATAATGACAGTGCTTGTGGTACCTTGAGCTGTAGAGCAAACCTCAGTGTTGGGAAGTGGTGCAGACTCAATTTCTGTTCTGGATGCAGTGTCTTCCACTGTGAGAGATGGTATTGACGGTGTAGCTGGGGGAAAATAATGTTTTTATTAATATAATTCATATGTTCAGGTACAGAATGTATCAGTGAGTGTCTGACACCTAGAAATTTGACAAGCACTACTGTATATTAAAAATTCTGAACTGTCCATGGGCAAAAGTGACTGGAATTTACACAGTTTGGTGGGATTTCAATAGTGATTTGCACTGTTTTTTTTTCTATTAATATGACAGCACACTTATCAGTTTAAACTCTGGGCTGTGCAAGATATCAACTATAATTATAGAGCTTATGGTACCTTGTGCTATAGAGGAAACATCAGCACTAAGAAGTGATGCATCTGTTGATGTTGAAGATGAAGTTGATGGTGTAGCTGGGAAAATAAAAATCAGAAATTACCGGTGGAGTACGTTTTACCATTTCACTGTTAGCATATTGAAAGAGGTCACTATTAACAGCTCAGTGAGAGAAATTCACTCTACCTTCATCAGTGGAGGTATCCTTAGGAAGAGCCTGAGGGCTGAGAAATTTAAGCAAAGCACCTTGAGGGAGAAAGAAAACATGGTAACACTTTATAATAACAATCATTAATAGATGGTAAATTGATAGTTAATTAATCTTTAGTTAATTGTCATTTAACTGTTAGCAAACAGTATTATTACTTATTATAAAGTTTACCGTTAGCAATGTTAGCATTTCCATATTTTGGTTTTAGAAGGGAAGGGATGCAGGCAGCTGCTTACCATTGCTTAAAAATATCCCAAGCTAATGTTTGATGCACGGAATTTATTGTGTGGTTTTCCTTTCCTAACCCCCATTTGGTAAATAGATTATCACGGTGGAAAAGTATAGCATGCTATTTGCTATGCCACTTTCATCAAAACCTATTACAAAGCTACAGCAATGTCATGTCATTAAATACGATAAACGGTGATTCTGGAACAGATCTGCATCTTCTTTATTCCGTTAAAAACATATTACAGTAACCATATTCCATCCATTCGTAAAAATAATTGCACTAACTGTTCGTTACAAGCAGCATTTGCCGTCAGGCAGGTAACGTTAGCTAACATAAACATATTTTTGCTAGCCTAACCTGCTGCATAATTACACCATTTGTACAAGACTGACAATTAGAGCTATTTTATCCAGTGTAATTTATCACTTACCACTATCTTGTTTTTTCTTATCCTCCTCTTCCTTTCTCTTCTGGCTTCCTGAAGCATAATTCCTCTTCAGGACTGCCGAGGAGGTTTTGTATTTTGCCGGCTGCAGAGATCACGTTGGCAGGCTGCTGTCAGCAACTACTGAGAGAGGCCCCCTTGAGGGGGATCCCGAAAACAGTGTCATTGCACTTTACAGCATTGACGATCAAAGGGGCGCTCACACAGTGTCGTTGCATTTATTCTTAACCGGTCGTTGTCCTGGGGCCCCAGACCAGCTCGGGGCCCCAAGCAATTGCTTGGTTTGCTTGCCTTGTCGCGACGGGCCTGATGGTACCAATCCTAAATATAAGGTAGCATGCACAATAAATGACTAGAAGCTGAAAAACACAACTTATGCAATAAGTCTGGTTTACCATGGAATCATTAATAGATTTTGTTTAAGCATTAGTTGTTGATGTTAGGTGTTGTTGCTGTGCTGTTGGGTGTAATTACAGGCTCACATCTCTTTCTCTCTCTATAAGGGTCTGCACTATATATTTTATATATATATATATATATATATATATATATATATGGTTTGGGGACCACAGGATTTCGTCTCTGCTTTTTGCAGATGATGCTGTCCTGTTGGCTCCATCGATCCAACGGTTTGCAGCTGAGTGTGAAGCGGCTGGGATGAGGATCAGCACCTCCAAGTCTGAGACCATGGTTTTTAGTCAGAAAAGTGTGGCTTTTTCCCTTCAGGTTGGTGGATAGCTCAAGCCTCAAGTGGAGGAGTTCAAGTATCTTGGGGTTTTGTTCACGAGTGACGGAAGGAGGGAACGTGAGATTGACAGACGGATCGGTGCAGCTTCTGCAGTGATGTGGTCGATGTACCGGTCTGTCGTGAACGCCTCGGTATCCCCCCGGAACTCGAGGAAGTGTCTTGGGAGAGGGGAAGTCTGGGCGTCTGCATCCCTCGCGACCCGGCCCCGTATAAGCGGTAGAAGATGGATGGATGGATGGACAGATATAAATCACAAAGTGCTTTACAAAGTGCAATTTTAATAAAAGAACAATAAAACTATTATATTATCCAAATAACAAGCCTTGGGTAACGAAGGAATTGAAAAGTGTTATCAACAGGAATAAAAAGACATTCTATTTAGGAGACCTGGTAGAGAAAAAAGCTGTCTCAAGAGAAAAGCAAAAAGCCAATACAAGAATAAAATTGAAAATCAATATAATAGTGGGGATTTAAAGGCAGCCTGGCAAGGCATTAAAACCATGGCAGCCATTAATCAGCCTGTGTGTAGAACAGATAGTTTTAATAAATTTTTCTGTAGGTTCGAAAGGTCCTTCTCAGATAGCCTAGACACACTGAGAGAGACATGGAAGCCTCAGAGAGGGATAAAAATACAACAGGAAAAAGTCACAACACTACTTAAAAGTATTAAAATAGGCAAGGCTCCCGGTCCTGACGTAATCTGTGGGCGTACACTCCATTATTGTGCTGAGCAGCTTAGTGAGGCTTTTACAGTTATCTTTCAAAAATGTGCTGATAGTGGGGATATACCTGATTTATGGAAAACATCAACAGTAATACCCATCCCAAAAACTAAATTTCCTAAAGACCTCAATGATTTTAGACCAATTGCATTAACTTCCTTGGTCATGAAATGTTTTGAAAAGATCTTGAAGGACACAATCATCCCCCTAACTGTAGACAAATTAGACCCTCTACAGTTCGCATATCAAGCGGGCAAGGGTGTAGAGGATGCAAAACTTTTTATTCTTGACAAGTTGTATAAACACCTTGAGAAACCTGCATCACATGTAAGAATTTTTTGCTGATTTTAGTTCAGCTTTTAATAAAATGCAGCCTCACATTCTGATTGAACGATTAGCTTCATATTTTAAGTTACCTGAGCAGATCCTATTACTCATCTTAAACATTTTAACAAATAGAAGGCGGCAGGTCTGTGTAAATGGAAATATGTCATCTGTCATGATATCAAACACAGGCTCTCCTCAGGGCTGTGTGCTCTCTCCCCTTCTTTTCATATTATACACCGACAACTGCAGGTCATCTTGGGAGAACAGCTACTTAGTGAAGTTTTCAGATGACACAGCCCTGTTGTCCCTTTTACAGGGCAACCAACCTGATCATAGCAGTGCCCTTGAGGAGTTTGCTAGATGGTGCGATGACAGTCTCCTTGACTTAAATGTGTCAAAGACTAAAGAATTGATAATAGATTTTAGGAAGGTTAGTGACAAACCTAAACTGAGTGTAATACACAATGAAGGTGTTCAAGTGGTTCAAACATACAAGTTTTTGGGCACAGTATTTGACTCACACTTGAATTTCAGAGAGAACACTGACAGCATTATCAAGCGAGCAAACCAAAGAATATACCGAGGAAGTTGAACTCCTTTGGGCTTTGTAAAAACATTTTATGTACATTTTATCACGCATTCATTGAGAGTCTATTAACTTTTTCTTTTCTGGGGTGGTTTAATGGTTTAGCTGAGAAAGACAAAAAGAGTTTGAACGACATTGTTAAAGTATGCTCAAAAATTACTGGTACCCAATTAAATAATCTCTGTTCTCTCTGGAAAAAAAGAGTGGTCCAAAAAGCAGATAGAATACTGTGCCAGATCATGTGCTCAGGTACGGATTTGTGCTCATGCAGTCAGGTCGGCGGTATCATGTGCCAATACGGAAAACGAATCTTTATGCAAACTCATTCCTTCCCTCTGCTATAAGATTCTTGAATGAGAACTCATAACTACATAAATGGCTCTTGGATTCCATTGCTTTGTTCTGTCACTGGCAGGTGAATGTGTGTGTCGTGCTGTACGTGTGTGTTAGGGTGTGATCGTTGTATACATTTTTTAACTTTATAATCCTTATATTATTGTGTGCTAATAACCTTATTGGATGGGTTTGCTGTAGAACTGAATTTCCCTTTGGGGACTAATAAAGATATCTGAATCTGAATCTGATAAATAAAAATTTAAACCACAAAATAGTAAAAACATAAAAACAATAAAGTCCAACTGAAAGCTTGTTTAAATAAAAGTGTCTTCAGCTGCTACCAGGTGGCGTGGTAAACAAAGCACCGTGATACACTACACGCCCCCAAGCCTAATATGGGCATGCCGCATATCAAATTACTCAGAGGAAGATCCGCTAAACGGACATGTAAACCACATACAGCTACTTCAAACACAGACCAAACAGCAAGCCAACAAAAGACAAGAGGCCAAGGTGTGAAGTGCAACTACTACTCTACTACTCAGGCACTACATTCCTGCCAACAGCTGGCCACTACTTCAACCAACAAAATCGTGCCAGACCTCAAATGAAACTATAGAAGCTGACAAATATAGTGACACCAAGCAAGCCAACGTACTTTACAATATAAGTAAGCCAGCAACAAAAGTAGTATTATAAAATAAACACTTTTGTGCAGCAATGATAAGATTTATTGCCTTATTTTCTTTGAACAGAGTGAAAAGCTGTCGTTTTAAAGGAGTCAACAGAAATGTCCACTCGCAGTGACAGGGGCAGGGCGTTCCAGAGTCTGGGGGCGACTGCCTGGAAGGACCCGAGTTTTAAAACGGGTTTTGGGGACCTTTAGAAGGTTTTGACCAGAAGACCGAAGAGCGCGGGAGGAGGAGTAAGGGGTCAGCAGGTCAGTGATGTACTGGGGGGCCTGTCCATGCAGAGAACTAAAAGTCAAGACTCAAATTTTAAACTCAATTCTGAATTTGACTGGAAGCCAATGAAGTGAGAATAAAACCGGTGAAATGTGAGCGCTGTTGGTTCCAGTTAAAAGCCTGGCTGCAGCATTTTGCACCATTTGTAGCCGACTCAGAGACGATTTGTTAAAACAAGTAAAAAGAGAATTACAATAATCAAGGCGAAGAAATAAAAGCATGAATAATCATCTCCATGTCAGCTTTAGACAAAAACACTCAGTTTAGAAATGTTTCTCAAATGATAAAAAACTGATTTTGAACAACTGTCTAGAATGACTGTCCAGAGACATAGATTGGTCAAACAAAACACCAAGGTTTCTGAGGCTCGACTGGACGGAAGAACCCAGGGAACCAAGGTGTTGTTTGATTTGAGGTAGTTTTTGGTCTGGTGCAAAGTTTCAGTTTTTTTTTGTATTCAGCTGTAGGTAGTTATTGTATAACCAGTTATTTATGCAGTACAAGCTGCTCTTCTCCTTCTTCAGTCACTGTCAGAGCTTAAAACTCTCCTGAGCTGGAGTCCTGAGAAGAAAACAATAAAAATAAATTATATTGTGTTAAACTTCATGTTGGAGGTATTCTGAATGCAGTGTTGTGCCTGAACGCGTTCATTGAACGATAGTTCATGAACTCGTTCATATTTTGGGCGAACGTGAACTGAACGTGCTGAATTACTGCCTGATGAACGTTACTGTGAACTCGTTCATTCTGGTGTCTGTGAACGGCACGCTCTCTCAGGTTAACTTCGTTCAATAGAGTGCCAGATTTCTACAGAGCCTTCCAGGCGAAAACCCGGCTAAAACACACCGCAAACCAGCCGCAAACGGGTCTTAATATGTAGCGGAAAAACACCAAACCTGGCAACACCAGCCACCATCAAAAAAATGATGGCGCCATCATGCGTGACGCGTCATCAAAAAAAATAAATAAATAAATAAAGCATGGAGGCGACAGCAGCATGTAGTAAGGCGTATGATCATTTAAATTCATTCATGTAACTTGTTTGTTGAACCTGCCTGGTCTATTTTTCCAGGATTCCAAAATTCTGTTTTAGCATGTGGACAATGGAAAATTATTAAAATTTAAAAACGTTTTCACCTTAATGATTACTGTCCTGTTTTTCTTTGAATAATTCCTCATTAAAAAAGACCATTCAAGCAGCACGTTTGTCCTCATGTTCTTGAGAATGTACTGTAGGGTCGAAAGCTGCAGCTGCTACTAGTGTGGAGTGAATGGACAGCAACAAAGCATTAAAGCAACAATTTCCCCTCAATGCTAATGTAAACCCTGGTTGGATAAGGATTACCTAATGTAGGCAAACAGTAGCTACACATCATAGTACCACAGTTCTCTGAATCTGGGCTCGATATCAAGGCTCTCTCCAAGATGGAATTTTAGAACTCAAATTGAAGATATAGTAAAACTGAGATTGTTACTTGGGAAAAGCAGTTCCAAAGCAAATTAATTCAATAAAAATATAAATACATTTTTATTTAACAGCAATTCAACCAATGGTTTCAGATTACGCTCTTTAAATCCAGTTTTTAAAAAGCATTTCATTCAGCATTGAGCAATTCAGTTTTAGCACTTCAAATTCAAATACAACATATTCAGTTTCAGTTTCTAGTGGCAGAAATATCAGCCCACTACACAGGTGCTAAACTGCCCCCTGCAGTCCAGACCTTTCACCAACAGAAAACATTTGTTGCATGATAAAAAAAAAAAAACATTAAATAAGAGCCAGGACTGTTGAGCAGCAAAATCCTCCTTTAGACAACAATAGGACAACAGTTCTCTGCCAAAGCTCAAGCAGCTTGTCTCCTCAATTCAGACGTTTACAGACATTCGTTAAAAGAAGAAGTGATCCTATACAAAGGCAAATAAGGCCTTTGTATAGGATCACTATATATATATATATATATATATATATATATATATATATATATATATATATATATATATATATATATATATATATATATATATATATATATATATATATATATATATATATATATATATATATCTATATATATATAGATATATATATATATATACACAGTCAGGTCCATAAATATTCTTATCTTTTTGGCTCTATACACCACCACATTGGATTTGAAATGAATCGAATAAGATGTGCTTTAACTACAGATTTTTAGCTTTAATTTGAGGGTATAAATTAAAAACATTTTAAAAGAAAGTGCAGATAAAAAACACTTTAGGTTGTAGTGTAGGCGGAGCTAAAGAGGAAGGTTTTTAACCTCCCCTTGAACATTGTTATAGTTGAGGTTGTGCCAGATTTTTGCTGAAACTTAAACGCTGCTTCATCTTCTTTAGTTCTAACTCTGGGCATGAGCAGAAGGCCTGTCCCAGATGTTCTCAGAGTCCGAGGAGGTTCATAAGCAACTAGCATGTCAGAGATATATTCTGGTACTAAACCATTTAGAGACTTGTAAACCAGCAGTGCTGTTTTAAAGTCTATTCTCTGAGCAACAGGAGGCCAGTGCAGAGATTTTAAAACTGGCGTAATGTGGTTGAACCCGAGCAGCCGCGTTCTGAATAAGCTGCAGCTGTCTTAACCCTCGTTTTGAGAGACCAGTGAGCAGGCCGTTACAGTAATCTAACCTGCTGGAGATAAAAGCATGGATAAGTTTCTCTAAGTCTGGTTGAGACATCATCCCTTTGACTCTGGAAATGTTTTAAGGTGATAAAATGCAGATGATGTAATTGACTTAATGTGACTGTGGAAATTCAAGTCTGAGTCCATGATGACCCCTAGATTTCTAATTTTGTTTTGTTTTTTTTATTTTAGAGAAAGAGACTCGAGCTGACTGCTGACACTTTCTCTTTGTTTCTGTTCCCAAAGATGATTAGTTCAGTCTTGTTTCTGTTCAGTTGGAGAAAATTACTCCACACATGTTGCAGTGACACAGTGAATGGATTGGTCCATTTTCACCTGCTGTGAGTGAAATGTAAATCTGAGTGTCATCTGCATAATTATGGTAGGTTACGCCACAGTATCATATGTAGAATATATATATATATATATATATATACCACAGACAGTTTTGTGATGGCATGTCATGAAGTAAAATACGGCCGTCCAGCAATCCGCAGGACCCTGTAAGTGTTGAGGCCAGGGGAGTCAAACCCTGGGGACAAACCCTTTTTGTTGAAAACATAGAAGTTAAAGAGTTGTCGGTCCTGTGTTTCCAGAGAGATTGAGGCACTGTTGATCTTCAGCTTGCATGGGTACGGGCTATCAAACACCACTTGAAACACCCTGTCCTGAAGGTAATCGAGACGAATCGTACGGTACTTGGTTGGTACAGATGTGTTGACTTGGGGGCCAAACTGTTGCATAACCAGAACTCCTGCGGAATCCACCTTAATCTCATAAAATGTTAAGTTTCTGTAAGTGAAAAATCCCAAGAATGGAGCTGGGTCCGGTGGTGCTCGAAGAGTTTGCGGAGTGTCTCTGAAGGCATTCTCGATGGCTGGAATGAGATAACTGTAGGCCTGATTGACAAGGTCTGTGTGCACTGGCCTTACCCCTGCCATCAGAATAAGCAGCCCTAGCTTCAGCTGTGGGACCAGTGAGAGCGTGGCTGCGTAGCCGTCCAGGTCACCGTCTTTGCGTACAACATTGTAGCCCAGCTGCTGGTTGATCTCCCAAGGTGTGCCGGTGGAATTGGCAAAGTATCCACTGTGGCATTCCAAAACTGGGGTTAGCATGATGTTGAGGGTGTCCTGACGCAGTAGTGTCACCCCAGGTACACCAAGCAGGGCCATTAAAAGCTTGGTCATGTCTGCTGGGGTGGAGTACATCTGTCCTGCGGGTCGGTACCAGCCCAGGTCGTACAGGGGTGCGGGCTGGCCACTGCTGTACACGCCTACAGCCAGCTGTCTCTGAACGGACGGGCGCCAGTTAAACCCTGTGTCCTCCATCCCCAGTTTCTGCAAAATGTTGTCTGAAACCCAGCTCTCAAAGTCCAAGCCTGCCACGTGCTCAGCAAGGATCCGGGCCAACAAGGAAAAGGCTACGTTACTGTAATGGCACCTGAGGATGGACAAGAGTAATGTAACTAAGGTTTGCTCTGCCAGACGTGGAGCAGCCTCAACATTTTTGATGAACATGAGTAAAAGCCAAAGAAATAGAAATAACATTAGATACATTTACATTTAGTCATTTAGCTGACACAAAAGCGACTTACATTAAGGTTCCATTTACCAGTGTTACAGCTGGAACACCACTGTAGGCAAGTGGGGTTAAGTGTCTTGCCCAAGGACACAACAACAGTATGAACTGCAATGAGAGCGGGAATCAAACCACCTACCTTCCGGTTGAAGGACGACCGCTCTACCACTGAGCCACTGCGCCCCCAAAAATGTAATTAGCATTACATTTAATTTGGTGTTAAGAATGTATTGTTGGGTCACTGAGCCTTACTTGGTGCCTGGATCTGCCACAAGGACATCATCACGTAGCAAATTAAGCGCTTCCTGTGTGTCTCCACTCCAAAGGAGATTAGTGGACCGTAATCTCCTGGGTAAACCTGTAAAATTATCAGAAAACTCCTGTTGTCAGCAACGTTACTTTACATAGTGTCTGACTTTACAACAGATAGTGTCAGACTTTACTCCAGACAGTGTCTGACTTTACATTATAACCATATCATTTTCTGAGATAAATATGCAGTTTTCCAGTGTTTTTTAGTTCAGCTCTTTACAGATGGCTAATTTTTTTTACAACTTTGGATTGGCTCTGGCTTTTGGCTAACATTTAGCTAAATCTTCATCTTCATGCCCAGTAGCATGTTACATTGTGCAGGCCCATATAAGGACACACACTAAGGGCACTCCTTAGCTGTGCTGAAGCATAACTGCCCAACTACACTGACACATACAGTCCTGCTCACCATTATTGGCACCCCTTCATGTTTTGCATAACTGAGTGAATGTCTTCAGAAATAAATGGAAATGTACCAAATTTATATCAGCAGGATCTTTTAATTGGAGGTCCAACGTAATTTAACACAGACAATTGTTATTTCAACATAGATATTGTAATTATAAAGAAAAAACAGAAAACCAGCATGTACACTAATATTGGCACCCCTCCTTAATATTTGGTTGCACACCCTTTGGCAGCGATGACAGCCTCCAAACGTTTCTTATATCCATCGATAAGCTTCTTGCACTTCTCGGGTGGCATTTTCTCCCACACTTCCTTTTCAATATGCTCAAGCTCTTAAACATTTGCAGGGTTCCTTTCTCCAATGGCAGTTTTCAGCTCCCCCCAAAGATTTTCAATTGGATTGAGATCAGGACTCATTGCTGGCCATTTTAAAACAGTACATTTTTTCCCTTTCAACCATTCCTGCGTGCTTTTGGAGGTGTGCTTTGGGTCTTTATCTTGCTGGAGGACCCATGATCTTCGCCTCAAACCAAGTTTCCTTACACTGGGCAAGACATTTCGCTCTAGGATTGCTTGATAATCTTCTGATTTCATGATGCCTTTGATACGGTCAAGGCCTCCAGTACCAGATGCAGCAAAGCAGCCCCAAAGCATTATGGATCCTCCACCATGCTTGACTGTTGGTATGGTGTTCCTTTCCTTAAATTCTTCATTGCGCCGTCTGTAAACATACTGTTTGTGTGCAGGACCAAAAAGCTCCACTTTTGTTTCATTTGTCCATGAAGGCTTTAGGTTAGTCCAGGTTCTCTTTCGTGAAGATCAATCGTTCCTTTTTATGCTTTTTCTTTAGCAATGGAGTCTTCCTTGGCCTCCGCCCATAAAACCCCGCTTTGTTTAGTGTGCGGCGTATGGTACTTGTTGAAACAGTTACACCAGACTGCTCCAGGTTGGTCTTCAGGTCTTTAGATGTTTGACGGGGTGTTTTTTCCACCATTCATACCAACCTTCGAAGACTTCTGTCAAAAATTTTTCTCTTCCCCCCACGTCCAGGGAGGTTCTTGACAGTTCCATGCCTGGAAAACTTCTTAATAACATTACGCACCGTTGAAACAGGGATGCCAAGGTCTTTGGAGATGGCCTTATACCCTTTGGAGGTCTTGTGCTTGCAAATAACAGCATTTCTGGTGTCCTCAGACAGCTCCTTTGTCTTTACCATTGTCACACATGAAGAGGGAATAACAGGTGGCTTTTTATAAAACCAAAATGTTCATTTATTGGCTAATTCGGGTCACATGGGTGGAGGCAATTCATCACAGGTGATCCTCATTTGAGATCTGCAACAGGTGAGCCAAATTGGATTTCCATACTGATTTGCAGCAAAGGGTGCCAATACCTAGCCTGACTACGTCAGACTTCCTACTTCCGCTCAATTTCATTTTGCTTCTGTACTCAGTCTGATACAGCGTCAGAGCTTTCTGTTTGCCACCGGCCTGGAAACAGCCGGGCCAATCAACGAACAGAGGGCGGCCTGAGAGCCGCTAAGCTATGCTAAGCGCAGAGTTTTACATTGTAGGTTAGAGAAATCGAAAACCGAAACGTCCGCGGAAATGGGAAACGAGACACGGGATGCAATTCGCTCTGTTATGGAGAACATTCAACTCTTTTTCACACTGAAGCCAGAACAAGAAGAGTGTTTGATAAACATTTTAAATGGAGGTTTACAGTGGAAGTTCAATCATATATTTGAGTTCGATGCATGATGTCTGTGCTTCGATGCGGCTGTACAGGCGCATAACATACGACATAACTAAACGTATCTAATTGGCTTACGGGTAACCAATGATTTTAAACTTCAGACAAGCGCTCCCTAGCGAGAGAGAAAACACTTCTCTATTATGCCATTCCAGACTCTGTCTACGAAGCAAAGTGAAGTAGACAGAGTCTGGTATTACCAGGCTAGCCAATACCACTGACAAGGCAAGCATTATGGTTTTCTCTGTTTTCCTCATAATGTTTAGCTTTTTAAAAGTTATTTATCATTTACTGTTTTTTGTCAAACACAAGCTATCTGTAGTGATGTGTTGGTTAATTTGTTACATTTCCTTTAGTAGATATTCTACAATATGTACATAAACTTCACGGGTGCCAATAATGGTGAGCAGGACTGTATATATTTTTTACCCACTCAGCTTTTAAGGTAAAACTCTGCAACAGACTAACACTAACTCTTCACTGCTGTTGTGTAATTCACTTTATACTGAATTAGATCTGGTACAGTTGATAAAGGAAGTCAGTTAAAAGCCTCATAGACAGGGCTCTCAAGTCTCACGCATTGACCACGTGACACACTAATTTCACAACGTGCACACGCTCACACACTACACTTTGTTAAAAGGAATCAAATACACTGCCAGTTATGATCTGTGTAAAAAGCCTATTTGCTTCTGTGGTAACATGATAAAATCACACAAACTCATAAAAATTGCACCAAAGAAAACAACGAGCTGCTAAAGGACAAACGGAGGAGGAGAGACAGAGACACAACCAAGCCTCTCCCATGGAACCTCTAAAATGGTCCTTGTGTAAGGGCGCCGCCATACGGTGATTTTACAGCGAAATACAGCGATATACCTCTGTCCACAAGAGGGCAGGCTCCAAAAGCAGAAATATAAGGAGAAACCCAATGGCGACTTTACAAGTGTAAAACTCATGTTTACAGCCTGGTACAAAAGATGGCTCCGGTCTCTAGAGCTAAGTTTGGTGAATAGGGGACCAATGGGCGGATATCATCCATATTTATACAATCTATGGACACAACCCCAGCACAGGAGTCACTAGAGTCCTTTCAGCGGCAAAGAATAACCTAGCTCAGGTAGACCTATACTAATTATGTTCAATAAGTTAAAATAAAATGTGTTCCTGCAAATAAAATCACAATGTGATTGTTGTAATAGGCTGCATTTATAGAATAGAAATGCATATTGTGCTGCAGTCAGCAGATAAATCACAACAAGGGAAAGCTGTTTCATTTAATAAAAATGTAATTTGAGCCAAATGAGCCACTCTTTCTAACTGCTCTTTGAAAGGAACTGATCCACGAGATCCGTAAATCCCATTTCTATAGTGGAGCAAGTGAAGTACTAGTAGTACTTCATAAGTCGCGCCAAACCTTTTGAAGCTAAAACCGGGTAACCCTGAGTCGACACATTGCTGCGCTGTTTGAGAGCGATGTGAAATTGTGCTTACGTTATATGGTGCTTGAAATCGATCAAAACAGTTGGTAAGTCTTTTACATGTTAATCTAAAAATACAGCATATTCTTTGTCCTACATTTACTGAGAACTAGAATTGTATCAATTTAGCTAAATCATTGTATGACATGGTAGAACTAGCACTTTAACAAGAACACTTGCACTTGCAACAAGAACGGCATTATTATTCTTAAACCTATTTCTCATTTTAAAACGCCAACTCCTCTGGTCTCACTGTGGCCTCTGTCTCCTCTGGTCTCACTGTGGTCTCTGTCTCCTCTGGTTTCACTGTGGTCTCTGTCTCCTCTGGTCTCACTGTGTCTTCTGTCTCCCCTGGTCTCACTGTGGCCTCTGTCTCCTCTGGTCTCACTGTGGCCTCTGTCTCCTCTGGTCTCACTGTGGCCTCTGTCTCCTCTGGTCTCACTGTGGTCTCTGTCTCCTCTGGTCTCACTGTGGTCTCTGTCTCCTCTGGTCTCACTGTGGTCTCTGTCTCCTTTGGTCTCACTGTGTCTTCTGTCTCCTCTGGTCTCACTGTGGCCTCTGTCTCCTCTGGTCTCACTGTGGCCTCTGTCTCCTCTGGTCTCACTGTGGTCTCTGGCTCCTCTGGTCTCACTGTGGCCTCTGTCTCCTCTGGTCTCACTGTGTCTTCTGTCTCCTCTGGTCTCACTGTGGCCTCTGTCTCCTCTGGTCTCACTTTGGTCTCTGTCTCCTTTGGTCCTACTGTGGCCTCTGTCTCCTCTGGTCTCACTGTGTCTTCTGTCTCCTCTGGTCTCACTTTGGTCTCTGTCTCCTTTGGTCCTACTGTGGCCTCTGTCTCCTCTGGTCTCACTGTGGTCTCTGTCTCCTCTGGTCTAACTGTGGTCTCTGTCTCCTCTGGTCTCACTGTGGTCTCTGTCTCCTTTGGTCTCACTGTGGTCTCTGTCTCCTTTGGTCCTACTGTGTCTTCTGTCTCCTCTGGTCTCACTGTGGCCTCTGTCTCCTCTGGTCTCACTGTGTCTTTTGTCTCCCCTGGTCTCACTGTGGCCTCTGTCTCCTCTGGTCTCACTGTGGCCTCTGTCTCCTCTGGTCTCACTGTGGTCTCTGTCTCCTCTGGTATCACTGTGGTCCCTGTCTCCTTTGGTCTCACTGTGGTCTCTGTCTCCTTTGGTCCGACTGTGGCCTCTGTCTCCTCTGGTCTCACTGTGTCTTCTGTCTCCTCTGGTCTCACTGTGGCATCTGTCTCCTCTGGTCTCACTGTGGCCTCTGTCTCCTCTGGTCTCACTGTGGTCTCTGTCTCCTCTGGTCTCACTGTGTCTTCTGTCTCCCCTGGTCTCACTGTGGCCTCTGTCTCCTCTGGTCTCACTGTGGCCTCTGTCTCCTCTGGTCTCACTGTGGCCTCTGTCTCCTCTGGTCTCACTGTGGTCTCTGTCTCCTCTGGTCTCACTGTGTCTTCTGTCTCCCCTGGTCTCACTGTGGTCTCTGTCTCCTCTGGTCTCACTGTGGTCTCTGTCTCCTCTGGTCTCACTGTGGTCTCTGTCTCCTCTGGTCTCACTGTGGTCTCTGTCTCCTTTGGTCTCACTGTGGTCTCTGTCTCCTTTGGTCCTACTGTGGCCTCTGTCTCCTCTGGTCTCACTGTGTCTTCTGTCTCCTCTGGTCTCACTGTGGCCTCTGTCTCCTCTGGTCTCACTGTGGCCTCTGTCTCCTCTGGTCTCACTGTGGTCTCTGTCTCCTTTGGTCCTACTGTGGCCTCTGTCTCCTCTGGTCTCACTGTCTCCTCTGGTCTCACTTTGGTCTCTGTCTCCTTTGGTCCTACTGTGGCCTCTGTCTCCTCTGGTCTCACTGTGGTCTCTGTCTCCTCTGGTCTCACTGTGGTCTCTGTCTCCTCTGGTCTCACTGTGGTCTCTGTCTCCTTTGGTCTCACTGTGGTCTCTGTCTCCTTTGGTCCTACTGTGTCTTCTGTCTCCTCTGGTCTCACTGTGTCCTCTGTCTCCTCTGGTCTCACTGTGTCTTCTGTCTCCTCTGGTCTCACTGTGTCCTCTGTCTCCTCTGGTCTCACTGTGGTCTCTGACTCCTCTGGTCCTACTGTGTCTTCTGTCTCCTCTGGTCTCACTGTGTCTTCTGTCTCCTCTGGTCTCACTGTGTCCTCTGTCTCCTCTGGTCTCACTGTGGTCTCTGTCTCCTCTGGTCTCACTGTGGCCTCTGTCTCCTCTGGTCTCACTGTGTCTTCTGTCTCCTCTGGTCTCACTGTGGTCTCTGTCTCCTCTGGTCTCACTGTGTCTTCTGTCTCCTCTGGTCTCACTGTGGCCTCTGTCTCCTCTGGTCTCACTGTGGCCTCTGTCTCCCCTGGTCTCACTGTGGCCTCTGTCTCCTCTGGTCTCACTGTGGCCTCTGTATCCTCTGGTCTCACTGTGGCCTCTGTCTCCTCTGGTCCCACTGTGGCCTCTGGTCTCACTGTGGCCTCTGTCTCTTCTGGTCTCACTGTTGTCTCTGTCTCCTCTGGTCTCACTGTGGCCTCTGTCTCCTCTGGTCTCACTGTGGTCTCTGTCTCCTCTGGTCTCACTGTGGTCTCTGTCTCCTCTGGCCTCACTGTGACCTCTGTCTCCTCTGGTCTCACTGTGGCCTCTGTCTCCTCTGGTCTCACTGTGGCCTCTTTCTCCTCTGGTCCCACTGTGGCCTCTGGTCTCACTGTGGCCTCTGTCTCCTCTGGTCCCACTGTGGCCTCTGGTCTCACTGTGGCCTCTGTCTCCTCTGGTCCCACTGTGGCCTCTGGTCTCACTGTGGTCTCTGTCTCTTCTGGTCTCACTGTGGTCTCTGTCTCCTCTGTTCTCACTGGGGCCTCTGTCTCCTCTGGTCTCACTGTGTCCTCTGTCTCCTCTGGTCTCACTGTGACCTCTGTCTCCTCTGGTCTCACTGTGACCTCTGTCTCCTCTGGTCTCACTGGGGCCTCTGTCTCCTCTGGTCTCACTGTGGTCTCTGTCTCCTCTGGTCTCACTGTGTCCTCTGTCTCCTCTGGTCTCACTGTGTCCTCTGTCTCCTCTGGTCTCACTGTGGCCTCTGTCTCCTCTGGTCTCACTGTGTCTTCTGTCTCCTCTGGTCTCACTGTGGCCTCTGTCTCCTCTGGTCTCACTGTGACCTCTGTCTCCTCTGGTCTCACTGTGACCTCTGTCTGCTCTGGTCTCACTGTGTCCTCTGTCTCCTCTGGTCTCACTGTGTCCTCTGTCTCCTCTGGTCTCACTGTGGCCTCTGTCTCCTCTGGTCCCACTGTGTCCTCTGTCTCCTCTGGTCCTACTGTGTCTTCTGTCTCCTCTGGTCTCACTGTGTCCTCTGTCTCCTCTGGTCTCACTGTGTCTTCTGTCTCCTCTGGTCTCACTGTGTCCTCTGTCTCCTCTGGTCTCACTGTGGTCTCTGACTCCTCTGGTCCTACTGTGTCTTCTGTCTCCTCTGGTCTCACTGTGTCTTCTGTCTCCTCTGGTCTCACTGTGTCCTCTGTCTCCTCTGGTCTCACTGTGGTCTCTGTCTCCTCTGGTCTCACTGTGGCCTCTGTCTCCTCTGGTCTCACTGTGTCTTCTGTCTCCTCTGGTCTCACTGTGGTCTCTGTCTCCTCTGGTCTCACTGTGTCTTCTGTCTCCTCTGGTCTCACTGTGGCCTCTGTCTCCCCTGGTCTCACTGTGGCCTCTGTCTCCTCTGGTCTCACTGTGGCCTCTGTATCCTCTGGTCTCACTGTGGCCTCTGTCTCCTTTGGTCCCACTGTGGCCTCTGGTCTCACTGTGGCCTCTGTCTCTTCTGGTCTCACTGTTGTCTCTGTCTCCTCTGGTCTCACTGTGGCCTCTGTCTCCTCTGGTCTCACTGTGGTCTCTGTCTCCTCTGGTCTCACTGTGGTCTCTGTCTCCTCTGGCCTCACTGTGACCTCTGTCTCCTCTGGTCTCACTGTGGCCTCTGTCTCCTCTGGTCTCACTGTGGCCTCTTTCTCCTCTGGTCCCACTGTGGCCTCTGGTCTCACTGTGGCCTCTGTCTCCTCTGGTCCCACTGTGGCCTCTGGTCTCACTGTGGCCTCTGTCTCCTCTGGTCCCACTGTGGCCTCTGGTCTCACTGTGGTCTCTGTCTCTTCTGGTCTCACTGTGGTCTCTGTCTCCTCTGTTCTCACTGGGGCCTCTGTCTCCTCTGGTCTCACTGTGTCCTCTGTCTCCTCTGGTCTCACTGTGACCTCTGTCTCCTCTGGTCTCACTGTGACCTCTGTCTCCTCTGGTCTCACTGGGGCCTCTGTCTCCTCTGGTCTCACTGTGGTCTCTGTCTCTTCTGGTCTCACTGTGTCCTCTGTCTCCTCTGGTCTCACTGTGTCCTCTGTCTCCTCTGGTCTCACTGTGGCCTCTGTCTCCTCTGGTCTCACTGTGTCTTCTGTCTCCTCTGGTCTCACTGTGGCCTCTGTCTCCTCTGGTCTCACTGTGACCTCTGTCTCCTCTGGTCTCACTGTGACCTCTGTCTGCTCTGGTCTCACTGTGTCCTCTGTCTCCTCTGGTCTCACTGTGTCCTCTGTCTCCTCTGGTCTCACTGTGGCCTCTGTCTCCTCTGGTCCCACTGTGTCCTCTGTCTCTTCTGGTCTCACTGTGGTCTCTGTCTCCTCTGTTCTCACTGTGGTCTCTGTCTCCTCTGGTCTCACTGTGGTCTCTGTCTCCTCTGGTCTCACTGTGGTCTCTGTCTCCTCTGGTCTCACTGTGGCCTCTGTCTCCTCTGGTCTCACTGTGGCCTCTGTCTCTTCTGGTCTCACTGTGGTCTCTGTCTCCTCTGGTCTCACTGTGGTCTCTGTCTCCTCTGGTCTCACTGTGTCCTCTGTCTCCTCTGGTCTCACTGTGGTCTCTGTCTCCTCTGGTCTCACTGTGTCCTCTGTCTCCTCTGGTCTCACTGTGGTCTCTGTCTCCTCTGGTCTCACTGGGGCCTCTGTCTCCTCTGGTCTCACTGTGGTCTCTGTCTCCTCTGGTCTCACTGGGGCCTCTGTCTCCTCTGGTCTCACTGTGGTCTCTGTCTCCTCTGGTCTCACTGTGTCCTCTGTCTCCTCTGGTCTCACTGTGGTCTCTGTCTCCTCTGGTCTCACTGTGGCCTCTGTCTCCTCTTGTCTCACTGTGTCCTCTGTCTCCGCTGGTGTATAATACACTGATAACTCTTTCTGTTGTTAACGTGTCTAATTTGAGACAGTTTCTGTTCTGTGTTTCTTGTAAAATTTACTTTATTTAACAAATAAACAAATTAACAAAATGAATGAAATTAGTCTGATGTTTAATTTAAACAACATCAGGGTATCTGTGAGCGACTCACTCCAAACTCAGATCAAAACCTAGGAGCCCTGCTCATAGATTATGTGCCATGTGCTTGTGCATCCAATAGTGCCAGTCCAACCCCCAGAAAGCATGCTACGGCTAACTCAAGATATACTGGTAATTTTAATTTTGATTCAATTGTGCATGTGCTTCTTATAGTCTATACTTATGTCTATACTTATGTGGAAAGCAGTCTTGTTTTAATACTTGCTGGTGGGATTGCGTGTGTAAGTTTAATGTGTGCAGTGATTTGTTGCTGTAACGAGCATCTACTGGTCAAGTCATGTGGCGTTGCTCATGATGGCTTGCCCTGTATTTACAGAATTGACAGAACTACCAGAGAGCTGACTGGCCATCCTGCGCAGAGTGAGTGCAGGCATCCCACTGCTGGCTGAAGCACTCGACCCCAGAGGGTTTTTTATGGTAAAGTCCTTGACATATTTCTCCAGAGGGTCATCCAGGGAGTCCAGTAAGTTGTCCTCCCACAGCTTGTACATCATCAGCGTGGGGAAGACCTTTGAAATGCTTGCAATCCTGCAACACAACACATTTCATTAAGAACATTACAGCCTAATTTCACATAATGTGGAATAATGTGTATCACCAGCACAGATGTACAGATCCACACATTGACAGTTGCATTATATATATGTTGTGTATTAATCAACCCAAGTGCCCTCTGCAACTAAAAAAGTAGTAATGTCAGTTCACACAATTTGGCACACACAGGTGTCTACAACATTCATATTTTGAATGCTGAGACACTGCATAACCTAAGCCAACATTGTCAAAGTAAAGGTTTTGTTAGACGTTATTGGAATTTTATTATCACCATATGTGAGGAAATATGATTTTGGCATGTTGACTCTTTGACCTTTTGTGTCCCAGTGAATCTTGGACACATGACCTAATCTGTCCAGGTTAAGTGTTTCAGAAACAACAGGGCAGCAGGGAGAAGAGGATAAACACTGGACTACTGTATATCAAAGACTCATTAAATCCTAGGAAATCTCTGTGTGCGAGAACATGTTCATTCAATGCATTTATATTAATATTTTACTGTTTTCACATTTGGACAGACAAAAGACAATAAATATGCAACTTCAGGATTTGTGGTTTAAATGATACGTGTCTTGTTGATAAGAGTTATCAAGTGCATGGGCTAAAACTATATTTGGCCCCCTAAGGGGAGGCCCAATCACAGGAATTTCTCTCAATGTGTGAGGCTGAAGCAAAACAAAACTAAGACACTGTATGCTACATGTTTATCTGGTTCTTAATTATTATTATATTATAAATAAATAAAATAATACATTTATAGATAAATAATAATAAATAAATATAAGTCACTAAGGATTCATTCAGGAAGATGTAAAGTGCCAGTTGAGTGAAATGGAATCATCATGGCTTTATCAAGCTTTATAGGACTTCCAAGACAAACTAATGGAGTGTATGTGTGCTGTACCTGTAGACTGTGTACTCATTGGGTGCTGAAGAGGAGGGGTCACTTATGTTCCTTTTGCCAAAATGTGCATTCCACAGCACAGTGTCGTTAAGAACTACAATTGCTGAGATAGCTGGGAGATTGGTTGAGTGGATATTTGAGTGCAGCAGGAGGTCGATCTGTGGAGAGACATTGCGTTAGAGTGGGCCATGATGAACCAAGTCCAGCAAAGAGCATAGACCTTTTCCAGGGCCACCCTGAGAGAAGTGATAGGGTGAGTGAGGGGCACAGGCTCTGGGAAACGGGGACACATCTCTTCTGGCTCCTGCTTCTGCACCACTACCTCTGCACAGATGGACACAACACAAAGGCTTTGATTCACTGTAGGCTAATGGTTTAGAACATGACCTGAGCAGCCAAAGACATGACTACACAATAGGAAACAAGGTTAATACCAATATCCCATCTTTTTGCTCTGAAAAAATCTGGGTTTACACAAATGTTCACTGGCACTCAACAGCAGGCAGTGCCTCTCAGGAGCTCACCCTGCTTCTCCTGTCTCAGCTGTAACATGAGCTAATCCTGTTGTTACTATTTCCATCACAGTGTAATCCCGTAGCAGCTCCACAAAGAGCCACTTACAGTCACACCATAGTCAGAGCATTCAGCCAGGTAAAGCCCTGGGTCAGCCCGTGTAGCTAAGTCATTGTACCGTGTGTGTGTGTGTGTGTGTGTGTTACGTCACCTGTCCTTAGCTTGGGCATCCTGTACTGCCAAATGAAGGCAAATGTCATGAGCACAGAGAGCAGGAAGAAAACCACTGTCCCCAAGATGGACCACCTCACCTTCATCTTGAACTGCTTTAGAAGAAACTGTCTGGAAATAAAACATGACAAATATTCTGAACCAGGCAGTACTTTACATTGACGTGAACTCAGACTGAAAGTCAAGCTGCCACAGAGTTTTTTAGGTTGTGCCTTTATTAAATATAGTGTCTATTATGTATTTAATGTAAAGCTGCACCATGAGGAAAACTCAAACAATTTAATAACCATTGAAAAAAACTTGCATGGAGTACTGCTTGGATGTAGAATTCTTTGTTTAAACAGTCCTTTTGGTGCTCTTCAGTGCAGTTATCAGTCTCATTAGTGATGAAACACACCTGACCAAGTGTTAATAAAGGTTTTTTACCAGTTAACTTTTTGAGTGCCACAGTACACTGTTTTTTGCATATTTAATAATTATGTTGAATTCTATGATAATACAATGACTCCACCGTTACCACTTGGTGCAGTAAAACATCAAGTAAAATGTACATACAGCGCTCAATAAACTTCCTGCTGCAAAACCTTGATTTGGTTTGATTTAAGGCTCTGATTTATGGCCTATGTGGAAAGGCAATGTGTCAATTTTACATAGAATGCCTAAATATTGTCAATGACATTGAGACCAATGTAGACACCATAAATATGTCACACCAAAAGTAAATAACAACTTTGAAAGAACAACAAAAAAGAAACTTACCAGAACAGCTCTCAGATGTTCACTGTGTCGTTGCTGATTTCCACTAAAATCCACTGAAGTTGTTTGATTGTCAGTGAGTGCTGAGTGTTGTGGCAGCATGTGCTCTGCTCTGCACCTATTACAGCACTGGATCCAAGCTTTCACAGTGACATCATAATCTGAGCACACTGAACCTGCTGAGAAACAATCCTTCCTGTACGGCTATCAAATCAGAGATACTCACACACTCAACAGCAAACTAATAAAATAATTATTTTTTAAAGATTAACTCTATTCAACAAACCAGGATCAGCAGGTGAAAAACGGCAGTATGTGTTTGATTATAGTATTTTAGTGGTGTAGTCTACATTTTTGTAGTGGGTATACTGTGATACCAACATACTTCCTGTCCTCAATGACAGCCCTCAAACATTACCCTCACTAATAACACACAGGCCTACAGAGATGTCCATAATTGAAAGCACATAAAACAAAACAAAATGAGACCTGAATGAAAAGAAAACGGCCATGTAAAAGTAAAAATAGTAATTTATATTTATTCAAAGATTTTATGGAAAAAATGTGTGAAGTAACGTTTTGATTAGAATTAAATATTAATCTACAATTTCAGACATTGGTATTAATTAATCACTCACAAAACAAAATCATGTGCAAAATGTCTATTTTTAAACAGCAACAAATGGAGGCACAAGAAACATTTGTAAACATTAATTGCATTAACATAAAGTCAGTAATGTGAGTATAGTGACATGTGCTTAACCAGTATTTATATCACACAAAAACAATTGTGTGATATAAATACTAATCTTTTAGGCTATTGTTTAAATTACTCTGACATCTGTCAAGTAGCTAAATCTTTTTAATAGCATAAATTATGTTGTCTTATAATTCTCTCAATAATCTAAAATTACTACTTTTATTAACCTAAAGATGCTTGCTCTGCATGTTGGTTAAACCTTTCCAGTTTTGTTAAAAATAAAACTGTGCTTTTTCAAATATATCATTATATACTTCATATTTTATTTTAATATCTACCCTTCATTTGCAACTCCTGTATATTAAGCCTGCAGTATTTGAGGGAGGCACTTTTTTATACTAAAATAAAGCCTCATTACTATTTTATAACCTTATAATAATAAAATAGTAATATTTAAGCAGAAATAACACAAAGATATTCCAATAGTAGATTTATATTTACATTTAGTCATTTAGCAGACGCTTTTATCCAAAGCGACTTAAACCAGTGTTACATTTTAGTTGACACTTTTATTCAAAGCGACTTACATTAAGGTTCCATTCACCAGTTTCCTGGTTAAATAAAGGTAAAATAGATAAAAAAAATAAAATAAAAAAACAGTGTTACAGCTGGAACACCACTGGAGGAAAGGTGGGTTATTTGTCTTGCCCAAGAACACGACGACCAGGGCTGGACTGGTAATCTGGCATACCGGGCAAATGCATGGGGGCCGGTCCATATAATATGATTTTTTTTTTTTTAAATTGGCCAATGACCGCCCATAAAGCAGGGACAGCGCCCATTGGTTTTTTTCATACTGACACTGGGCTGGCCCAATCATCTCTTAACAGGCTCCACCCCTCCTCCTCTGTTTCTTGTGTCAGATGCAGTTAGTGGCTCAGAGCCAGAAATCTGTGGATTTAGGATGGAGAAACAAAAGTGCAAGGGGGGGTGGAGAAGTTGCGGGCCAAAAAAATAAAATTGCTAGAGGTTGATGCCTCAACATGTTCAAAAATAACAGACATGTTTAGTGCTGTAGCTTCAGTATCCAAGCCTACAGTACCTGACGACATTTTGCAGAAACATGGAGAGTGTAATTGAAACGGTAAGCATGTTAGCTACATGATTAACAGGGAGGGAGTGTTAATCAGGGCGGGTGCAGGAGGAAAGTGTGTGTGTGTGTGTGTGTGTGTGTGTGGGCCTGGTTGGGCCACGACGAAGATGATGATTTACCTAAATGAATGAATATTATAATAAGACAACTTAATCGTTGTTGCCATTATATAGTCTGTCAGATTGTCACCCACTGCACTAGCCACTCAGTCAGCTAAAGTCAAATAACACAGCATAAGCTATTTTGCATTGTTTTTGTAGATAGGTTAGCAGAGTTAACTTATTCAATTGCAACTTTGGCTGACTATTCTAATGTTAACCCTTTAATACCCATAATGACCGTACGGCCCTTCTCTAGAAAAACTTAAATGCTTAAATGATGCCATTTGATTATTTTAATTATTACTCAGAATGGCTGCGTCAAAGCGCCCACGACGAGTAACACATGCTATTTGGGGATTAAAACCCGCCTTGCATTTTGAAAGCTGTATATTTTTGTTTAGCTGTATATTCAACAAAGTAGATATTTGCTCATGTTTCTAATGAATTTCCAACATCATTAATATGCAATATTTACGGTGAGTGAATAATATGAATATCATATATTTTTAGGACGTTTTGTGTGAGTAATTTGGTAGTATAGGTTGGTTTTCTTTTTTTTTTAAGGGGAGTATCTCAACAATGAGAGGTAAATCTTGTTTGGTGTCATATTAAAGAGGGGTTTGTGCTCTTTAAAACAAAGTAGCCTATATTTGCAATTGTAAACTAGTTTTTCTGCTGTCTGGTTCATTGAAAAAAAAACATTTCTTTTAGAATTAGCAGTATTCTACATCCACATTATATTGGGTTCTAAAGGGTTAACTAGCTTTTATAACATGGAGCACTTTGTCCATCTAGAAATCCTGCTCTTCAAGAATACAGGACTATATAATCAAAATGGATCCTTACTAAGTGTACTTTTAATAACTCTTCCAAATAATTGTAATCCTCTCTCTCTCTGTCCTTATGTATAGTCAAGCCAGGTTGAGTTAGCAGTGGAGGAGAGAGACAGGGAGGAACCTTTGATCACCAGGGAGTCTGTCAAGAGAGAGTGAGTACACTGGTCCATGGCACTTAGTTCTCAGCTTTGTAGGGGTTTTTGGAATGGAACAGTAGATATGCATATCTACAGGGACCACAAGGATGGTGTACTAGTTGGTTGTGTCTGACCGATTGTGGTGGGCCGGTCTGAGCCTCAGGATCTGTGTTTTATACTTCATCTTCATAGTCAACATGATTTAACATAAATCTGATTTTATATAAACGTCTCTCACTAATTACATTTACATTTACATTTAGTCATTTAGCAGATGCTTTTATCCAAAGCGACTTACAAGTGAGGAAAACAATGGAAGCAATTTTAACAACACAAGGTACAAAAAGCATAAGTGCACAAAAAACTAGTCAGTTTAAACGCAGCGCAGTATACAAAGCTAAGGATAAGAGAATTTTTATTTTTAATTTTTTTTTTTTAAAGAAAGGAATCGATAGAAAGGAAGTAGAACTCAGTGTTTGTCAGTCAGATGTTGACGGAAGAGATGTGTTTTCAGGCGTTTTTTAAAGATGGCTACAGAATCTGCTGATCTTGTAGCAGCAGGTAGATCATTCCACCAATGTGGAACAGATCCAGAGAAGGTGCGTGAGAGGATTTTTACCTTTTGGGACGGTACCACCAGACGTTGTTCATTTGCAGACAAGGATCTGGTAGGAACGTAGGTCTGTATTAGTGAGTGGAGATATGAGGGTGCAGAACCAGAGGTGGTCTTGTAGGCCAAGAGCATAGCTTTGAACTTGATGCGGGCCAACCGGGAGCCAGTGTAACCTAATAAATAGAGGAGTTACGTGTGCTCTCTTTGGTTCACTAAAGACCACTCTTGCCACTGCATTCTGGATCAGCTGCAGAGGTTTGGTTGTGCAGGCAGGGAGTCCAGCCAGTAGCGCATTGCAATAATCCAGTTTGGACAAGACAAGAGCCTGGACTAGGATTTGTGTAGAGGGCTCTGATAGGAAAGGTCTAATTTTCCTAATGTTGTAGAGGATGAATCTACAGGACCGGGTGGTGCTGGCGACATGACTTGTGAAGTTTAGCTGATCGTCAATTACCACTCCCAGATTTCTGGCAGTGCTGGACGGTGTAATGGTTGATGGGCCTAGTTGAATGGAGAGGTTGTGGTGGGTCTTTGGATTGGCCGGAATCACAAGCAGTTCTGTTTTTGCAAGGTTCAGCTGCAGGTGATGGTCCTTCATCCAAAGTGAGATTTTACTCAGACATGCCGAGATGCGAGCAGAGATCGTCGGATCGTCAGTGTCATCTGCATAGCAGTGATTGGAAAAACCATGCTTCTGGATGACAGAGCCAAGGGATGTCATGTATATGGAAAAGAGTATCGGAATCCAAACTCTGAATTCAAACCACAGTACACAGTGAAGACAGTGAAGACAGTGAAGACAGTGAAGCAAGCATCATGATATGGGCATGTTTCTCCTACTATGGTGTTGGGCCTATTTATCACATACCAGGGATCATGGATCAGTTTGCATTTGTCAAAATACTTAAAGAGGACATGCCCTTTAATGTTTGTTTCAACAAGACAATGACCCTAAACACACGAGTAAACAAGCAAAGTCTTGGTTCTAAACCAACAAAATTAATGTTATGGAATGTTATTAATGTTATGTGGCCAGCCAATCCCAAGACCTTATCAAGACCTTAATCCAATCGAGAAGCTGTTTCTGAATCAAAACCAAGACATGTAAATAAATTGTGGAATGTAGTTAAAGAATCATGGAGTGGAATAACAGCTGAGAGGTGCCACACAGATGTGAAGCAGTTTTAAAAAACTGTGGTCATACAACTAGATATCAGTTTAGTGATTCACAGGATTGCTAAATCCTAGAAACAAAAACGTTTGTACAAAATATTTTTGAGTTTGTACAGTCAACAGCAGACACTGCTATTTTTTTGAACACACCCCTTTTAACTAATTGTCCAATTGCACAGCTTTATATAGAGAGTTCATATCATGAATGCTGGGTCTTGTTTGTTTTCTGAGAATCTACTGCACCTACTGGTAACTTGTTTACCATTTAGCAATAGTATGTACTAAAAACCTGGATTCTTCTGGTTAGTCACATTGTACTGCTATTATTTTGAACAATACTGTACATCCTGTTGTGAAGCTGTTGATTTGTTTCTCCGATATAACTTGTCACTACACTCTTCACTACACTGAACAGCATGTCCCTGTCCTGAAAGATGTGTCCAGTAGGCTACTGGTCTCTTCCTCACGAGTGCTTTATTGGTGGGTATGCAGGCAAAGAGGGATGTGACATCAAAGGAGTCTCATTCTGCTTCTAGTTGTAGATGTTTGATTTTGTTAGTCCTGTGAGTTGATATGGTTTTGTGAGTGGTCTACCAATGGAACCAAAATGGTGGCCAGATGTTTGGCTATACAGAATTGTAGGTGGCTGAATCTGTGCTGCTTACTATGGGTGTAAGTTGAGTTCTTTCTTTGTGAACAAGGAACTGGCCGTAAGGAAGAGACTAAAACTGGACACATCTTCACAGGACAGGCATGGTAGGTATGTTTAAACACTACATATTTACAGTTCAGAGTTAAAGTTATCTTCTACAGATAAAAACATGGCTGTGCCATGGGATCACCTGTCTCCCCGATTGTGGCTCACCTGTTCATGGAGGAAGTGGAGAACAGAGCTCTGGTCTCTTTCCCAGGTACAGTGCCCAGTCACTGGGTCAGATATGTTGATGACACGTGGGTCAAAATCAGAACCCAGGAAGTAGAAGCTTTCACAGAACACATCAACGCAGTGGACTAGAACATCAAGTTCACCCGTGAAGATCCCATAGATGCTAGGAGCCACACTGCCCTTTTTTAGTTACGACTATGAGACCAGAACCCTGGTCCAATCAGAGTTAGTTTCAGGTCTAAGTCTTTTAGAGATAAATCTCAGCTCTCCTACCAGTTGAACTCAGAATTGAAAAAGTCGAGACAAAACGTTTTCACCTTGAAAACCTAGATCCGAATGCTTTTGCTTTAACCTTTTCATTAAGATGACCAAGAACCTTCACAGACACGTTCTCCAATTACTTTGGAAAAAAATAAAGTTACGAAAAGATATGGCTACTATGAGCCAAAAAGAAAGCACCTTTATTTTACAAAGTCCATACATGGTCTTTACATAATATAACCTTAAACCATAACCAACAGGTGTAATACTGTTCCGTTCTTACCTGAGTGACTTTTCTTTGTGTAGTGCGTTTGTGTCTAACTTTGGCTGGAGACAAATACTATTACATATTGCAAGCTGAGGTCGTATTGCAAGTGTAAAATAAGTATACTGAAACAGTTACACAAGAAATCAAAAATGTACAGGTTTGATATTAACAAATACTTTGCATTAAATAAAAAAAATCGAAATAAGAAATATAAAGGCAGTGAAAAATGTCTTCATCAGCAGTGGTCTATTCAGAGTGTGTCAGTAAGAGAAATTTACAAAAGTTGGTTGTGTATGTATTTGACCAGTTGCCCTGAAGGGACAGTCACAGATCACAAACAGTAAAGCAAAGAATAAAAACCCACAAAAAGCAAAAACAGATTAGACAGAACAGACAATTCTTTGAATAGAGACCAATAGTGGCTTCAGAGTCAAAAAAATAGGAATGTTGTGAAGAAGGAACAGAACCCAGGCTCTTTTATAATGTAGAATGCCATCTACATAAAATATATTAGATCACAACATTAACACAATCACAACAAACACAGTGCATTTTGGGAACAGGAAACCAGTGGTTTTGTTCTGTCTGTTCTGTTTGATGTTCAAACAAACATGAAAGTCCTTTTGTATTCTCTCTTTGCATTTCATAATTTGTTTTTTTGTTTTACCGTTTGTTGTTGTGATTTTTGACTTGCTTTTGCCCTTCAGAGCCACCGTAACTTAAGACAAATGATTACCAGTAGACGACAGTGCTATAAGTGTTTTTCATACCAACCCTTTTACTTACATCCTTTTAGCCAAATACAACCATCTATTACAGAAGCAGCTGAACTGGTTGTTTTATGTAACCTAACCACTAGATGGCCACAATTCAAAATTTCTAAATTATAAATGATCCCATTGACTTTTTGTTTTAGGTTTTAAATAGGTTACTTCCAGTGAGTTTTTTTTATTTTTATTATTGCAGAGAGATAGCCGTTGTTACTTATGGCACTTTCCTTTACGGTAATATATCTTTGTGCTGCCTTATTTGTTATTTGACAAAACATGATCAAGGGTGAGCGTTCACACAACGACCGGTCTGAGACTTGAGCGTCATAAAAGCTGTCACCCGTTCACACTGCTGGAACAAGTGTCTTAGGTCTTTCTTGTCTTTTGCTTGTTAGTATTTATCTATTTGATTGGAGAAGCCAGTGTCATTATCACTTATTTATAGCCACACTTTCATACAATTTAAAACATGGTGACTGTCAGCATTTGTACCACAGATGAAAAAGAAAAATATTATCCTGTTTACACAGAACATGTCAGTGTTAAGTGTAGAATGCACGATGTCAAGCTATAAGTTTATTAAAGTCACTTCATAAAGCTGAAGGAAACCCTGAGCAACATTCAACAAAGAATGTGAGTGGGAACAGAGAGATGAGTTTTCCACAGCACTGGACAGTTCAGGCAACAAGCAGCAGTGGCAGTCAGAGCCCTCTTCCAAACAGGATCATTCTGCCTCTGGGCACATGTGGCACCTGGAAACATTAGCCATGCAAACATATCCATTACATTGAGAACTTGGTGTGCCCTAGTTTTCCTTTAATAGTTCATGTAACACTAAACTCTATCTTTTTTCCCCATAAATGCCAGTACGCTCTAAATGCTCACACCCTGTTACCTTTTGTAGTCTTTTTCCCTTCTGTGTAATTATTATTGGCAAAATATGTTGGAATTTCAGTGCAAATAGAGCATAGTTAGGTCAGGATGTAACATGGTTCTGAGTGGAAGCTTAGTATAAAGTGCACAGAGAATTTGTGCTTTTCCTTCAGGTGGTCACCAATACCTGGGTCCAATCAAAGGCATGAGTCTACAGAGCTGAGAGCTCACTCGGACGGAGAGAGGCTTGGAAGTCCTGGTCTTGGAGCAGAGGTTTATGGTTCTGCTCTGCCACCATGGCCTGTAAGGTCTGCCTCTGGACCTGCCGGGCTTTGTTGTACAAGAAGACACCGATGAAGACGAAGACTGTGCCGACAGCGCTCAGGGCAGAGATTTGGTTACTGAAGACAATGATGCTCATCCACACGGACAGAGCGTGCTTCACGGTACTGGCAACACTGAGGAGCAGAGAGATCAAAGGTTTACATGAGGATAAAATAATTCTAAGACTGCGTCCAGATGCACTGCCTAGTGATCAGATTTAAGCACTTTCAAGGACTTTTAAAGCACCATTTATTTTATATTAAGCACCCATTCACACCAGCATATGTAGCATAATTGAAAGACCTCTTACAGTACTGTACATCATGTGAATATGTATCATGTGAATATGTGTTGTTAGGGATATCATAGTTTATAGTTAGGTATATCTACTTTAAAAAGAAACTTCTATTTCTTGCACTGGTCGGTTGCATGTTTGTAACAAAAAGAATTTCCCCTTGGGGATGAATAAATAATTCTAATTCTGATTACACTTACACGTAACATAAAAAAAAATAAAAATAAAAATAAAGGTTAAAGTAAATGCATCTGGAGATGAAGACGTTTTGTCTCTAATTCCAAGAGACATCATCGATTCTGAGATCAACTGGTAAGAGAGCTGAGCATATCTCTCTAGAGGGAGGGGTTTCCTCTGAAACCAAACCTGATGGACCAGGCTGTTCTGGTCTCATAGTCGTTGACTATGGCTAATCACGTAACATTTACATAAAAAGTTTAAAATAATGATTTTCACAATGTGTAGGTTTCATAAATTTAGACAGTTTTAAAACAGTTGTCTTCAAAGAAATTGAATTAAATCCAATTACTGGAGTTCATACTGGTAATATTCAAATACCTTTGTGAGATTTGTCCTTATTGTCCATGTAAGGCTACTGTGGATCTTGTCTTTGACTTTGTGAAGATTCAACAGCCTTGAAATATACAGTAAATTGAGCAATTATTTATTTTTGGTACACTGTTCTTTTAACTTTTGCATTTTTGGTTTATGTGCTCCACTAACATACTTTTGTTCAGACATTGCTTTTATCGTTATGCTGGAAATTAGCCTACGGCTACAATCTGGCATGTTTACATTCATGTGGTTGTGCCTCATGTGTGTTCATTAACACTGTCCCAGTCAAATAAATAATTTAATTTAATCAATCACCTGCTAACTTTTTGTGTTTCTTATGGGCCAGTGAGGCAGTGGCGCCTGCCACTTAATTAGGGATGCCAGGTAGGGCCATTTGAAAATTTAGTGGGGTCCAACTCTGAAGACATCAAGGTATCCACTGTCCTCTGTTTGTAAAGCTTAGGGAGCTTAGAGAGAAGCTTTAATTCCACAGCTTTTAAGATGTTAAAACAAGAATGATGTTTCAGCAAGAGGTATAAACACAATTCTGAAAACACGGAGTCATTTGTGGACAACGCTGAATTGTGTCACAGAGACATCTGAGGTGTTCCTGATCCATGGCTTCAGAACAGACTCAGGCCTGTTTTAATGCAGTGCAGCTTGAGCCTGAAGATCACCAGCATCCAACACTGACCTTGTGTCCCCTTTCACAGATTTCTCCAGATTATCTGAATCTTTGGATGATATTATGTGCTGTAGATGGTGAGAGATTCAAAGTCTGCAGTTTCATGTTTTTCTGAAATTGTTCCACAATTTTTAGTGGCAGTTTTCACACATAAGTTAAATTAATAAATTAGCTAATTAGTTGGAGAAATGCTCATCCAGCTGTATTTTTTATTTGTACTTTTCTAGCCTGTCCTAATCTTTTTGAGATGTGTTGCTGCCATCAAATGGCATTAAATCAAAATAGATTTAAATTAATTAAATTATTAAATTATTTTCATATTTTCCAGGATGTGTAGAAACCCTGTAGGACACATGTTCTGGCGGTGTACCATTGGGCAGTACTAATGTTCCAGTATTGATATTGCTAACTTATCTGTGCACTGGAATATGTGAGTTTTTATGGCAGAAAAATATCTGCAAACTAAAAAGATAAAACAAAGAGAACACCATCATAAAGATGGCATTACCTGAATGTTACAGGTGATATGCGTCCCATGAGGGCGTAGGCAGTGACACTCTGGAGGTGGAACAAAGCCCCGTCAAAAACCAGCAGCAGAACTATATCCTGACTGACGATGAAGCTGCGGCCGCTCTTCCCAATCACGGGAAGGTCCTGGACACAGATAAACAGATAAACATCAATGCACTTGAAGAAAAAACAAGTGCTCCAGCCTGCTTTATTAATGTCAGTTCAAAGTGAGCGTAACAAAAAAAAATAATCATTGTAAAGCCCTGTGAGAGGTTCACAACCAAAAAACGGCATGACCAACACAAGGCCGACCAGTAGTCATTCGTTGTCAATGCACATTGGCAACATCATTTTTCTCTCTAGTTGGTAAAGCGAGGTTATGTATTTACCCATTGTCATTCCTATTTTTTTGCTTGTATATGGCAGCAAACATTATAATAAAAAATACTATGTACTATTTATTTGCAAACATTTGATTCTTGAGTGTCTGTATGGTATCATCTCTCGGCCCTGTCCTATGAAGCCAGTGGAACCCAACGCAGGACATGTCTCTTCTACCCAGTTAGACAAAAAATAACATAACAATTCCTGTCTGAATCAGTGGATCATGAAGTGGAAGCAACTTGTTGCGTTAATCTTGGGCGCTTTCTCTGTGGAGCTTTGAGCGCGTTCACGTGAAACAGGTTCGGAACTTGACGACCGATCACAGCAACACGTTGGAGAAATGTTAAAATAAAGACTAACAGAACACTAAACTCATCTGCAATATGATCAGCACTGTAGACTGAATAAACACAACATACACACCAAGTAAAGAAGGAAGGAGAAATGCCTTTCTGTATAAACACATGTATAGATCTACAAGTAATAATTTAGACAGAATATCACTTTAGAATGTTGTTTGTGCTCCAAGCTGAGCAGACACTTTTTGTGCTGCCTCTTTTCTCCTCCTTGACACCTTGTTTCTCATTCCTGATTGGTCAGTTGGCTCTGTCCTCTACCTGGATCCTAAATTGCTGTGGAGTAATTAATCATTCAGCATAATGACCCTTCAGAGTATATCCTCCACTATTAAATATAATCAGAAACACTTAAAAAGAATTGGTACTAAGCTCTAGTCAATTATCCACTTCCACCTGCAGCTGCCAGGACCCAAATCAATACCTCACTGGTCTGGTCTTAAAAGTTTAAAAAGTTAAATTCATACACTTAGTTAATCATTTTCTCCTGGGTTTGTGTTACTTCCCTTCCCACTGGCAGATCTTGGTAGTAACAGTGATGTTGTACAGTGGGTAGTTGGGATTGTTGTTGCAATACTTGAGAATCAACAATTACTTCTGAAGTACCTGCAGCAGGAGTTACTACAACATGCCAATGAACCTACCAGGAGGAAAATCCATGCAGGAATTAGCATGATGACAGCTGCAGCGCTGGTGTAGAACTGCAGTTCAGGCGGGCTAAAACACATACACATAATTACAAATACATCACAATAGTCGAGGATAGGATTAATAGGGACAAGCATTTCGTCACTTACTACTGCATTTCTAGCTGAGGCTAATTTGCAGGGACAAATACATGCTAATAACTTGCAAAACCTAAAACAAAAATAAAACACTTAAAAGAGCATTTAGGGCCACAAGACTAAACTCTCTTAAAAAAAAAAAAAAAAAAAAAAAAATTTACTTGCTTTATTTCCTCCAGTTGGGAAAAACGATTTAAACCCCAAACAGTATATTATAAAACAATATATATTTTTATTACTGTTTAAAATAGAGAATTTTAAAAGATAATGTTCAGACCAGGTAGGGGGGCTTTGGCCAATCACAGCTCGCTTACGCGAAAAGAAGCGTCTACACATAGCAGATGGTCTGATCCCTTACTCTGCGATTTTGTGGACGGATCGATCAGAAGCCGTTTGTCTGCAGCAGGGTGACTCGGCTCGCGCGGCTAGTCCAAAACATTCAACATGGCGGACACTGCTCAGTACAATAAAGAAAGTTATTACTGTAGAATTACCTACCATGACTGTGAGATACTGTTATGTGCTACTGTTTTATCTTGTCATTATGTGCTTAGGTTTCCTTTTCTTTTATCACTATGTACTTAAGTGACTTTCTAATCTTTGATTGCTCAATTTTGGAAAGCGATGGAACATTTGGAACTTAGGCAGAGGCCATTTACATTTACATGTTAATCACATAACCTGTAAAACTAAAGCGAGTTTAATAACCCCGCCCACAAGGAACAGAATATAAAAATCTTAAATTCCTTTTTGCTCGCGCTACAAAAGTCTTTAGAATTGGCTGCTTATTTTGATTCTACGCTCCAGCATGGCATACTTATTTCGCTAGAGAGGTCCCCAAGCTGCTTTTGGGGGTAAGTGAAGTCTGAGACAGGGACGGCAAAAAGGACATCAGGTAGAGAAGCTTTAAGTTTATAATTAAAATGACTCCAGTCTGTTTCACTTAACGAGGCAGGGAGTCCCACAGATGACTGCCTTGAACAGAGAGTAGTACTGTACAGGTCAAGTCGGGTCAGGTTGGTACACAGTTTTATGAAATATGACTGTCTATCACAACAAGAAATTCTACACTAAAAAAAAAACATTTCCTTCCAAAGTTTTTCCTCTCTCATTCAATCAAAAGACTTTAGTGTTTAGTTCCACCCTTTGTGTGATGAAACCAGAAGACTTTTGATGACGCTTCAAACCCCTTTTGGCAATAGAAAATGACCCATACTTTGAGAGAAGTGTCTCAAACAACCTTTTCTGAAAAAGGCGTGTGCTGCTCTTGTGTGAGGTCATACAGGGTTGCCCCTCCAAACAGTGCCACATTGTATTGAACCACACTGATCTCTATATACAGCTGCCTTATTATTAACGCCCAGTTGTGGTGATCTTACCTGAACCTGTATGTGTCTCCACTGAGAAGTTTCTTGGAGAATACATTCTGTAAGCTGAGAGTAAAGGGTTAGAGGAGCTAAAACATTTTATTGGACAAGCTGTGTGTGCATAATTGCCCTACCAGTCCATAATGTTGGTGGAGAGGGCAGCGGAGAACCCAAGCATGTTAAAACTAATTTCTGTGGCTGTGCAAAGTGCCAGCCCGGCCATGACAGGAAACAGGGAAAGGTTCACCCACAGGCCTGACAATAACAAAGAACATAGACATGACAAACAAACAAACAAATGCTTTGACCCTGACAGGTTTTAGCTGCTTTACAGGTAGGACCACATGTCATTACCTGCTGCCACTGTGCCACAGAGCGGAGGTTGGTAAACAGGTTAAGAGTCAAGCTAGCTCAATAACATGCCTGTGCGTTTTTTTGAGAGCAGATATAATTTACTTGTAGAATGTGCTGCTTTTATTAACCAACACATTTAGAACTCTTTTGAGATGCTTATACATTGCTTGTGTACATCAGTGCGTGGTTCTACATTGTCATTTTTTAAAAACTTTGTCCTGTAGGTTAGTCTATCTAATCGACATTGTGATAAGGCTGAGACAAAAGTCACATGGCTCAAAGATGCTGCTGTTATCCGTGAGTAGGTGGTCAATATTAGCTTGTTGACTTGGCCTGAGTGTTTCTACGACCAAGCTTATATCAGACAACAGACTGTAACCCTACAACTGTTCCTTGCAAGACATACTATTACTTTCTTTAAAAAAAAGCTAAGCATCTCCTGTAAATCTGGTAGTGGTACAGTCCAGTTTGGGTCAGTAAACCCTAAAGAGACTTATGTTTCCACTGAGCTGAGTCCAGAGAAAGACTGTACAGTACTCTATTGAGACAATACAAAAGTTGTGTTTCACATATAAATCATATTTAAAGTGTACTTTCAAGACTGGCATGCATCTCAGATAATTTATATAAAGAGTAGAGTAAATCCTTGAAATCCATGAGGCTGGAGGTGCAGCCATAAACTGCTGCAGAAAACAGTAGACTGTTTTAAATTTATTCCAATCTTTCAAAACATTCTACATTTATAGAGCTGGGTCAATATCATACATTTTAGTGACTCACTAATGTTACAATGTTCTGCCTGTGTTTAATGCAATTATCAGACAGACATTCATCAGGGATGCATCGATGGACCAACAGATCTCAGCCCATATATCAGTCTGTGGAGGCTCTGAGCAGCTACTACCTTAAGTCCTTCATACCCACTGCAGTTTCTCTACAACTCACATGTACAGCAGTAAAACACAAATCCTGTGCAATATGTTGTCCCCTTATTTTATCAGTAAATATAATATAATTTTTGGTCAGACTATTTCTAGTTCTGCTGTACTATGCTGTTTACCTGTGTACTCCCCCAGGATGAGCCGGGACATGATGACAGTGAAGATGGGTGCAGAACTCTTCACCGTCTCTGCAAACGACACAGCTACATTCTTCAGACTCACCAAGCCCAAGACCACGGTGATGAACCTGAAATTATAAAACACGTTTATGTCTGCAGTTTAAGGTAAGAGGTTGCAGTGAATGTTGCAGTTGTTGTGCCTCTTGTGAGGAATCCAGCAAGTATGACAGTGAATCATGACACCACTAATTGCCAGTCACAATTCCATCAGTCCGACCCACCTCATGAGTCCTACGAAGAGCATGATCATGATGAAGTTGGAAGGGTATTCAGTCCTGGACTTGTGCTGGTACAGGCAGCAGGGCACAAACATCTTCAGGAAGCCAATGACAGTGGTAGAGAGCATCTGAACCGCGCCTGAGCATGACAGAAAAGTTTTAACCATTATTAGGTTCTATGGTAAACAAGAACTACGGCCAAGGCTAGAAAATTAGACACAAATTGATTTTTAGTTTTCTGAAATCCAAACTGAATTACAATATTTTCCACAGTTCAGATGATAGATATTATATTGAGATATAAGAAAAGGATTGGGAATCAACTGGCAAAATATGTATTTTAACCTTAATGAATAAATGAGGAAGAGAGACCCGTCATTGCCATTAGAATATTGTATAAAGAGGTCTCACAAAAACCACAACTGGAGGCGGACCTGATACTAGAGAGGGCCATCAAACTAGCACGCCAACGCGAACAAGTCAAGCAATAGAGTGCAGAGCCGTTTAAACTACAGTGAATGAGGTAAAACAGAAACATTATGGCACCAGGGGGAGCCATGACAAATCCCGGCAGGCATCAGGACAAAAACATAGGCAAAAACCATTGATTGTAAATAAAAATTTATGTAATCCGCCCATTGGTCCCCTATTCACCGATATTGTCGTTATGAAAGGGCAATAAAACGGCAGTTACATCCGGGCTTTTCGGCTTTTACTGTATAGTAAAACAATAGTTTTCAGATACCATACACGGACATATTAATCAAAAATTCAACCCCCCCCCCCAGAGTTGTCACGTAGTAAAAACGTAGCTCTAGAGACCAGAGCCATCTTTTGTACCAGGCTGTAAACATGAGTTTTACTCTTGTAAAGTCGGGTTTCTCCTTATATTTCGGCTTTTGGAGCCTGCCCTCTGGTGGACGGAGGTATATCGCTGTATTTCACTGTAAATCACCATATGGCCCTTACTCGAGGACCATTTAAGAGGTTCCATGAGAGAGGCTTGGTATAAACAGAACTCTCAATGATGTAACAGAATGGACAATAAAAGAGAAACCTGCCCTGCTCGCAATAAAAGATGTGGACAGTAAAACAAAATAGGACACTTTGAGATTGCATGTAAAACCAAAACGCTAAAGGAAGTCAGGCTGAGCCTGGATTCAGATGAGAATTAATTTTTCATTGGAGAATTTTTCAACATCTAAGTCAAAGCCAACTATCATTAAGGAGACAGATTTAGATAAAGACTGGGACATTGAGCTTTTAACATCGTACAGCACCCAGGTGGAAAAGTCAGCTGTGTAGTTAAGTTCCTCGCCACTATTTTGTAGAAAGAACAAAGATATATGTACTGGATTACAGTAATTTAAGGACAATATGCAAGTAACTCAACAACATATATGCTCGGGGAAGTTGAATACTGAACTGAGGGTATGTGCCGATTTAAAATGTTTGAAGAAGGAGCTTGAGAGCGAACGCTACATTTTACCCACACTGGACCAACCAAGCTACCTGGAGCTAAGGTCTTTTCTACTCTAGATGCCTCTAGCGAGTTTTGGCAAACTCCACTGGGCCTTAGCTGTCAAAAGTGAACTAGATTCATCGCTCCTATGGGCCTGTTTTGTTTCAGATGCCTGCTATTTGACAGAAGCACCCTGCTCAAAGGCCTAGACTTGACAGTTGGGATGGTTGATATCCTTGTTTAGGAATCTACAAAAGAGGAGCGAAGCTGTTGGTGTAAATTGGGGGGTGAAGAACCGAGATCCTACCTGGTAAAAATGGCCAATGGGACTGTGGCCCAACACAACAGGTTTTGTTTATTTGTTTATTTAAAAGGATCCCCATTAGCTGACGCCGAGACGACAGCTAGTCTTCCTGGGGTCCAAACAATACATACAAAACCCAATAATTACAATCACAATTAAAGCCGCAAGCGGCGATAAAGGCCCTCGCCTCCCTTGAGACCGCGGGGACACATATATTCGGAGGATTGCATGTCGTGCTTTAAAGCAAATTTGGAGCTGTTTAGATGAAAACCCTTTAGCACAAAGTGTACGATTTAGGTGGTCATGTATTCCACCCAACATAGTAGATCTTCTGTTGAGTTTACGGTATGGCTGTAATAAACTTTTCTGTTTGCCCTAAGGTGTCCTATGGATGTACCAAGTTTTGTATTTCTACATTGGAAAAATTTACTTTCATTTTCCATAGAACCAATTATTTTGACTTTTCTAGGGGTCGCCACTGAGTCATTTTTCATATTTTTTTTTCGGGGACTTCAAATACATAAATTTTTGCCGAGCTTCAATTCTGGGACCCATAAAAATGACTTTTAGTTGCATGTTTACTGGGTCAAATTGAGGATCATTTTGCAGGAAAATTATACTAAAAAAAACAAAACAAATTATAATAAAAAAAAATAAAACTCGAGCAAAAACGTCAAGAAAAACACCTGTCTATTTTACATACATGTGTTTAGCTCATTTTGCCCAAGTTTGGTGTCTGTGGAATGAATCAGCTATTTTCTGTGTTCTTTTAAAAAAGAGGTGTATTTTAAGTCGGTTCACATTTTCAATTCAAAATGGCTTCCCGTGTGTGATAGGGTGTGGTCCCCATTGGCTTTTTTGTTCATAAGCCCATGGTGGATGTGTGTACCAAGTTTCATTTGCCTACGACAAACTAAAATTTTCACTTCCCATTGACTTTTTCCAAATATTTGGGACGTTGCTATGGCAACACATTTATAGATAGGGGTGGTTGTCATTGGCTTTTATGCTCCATGACATAAGAGATGTGTGTACCAAATTTTATGTCTCTATGACAAACTAAATTCTTGGGTCCCATTATAAGTTTGTAGGGGCGCTGGAGAGCCATTTCTAAAGATAACCCTTTTATTTACATATCTTTGTGTTCAGGTCATAAATGTGCACAAACGCCTTTTGGGTCCAACTCGATCTGAGAAGGCGTTTGAGAGTTAAGAGACGTTTATTTTCACAATAATGGCCACCTCGTTACAGGCTTGCCACACCCATACCCGATAAGATATCAAAACATAGTCACAACTTTGGTTGGCACACGTGTCTAGATGATACTCACCAAATTTGGGGCCATTTAGATTAAAACACAAGGATTGCATCTTTAGACACATGGGGTGCGATTTAGTGGTCACACATTCCACCCACCTGGCGTAGACTTCCTGTTGAGTTTAGGGTGTGGCTGTCATTGACTTTTCAGTTTGCCTTGAGGTGTTCTATGGATGTACCAAGTTTCATTTTTCTACGTTGGAAAAAGTTACTTTCACTTTCCATAGGCCCAATGTATTTTGACTTTTCTAGGGGTCGCCACTGAGTCATTTTTCGTATTTTTTTTTCGGGACTTCAAATACATAAATTTTTGCCGGGCTTGAAGTCTGGGACCAATAAAAATGACTTTTAGTTGTTCGTTTACTGGGTCAAATTGAGGATCATTTTGCAGAAAAATTATAATAAAATTAAAGCCGCAAGCGGGATAAAGGCCCTCGCCTCCCTTGAGACCGCGGGGACACATATATTCGGAGGATTGCATGTCGTGCTTTAAAGCAAATTTGGAGCTGTTTAGATGAAAACCCTTTAGCACAAAGTGTACGATTTAGGTGGTCATGTATTCCACCCAACATTTTCTGTTGAGAAGGATCCTGGCAATTGGGAAATGGCATTTATTTCCCAATAGTTGCCTCTTCACAGACTCATTACGACCACAGCCACAAATCTATCAAAAACAAATTGATAACTTTTTTGCACACGTGTCTAGATGATACTCACCAAATTTGGAGCTGTTTAGATGAAAAGCCTTTAGACACAAGGGGTGCAATTTAGGTGGTCACGCATACACCCAACATAGTAGATTTCCTGTTGAGTTTACGATATGGCTGTAATACATTTTTCTGTTCGCCCTGAGGTGTCCTATGGATGTACCAAGTTTCATTTTTCTACGTTGGAAAAAGTTACTTTCACTTTCCATAGGCCCAATGTATTTTGACTTTTGTAGGGTCGCCACTGAGTCATTTTTCATATTTTTTTAGCGACTTCAAATACATAAATTTTTCGCGAGCTTGAAGTCTGGGACCAATAAAAATGACTTTTAGTTGCACGTTTACTGGTCAAATTGAGGATCATTTTGCAGAAAAATTATAATAAAAAAAAATATACCAAATTATAATAAAATAAAATATAACTCGAGCAAAAAGTCTAGAAAAACGCTTGTCTATTTTACATACATGTGTTTAGCTCATTTTGCCCAAGTTTGGTGTCTGTGGAATGAAGCAGCTATTTTCTGAGTTCTTTTAAAAAGAGGTGTATTTTAAGTCGGTTCACATTTTCAATTCAAAATGGCCGCCTTCCCGTGTGTGATAGGGTGTGGTCCCCATTGGCTTTTTTGTTCATAAGCCCATGCTGGATGTGTGTACCAAGTTTCATTTGCCTACGACAAACTAAAATTTTCACTTCCCATTGACTTTTTCCAAATATTTGGGGCGTTGCTATGGCAACACATTTATAGATAGGGGTGGTTGTCATTGGCTTTTATGCTCGTCATGACATAAGAGATGTGTGTACCAAATTTTATGTCTCTATGACAAACTAAATTCTTGGGTCCCATTATAAGTTTGTAGGGGCGCTGGAGAGCCATTTCTAAAGATAACCCTTTTATTTACATATTTTTGTGTTCAGGTCATGAATGTGCACAAACGCCTTTTTGGGTCCAACTCGATCCGAGAAGCCGTTTGAGAGTTAAGAGACGCTTTATTTTCACAAAAATGGCCACCTCGTTACAGGCTTGCCACACCCATACCCGATAAGATATCAACAACAAAGTCACAACTTTGGTTGGCACATGTGTCTAGATGATACTCACCAAATTTGGGGCCATTTAGATTAAAACACAATGATTTGCATCTTTTAAAAGGGTGTATTTTAGTGGTTCACTTTTCAATTCAAAATGGCGGACTTCCTGTTAAGTTTAGGGTGTGACTGTCATTGACTTTTCTGTTTGCCCTGAGGTGTCCTATGGATATACCAAGTTTCATTTTCTACGTTGGAAAAAGTTACTTTCACTTTCCATAGGCCCAATGTATTTTGACTTTTCTAGGGGCCGCCACTGAGTCATTTTTTGTATTTTTTTTCGGGACTTCAAATACATACATTTTTGCCGGGCTTGAAGTCTGGGACCAATAAAAATGACTTTTAGTTGTTCGTTTACTGGGTTAAATTGAGGATCATTTTGCAGAAAAATTATAATAAAAATATATACCGAATTATAATAAAAATATAACTCGAGCAAAAAGTCTAGAAAAACACTTGTCTCTTTTACATACATGTGTTTAGCTAATTTTGCCCAAGTTTGGTGTCTGTGGAATGAAGCAGCTTTTTCTGTGTACTTTTAAAAAGAGGTGTATTTTAAGTCGGTTCACATTTTCAATTCAAAATGGCCGCCTTCCTGTGTGTGATAGGGTGTGGTCCCCATTGGCTTTTTGTTCATAAGCCCATGGTGGATGTGTGTACCAAGTTTTATTTGCCTACAACAAACTAAAAATTTCACTTCCCATTGACTTTTTCACATTTTTGGGACGTTGCTATGGCAACACATTTATAGATAGGGGTGGTTGTCATTGGCTTTTATGCTCCATGACATAAGAGATGTGTGTACAAAATTTTATGTCTCTATGACAAACTAAATTCTTGGGTCCATTTTAAGTTTGTAGGGGCGCTGGAGAGCCATTTCTAAAGATAACCCTTTTATTTACATATTTTTGTTCAGGTCATGAATGTGCACAAACGCCTTTTTGGGTCCAACTCGTTCGAGAAGGCGTTTGAGAGTTAAGAGACGTTTATTTTCACAAAAATGGCCACCTCGTTACAGGCTTGCCACACCCATACCCGATAAGATATCAACAACAAAGTCACAACTTTGGTTGGCACACGTGTCTAGATGATACTCACCAAATTTGGGGCCATTTAGATTAAAACACAATGATTTGCATCTTTCTGCGCAAGGTGCGAATTTAGTGGCCGCGCCTTTCACCCCACATGGCGGACTTCCTGTTAAGTTTAGGTGTGACTGTCATTGACTTTTCTGTTTGCCCTGAGGTGTCCTATGGATATACCAAGTTTCATTTTTCTACGTTGGAAAAAGTTACTTTCACTTTCCATAGGCCCAATGTATTTTGACTTTTCTAGGGGCCGCCACTGAGTCATTTTTGTATTTTTTTTTTTCGGGGACTTCAAATACATACATTTTTGCCGGGCTTGAAGTCTGGGACCAATAAAATGACTTTTAGTTGTTCGTTTACTGGGTTAAATTGAGGATCATTTTGCAGAAAATTATAATAAAAAATATATACAATTATAATAAAAAAATATAACTCGAGCAAAAAGTCTAGAAAAACACTTGTCTCTTTTACATACATGTGTTTAGCTAATTTTGCCCAAGTTTGGTGTCTGTGGAATGAAGCAGCTTTTTCTGTGTACTTTTAAAAAGAGGTGTATTTTAAGTCGGTTCACATTTTCAATTCAAAATGGCCGCCTTCCCGTGTGTGATAGGGTGTGGTCCCCATTGGCTTTTTGTTCATAAGCCCATGCTGGATGTGTGTACCAAGTTTCATTTGCCTCGACAAACTAAAATTTTCACTTCCCATTGACTTTTTCCAAATATTTGGGACGTTGCTATGGCGACACATTTATAGATAGGGGGTGGTTGTCATTGGCTTTTATGCTCGTCATGACATAAGAGATGTGTGTACCAAATTTCATGTCTCTATGACAAACTAAATTCTTGGGTCCCATTATAAGTTTGTAGGGGCGCTGGAGAGCCATTTCTAAAGATAACCCTTTTATTTACATATCTTTGTGTTCAGGTCATAAATGTGCACAAACGCCTTTTTGGGTCCAACTCGATCTGAGAAGGCGTTTGAGAGTTAAGAGACGTTTATTTTCACAAAAATGGCCACCTCGTTACAGGCTTGCCACACCCATACCCGATAAGATATCAAAACATAGTCACAACTTTGGTTGGCACACGTGTCTAGATGATACTCACCAAATTTGGGGCCATTTAGATTAAAACACAATGATTTGCATCTTTTTGCGCATGGGGTGCGATTTTAGTGGCCGCGCGTTTCACCCCACATGGCGGACTTCCTGTTGAGTTTAGGGTGTGGCTGTCATTGACTTTTCAGTTTGCCTTGAGGTGTCCTATGGATGTACCAAGTTTCATTTTTCTACGTTGGAAAAAAGTTACTTTCACTTTCCATAGGCCCAATGTATTTTGATTTTGTAGGGGTCGCCACTGAGTCATTTTTCGTAATTTTTTCGCGACTTCAAATACATAAATTTTTCGCCGAGCTTGAAGTCTGGGACCAATAAAAATGACTTTTCGTGCATGTTCACTGGGTCAAATTTAGGATCATAGGTCGACAAGAAAGATAAAAAAAAAAAAAAAAAAATCCGAGCAAAAACAATAGGCCCTCCCGGTCATCACCGGCTCGGGCCTAATTACTTCCAAATATATTCACATGAGAGAAAAATACAAAAATGCAAAAAGTACTAATTAAAATAATAAAATAATGAAAAACAACGTAGCACATAATACAACCTCATTCAACCAATCCAGGCAATATTATGATGTTGACAACAAATACAGTCTTAGTCTTTTTTTAAAACCAGTTTTTCCCTTGATCTCACGAACCCCAACTGGAAGATTGTTCCAAAACACAATTGACCTATAAAACACGGTCCTCTTCATAGAGTCTGATTTAGGTAGGGGTAGTCTGTCGACTATTCGCCCCTCTTGTGTAATGTGAATGCATATCTGAATAGTAAATTATATTATCATAAAGAAATTTAGGAGTCCGAGTATTAATAATTCTATGAAGGTATACTAACATATTAACAGATAGTCTATGCTTGACCATCAGCCAAGCAAGACGTTCATGCATCTCTGCAACACTAGTTCTCGAAGAACAACCAAGAACCAGTCTTGTTTTGAGCCACTTGTAATTTTTTTAAATGACTACTTGATGCAGCAGACCATACAACAGAACAATAATCCAAATGACACAAAACTAATGTACAAACAACACGACTAAACAGCTGTGAATTTAGAAACTGTGCACATTTACGCGTAACTGCAACAGCTCTACCCATTTTAGCAACAACTGTGTTAATGTGATCAGACCATGACAATGTGGAATCAAGCCAAAGTCCAAGAAGCTTCACCTTTTTTACTTGCTGTATATTTTGACCATTTACTTGTATATTAATTTTAGGATTATCAGATAATCTATACTTAGAACCAAATATTATACTCATAGTTTTTGAAATATTTAGAACAAGTTTATTTGTTTTAATCCAGTTATACAATTTGCTAATCTCACAAGACAGAACCTGATTAAGCAGGCACCTGCTTCCCGGAGAGGAGACTCCTGTTGAACCACAGAGTGCCGACCTGGTGGCACCACAGCAGGCCTGTGGATCCCCGGTTATAGACATGGCTGCTCCAACTGAATCGCCCATAAGCCAGCCATTGCCGGAACCTACTACAGGGTCTCTCTTGTCGTCTGCCCTACTGTGATAGTGTCTTCCAGAGGGCTTGAGTTTAAAACGGCCTCTTAGGTTTAGGGACAAAGTTATTCCTGTTTCAAATGGGCAAAATAATCCCATTCAGGAATAGAGGACCGTCTAGTGTAATGTCCTACACTGTTTAATGTGACTGTTTAATGGAAAAAACTATTTTGTTTGAAAACAGGAGAATGTTATATTTTTAAGAAATGCATGTTGTGCGTTTACATGGCCAAACAACAGTTTACTTACGTTCTTTTCTTTTCAGAATATGGACTGGGTGAAGTCAAGTGACTGATATTGCCAATTTTGACAATGTTATCTTTAGTCTTTCAAGAGGGGAGATGTTGTAAGGCTACTATAGTTGTTACCACCGGTCACAGTGAGAGGACACTATGTGGCGGGGGTTCTGGGGAGAGAGAGCTATACAGTTCAATGTATGCTGTGCGACCAATTTGGACCTAATTTCTCAATAGTGCGACTAAGAAAAATCTGAGGTAGCACTGGTGTGACCAGTTTCTCGAGGGGAAAAAAGGCGTGCTCAATAAATTGTGGGATGCCATTAAAATCCTAGGCTATGTCCAATTGCTCACTTTTTTTGTTTTGTTTTTTGCCGTTTTTGGCAGCTCATGTATGAACATTTTTAGAAATAGCACCATTCTACTAAACCCAATTGATTTAAGATTTTAATCAAGCACTTTTAAAAGGACCTATTTTTGTTTAAGTATTTTCCATTTTCCTTGTTGCTGAAATTCAATTCATTACTTTCAAGAAGCGTGGAAACCTAGGTCCTTTGATCTGGCAGTGGTCTCGATATAGTCCTTTATTTTTTGGGCCACTTTTGATGCAAATAAACAGAGGCACCGCTATTGTTTGTTTTGGTTAATTCGGCAAATGGCGCCGGAGACCCACAATGCATTATGCAGTGACGTTAGTTACAAACCTCTAGACCTTTAGTGAATTGCTGATAAACTTGTTGGAAAATAATAAAGCCCCACTCAGAAAGCGATGCACAGGACGATAACAGCATTTCATAGAGCTTATCAGCTGCTGACAGTCTCTGTCTCCACTGCAGAAAGTTTATTGTAAACAAAGCCTTTAAATCTGTTTCAAAGACACTGGGGCAGGGCTCTCCTTTTATCTTTCACAAAAAAATGAAAATGGCTACTTGTGTTTGTAACATTTATTCTCAACGCTTTGTTTTTACAGAACATTAACCCTAAACTTTTACAAAAGGTTGGTGTCATCCACACTTTACATTGCATTTGAATTTTGTATATGCATTCCTTTAGCTGTGTACCTCACACTACATTCTGTGCACAATTATTAGGCAAGTGATTATTTTGACCATATCATCATTTTATCCATAATTTCCAACTCCAAGCTGCATAAACTTGAATCCTTATTGGATTTAATGCCTTTTAGGTGATGTGTATTTGTGTAACGAGGGAGGGTGTGGCCTAAGGAGATCAACACCCTATATCAAGTAGGGGTGGTTAATCTGTCCGATTTCCCGATTCGATTACGATTATTGAAGTCCCGATTCGATTACAGTCGATTTTCGATTAACGATTCTCGATTAGCGATTATTGATTTTCCATTTCACAACAGTAAACGAAAATACACTACAAAGTGATTGCAGTATTAAAAAAAAGTCAGCTACTGAATTACTTAACTCTTTTATTGAGTAACGACAACTCAAAGCACTTTCTGTGTCGTGTAGTTATAACTTCAGAATTATTTGTATGTAGCTTATGTTCTGTAGAACACAGAAATTTATACATCACATTGTGTTGTGACTCATCAACTTGAAGTAAACAATAACAAATAAATGAAAGGCTTATTTCCTTTAGGAAGTAGATCAGAACCAACATACTGTAGAAATTTGACAATTTTCTTCTAAGGTGGCGGAAGACTGCAGATTGCAGTCGAAACATGTCAAGGAAAAGAAAAGATTTTTCTCCACCTGAACACCTTGTCTTTCTAGAAGAAAACTGTCCAATTTAATCATTAAGAAGACAAAATGAACATTTTTGAACAACTTACTGTAGCTATACTGTACTGTAGAACACAGTGACAAAATGCAACACACTAACTTGTGAGCAATCAAGTTGTACTAAACATTCATAACTCTGGAATGACCAGATTCTTATGGAGGAAGACCAGCTGGTCCACATGTTGTGGCTTGAGTGTGCTCTGTTGTGCTGACACAATGTCTCCCGCAGTGGAGAACACTCTCTCTGCAGCAGCGCTTGTAACTGGGATACATGACGGCATGAGTTTTATCAACATGTTTAGAGCTCCTGCCATGAAAACCAAAATGAATCCACACGCTTGCTTTGAGCCCAGATGGAGCTGGGTGGATCGGTTGGTTGCTCGTTCCTAGTTGTTCCATTTTACACACCTGCTCTGGCTGCCGTTACACGCGCTTGCTAACTGGAACTGGGCGCGTTCGTGACGTTCAACTCCCGGTATAACATTTTTAAAAAAAAAAAAAAGGAAAACTTTTTTAAAAAAATAATTGATTTTTGAAAATGTATTAATCGATTCATACTCGTCCATAACATACTCGCAATTAATCAATAATCCCCACCTAATATCAAGGTGTGCATAATTATTAGGCAGATTCTTGTCCTCAGGAAAAATGGGCCAAAAGAGATTTAACCGACTCTGAAAAGTCAAACATTGTAAAGTCTTTCACGGGGATGCAGCACTCTTGAAAAATGTAAGATATTGGGACGTGATCACAGAACCATCAAACGTTTTGTAGCAAATAGTCAACAGGGTCGCAAGAAACGTGTCGAGAAGAAAAGACGCAAATTAACTTTTAAAGATTTGCAAAGAATCAAACGTGAAGCTACCAGGAACCCCTTATCCTCCAGTGCTGCCATATTCCACAACTGCAACCTCCCTGGAGTGTCAAGAAGTACGAGGTGTTCAGTTCTCAGAGACATGGCCAAGGTAAGAAAGGCTGAAACCTGACCACCTCTGAACAAGACACATACGTTGAAACGTCAAGAATGGGCCAAGAAATATCTGAAGACATATTTTTCAAAGGTTTTGTGGACTGATGAGATGAGAGTGACTCTTGACGGACCAGATGGATGGGCCCGTGGTTGGATCAGTAACAGACACAGAGCTCCATTTCGACTCAGACACCAGCAAGGTGGAGGTGGGGTACTGGTATTGGCAGGTATTATTAAAGATGAGCTAGTTGGACCTTTTCGGGTGGAAAATGGACTCAAAATCAACAATCAGACCTACTGCCAGTTTTTAGAAGACACTTTTTTTCAAGCAGTGGTACAGGAAAATGTCTGCATCTTTCAAGAAGACTAATTTTTATGCAAGACAACGCTCAATCACATGAATCAAAGTTCTCCACTGCATGGCTGGCCAGTAAAGGCCTTAAAGATGAAAAACGAATGACATGGCTCCCTTCTTCACCTGACTTAAACCTTATTGAGAACTTCTGGGCTCTTCTTAAGCAGGAAATTTACAGTGAAGGTAAACAGTACACCTCTCTGAACAGTGTCTGGGAGGCTGTGGTTGCGGCTGCACAAAAAGTTGATTTTGACCTGATCAAAAAACTGTGAAAAAAAAAAAAAAAGTCCTTTTTTTATTTCAGAAATGTTTACTTGTAAATTTTGAGTTTGTTCAATATTCTCACTTTAACAGGTGAAAATAAACAAGTGAGATGGAAAAATGTTTGTTTTTCATTTAGTTTCATAATATCTTTGCACACTAATAGTTGCCTAATACTGGTGTACATGTAGATATTATTTTAATTAAGAAAGCCAAAGGTTGCGAGCTACGGGTGACGTGTTGGAGACCCCTGCACTAGGGCCTACAGCTCAGAGAGAACCATAGATTGTAAATAAACATGGATGTTATCCACCCATTGGTCCCCTATTCACCATTATGGTCATTACGAATGGGCAATAAAATGGGCTTTTCGGCTTTTACTCCATAGTAAAACAATAGTTTTCAAATAGCATAAACGGACATATTAATCAAAAATTCTCTCTAAAAGCTCTAGAGACCGGAGCCGTCTTTTGTACCAGGCTGTAAACATGATTTTTACACTTGTAAAGTCACCATTGGGTTTCTCCTTATATTTCCGCTTTTGGACTCTGCCCTCTGGTGGACGGCGGTATATTGCTGTATTTCGCTGTAAAATCGCCGTATGGCGGCGCCCTTACACAAGGACCCTTCCATGGGAGAGGCTTGGAGAGAACACACGTTTCTTTATGAATGCACTGAAGCAGAGTCTTGACACAAAGACAGATGTGGAGCACAATTTGATCACTTGTTGCCATTGCTTGTGCGATATAGCAGAGATAAAAAGATGTTAACCTTACGCTGCAGCTGAATTCTTGCAAAATTTGGGATTTTCCAAACTCGGGTAAATCCATCTTGTATAGTGCCAAGCCAACCGCTTGTGTCAAACCATGTGCTCACCGCCCTCTTGTGACCAATGGAATAGTAAAAGGAAAGTTTTTAATTTGAGAAATGCAACAAGCGTCCACTTCTCTTTGTTATCAACATGGCTACACTGAAAGACATTAGCTAACGCTAAGAAATGTGGCACTAAAAGATTTTCTGGAAGAATATGTTTGTGCTCTATTTCTACTGGCTTTGGCATATTCTACACACTCTTTTCATTGGCCAATGTTCATTTACCAATTTAGTGTTGGTTAACGTTCCTTTTATTCGCAGATTCACTTTACAAAAACTTTTTTGTTTATTGTTTCTCCATAGTCTGCCGTACTCTGGTTATGTCAAATGAATCGCTGCTATGATTGGCTAAAACAAATCATGTGGTAGGAAGATACTAGTCGGAGCTTCATCCAATCAGCTAACAAGTTTCCGACAGAAGGCACCTCTTTTTTGCAAACACTTTCAACAGGAGCCTTCCCAGATGGTTCTGTGAAACCAGCAACCCTGCTGTGAGCAGTTCTATCTGGCAGAGTTAAGTTACTCAGTTGGAGCACTCTCAAAAACACGGGAGACCAGTTCGAATCTTGGACGGGTCAATTGCCCAATGTTATCCCCTTCTCTCGAGCCCTGTTGTCAACCTACTGTCAATAAAAGATAAAAAGGCCTAAAAATAAATAAAATAAAATAATCAAAAGTATTATTATGGATAAAATGATATAGTACAGTTGATGGTAACAGATCTTAGGTTTCCCACCCCTAACCAGAAGCAGTCCTGGCCCTTCTTACCCAGCATACTTGGCTCCCCCTCCAGCAGCGACAAGATGTACTTGTTGAGGAAAAGCGTACAGAAGCTGAAGAAGTACCAGAGGCCCATGTAGGACAAGGAGCGCAAGTTCCACACTCCAGACTCGGCTTCAATCACGGTGGTCTCGGTGACTGTGATCTTCAGCACCTGTTCCCCGGGGAGGCTCTCACTGCGGGCCAGCACCACACGCTCCTGCCGGGTGCTCAGCGGGGACAGTAGTCGCCACAGTGGGTGTCTGGAGGTGTGCCAGCCTCCTGTCATTGCACCTGCTACCTGTGGGCTCCCCAGGACCAGCAAGAAGAACAGGTGAAGGGAGGCGAGAGATCACAGGAAGAGTTCTGATGATCTCAGTCCATTTTGGCTGGTCTAGCAATAGCACCGTTCACTACAATAGTGTTATCCTTTGTGGCAGCACCTGGGAGATCCGTGACCATCAATGCTAGAACAAAAAGACACAAAAAATATTAACTTAAAAGCAGACAAGTTCAAAGTCTATATTGTTTATGGCCCAGCAGTGCTGACAAAACACCACCCCCATGTGCAGGTCTTATCTACTACTCTAAAGCCAGACTTGACCCATGTGCTGTAGTCCAGATCTCACCTTATTAGTGTCTGGTAGATTATCAGAAGTAAATCAATTCCAGTCTGAATATGTGACAGAGAATCAAATTGTCCATAGACATTATGTCACTGCCCACAGTATAGCTGAGGTAAAGATATTAGCCCCACAGTGGTGATGTTCTTGTTATTTTCATGAGATATGTTCAGGTCTGAGTCTTACAAAAGACTGTAAATCTGTTTTTCAAATACCTGTACTAATTGTACTACTCAAGATGTAGTCTACCAACTGTTCAGTCACTCATTCACACTGTTCAAGTGTTCTTGGGCAATAGCTGGAACACAACCTTATGTTTGTGAGAGGAAATGGAAGCATGGTGTACAAATGCTTTGAGGGCAGAGAAGGTAAGATAACAGGATATAAACTTCATTAAAACCTCATGCCAGGGGATGTTTTTACAAAGTCCTGGCACAATTTTAGGTGTGTAGACAAACATTCAGCTTTGCTCTGGTCTTTTATGGTCTTCTTTTTGTAGTTTCAACAACAACTGCAAACTACATAGGCTACAGAAGTCTACTGTTTCCGTAATAACGAAAAAGGGCTTTAGAAAACATAGAGACAATGAAACAGACAATGCGTTAATTCTGTCCACTAGAGAATGCATTAATGACCAAAACTTACCCAAAAAATGTTTTCGATAGTCTTTCGCCTTTCTCCGAAATTCAATCACCTCGTGTCTGGTGCAGTCTACGCTGTTACACACTGGGAGGAAGTGGGACAATGGTGTCTGCTAGCCGCTTTTTGTTTGCTGCAGCGCTGAAGTGAAACTCGAAGGTGCAGCATTACCTCAACCACAACCGGCCATGAGCACAGAGCAAACAAAACAAGGCTACATCCAGTGAAGACAAGCATTTATGTTCACATTCTCTCTAAGGTAGACTATTTCTGGCGCCCGCCGCGGAGACGTGGCTGTGGAGTCAGGACATCAAAGAGCAGTGTCAAGCTAACACACCTGTCCGTTCTGACATCAATGAGCGGAAGTGGCAACCTCAGCTACAAAGTAAAGGAAAATAAGACCGACGCGACGGAAAAAACTTTAAGTTAGTTGTAAAGTTGGTGTTTATTATGTATTAACACTTGAATGCACGCACACTTTACTGAATACATATAGCTTGTCGATGTTTTTTTAAAGAGATAAAACTATAAAGTACTTAAAAGCATTAGAAACAAAAAATAAATATTAATATTCAAACGATAAATTTTATTTTTCAAACGGATTCTGAATCTACTCCATGAGGTTTGGGAGTTCTCACTTGTTCCCGGCCATTGATTGTATATAACTGTAACTCAAAACACATCGGGGTGTATTCTAGAAAGCAGGTTATATAAAGCAGTGCTTTAAGTGGACCAAAAAAGGTGCCGGTACTCTATTATAGACTACCTCATCCCCTGAGGTAACAGCAACTATATTGAAGGTGTTTTATATACAGCAGACAACAGACAACTTTAAAAAAAATATATATAAATCTTTTATTAGTTTGTGGATTTGCTTGAGCTAGAAAGAGCTACTGAACATAAATAAAATGTGCAAAAAGGTATTGAAATTGTTTGTAACAAAACGTACATAAAATAAATTATAAAACATAACATAACCATAGAACAGTAGAACATAAACATTGTCTTAAAGTCTTGAAGATTGTTCATTTCTTTACCCCTGAAAATAAACAAAAGCAGATTCAGCAAAATACAATACAAATACAATAGTACATCAAATAAAAAATAAGAAGTACTGTACAAATAATTTTACCTAGAAAAGGCTCCAGCACATTTTGGACTCCACTTTCCTTGCACTTTGGGCTTCACAGTTTGTGGATGCTGCACTTCTCCTCCCAAGTGCCAGCCATGTCTGCACATATGTTTGTGCAGGCTGCAGCGATATCATTCTGGCTTGGTGGGGTGTCAGCCACCTGATTCTGACCGTGTTCTTTTAGTGCTCAGAGTCTGAAGCCAGGAGAGCATATTAAGTGTTGTTCACTGTATTTGTATTTTTACCGAGCCGAGTGTGCGCGTTTCACACACCCTCTCCGGCCACGTTGAGTTGTTGACACTGACAGCTGCAAAAGCGACGCATGCGCTTTTTACTTGTAAAACTCAAGGGTATATGAAAAAAAAAAAAAAAGTTGAAGTAAAAGCATCTGGACTCGAGTCCAGATGCTTTTACTTAAATCTTTTTTTTTTCAAGATGTCCTGGATGACTGAGAACCTTCACAGACATCAAGGGTGTATGGGTAATATCGTCTCTGCTCACGGTGGGACGAATTTGGAAGCGTGCATTGTGAAGGGCATTCTGAAAAGCGGCAGTGCAGGAAAAGGATTAAAACCTCTATTAAAACAGATGTCCAAATGAGCGTACCGGTACGCTAAAAAGCACGTTCTGGGCGCACGGAGAAGTGGTATGTTCAAGAGATATATTTGGAAGTAGCGGTACTGAGTACCGGTGCGTACCAGCCCACTTAAAGCACTGATGTAAAGTAAGCAGATAACCTCAACTTTCAGTTACAAAAACGGAAGTAACAAAAAAAGGATTGCAAGTAACCATAGCAACTTGCTCTCTGAACATAACCTGCTCCGGGGCAGGTTATGTTCAGAGAGCAAGTTGCTATGGACCGTTCTCACGTGACGTCAAGCACAGTTCTATGATGACGTTGCTACGTTCTTGGTTGGCAAAAAGTGGTTGGCACTGCCGTAAAAAAGCAGTACAATTTTAACATTTTGAGCCTCTAGCCTCGACAAAACACTGTGAATCTGAATATCCTTACTTTAACCACAGATCAGTGATGCAGTTAAACTAATGGTGCACATGAGCCTGTACAGCGAGCGTTATGAACCCTGTAGTGATGTCAGTCACGCCACCGTGAGTTACTCTCACGGGATGTCACGGTCCGTGACTCACGGATTAACGATTTACGCTTTAAGCACCTTTACAGACCCTCAGAAAGTGTTTGTTTTACTCAGAGAAGCTGAAGAAGATCTGATTAACATCCTGCCTTCTGAAACAAAAACAGATGGCCAGTGTTTTTAAATCCGGGACCGTCAACAGACATCATTGACATTTTGTTTTTACAGGCCCCAAAAAGCCATAAAAATGCAGAAATGATTGAAAGTAAACCAGGACATGTATGTGTGTTTCAACATGCGTAAATATGCATTTCATCTGTATAAATCTCCAGTACCAATGTATTTGTGTGTTTACCCAGATAGCAAAATCTTCCGGGCCTTTTCTGGATTCCTCTGGCATTTGTTTGGTTTGTGTACGTTGTTGGCAAATGGATGGCAAACCTGAAGAGTCCCGGAAGCGGTGGTGACGCAACTGAAAGTGGTGGAGGGAGGGGCATTATTTTATGGCTCTCTTCTGGCAAATATGAAACATGCCAGATTCAACGTATTTTTCAGTTGCTGATGTGAGAGTGAATTAAACAAGTATTTCCTCTCCAGTTTTATCATTTTATATATATATATATATATATATATATATATATATATATATATATATATATCCTCTAATGGACAAGGTTGTCTTTGTCATAATTTTATGAAATTACATGGTTACACAATTTTTTAAATGTATGTAAAGGTAGGGTCTGACCGTAATTAACTTGACATAATAAAATAAAAACTTATACATGATATTTAAGTATGAAAAAACTAACTCATTAAAACATTTATGATTTACCCTTTGACCTTGCTGCCGCGCCATTTTAAACGGAGTCGGACAGTTCTCATCCTCACTCAGACTGTACCTGAACTGCGTTGAGGTAAAGTGTGTTGCTTAAGCTGAATTATGATTTATTTTTGTTTAGTAATTCCATTAACTGTCCTGCAAATAGCCAGTAACCAAATTATATTTCCTGATGTATTGGTGGTAAGTTAAGTATGATATGATAAGCATAAACTGTCCGGTTTTTGAATGGTTGTACCAGACCTTAGCGTCAGCACTTAACCAAGCCCGTTTCTCTTGACCAAACCAAATCTTCATGTACATTTCCTGACAGAGATTTCACCGGTGACTATCAAGAGCCAAGTAAAAGTAAGGTAAGTTGTGTTCTGTATGTTTTTTTTTTTTGCATAGGCTACGTAAACGTCTTTTATCTAAGTAGTTTTTTTTCGCGCCGTAACGTTAACGTGCCCTCGTGAGCACCAGGCAGATTGTCATGGCAGCTTTAGATGACAGGAATTTGATGAGAAAATTGCATATGGCGTATGAATAGGCAGTTTATTTGTATTATATTAACACATTTTTTGAGTATTCAATGGTTGTTTGAAGAAATCCGTATAAAAGCCACTTCTTCGTATCTATTTTACACCGCATGGCGTGGTCAAAATGGCGCTGTCGTTATGTCTGTTGGTCACCGAAAGAATGCAGGAGGCAGACATTTTCCCGCTTTATTCTGCCTACTAGTGTACATGAGGGATGCGCCAGTCTTATTATACATTTGAAATTTACATGTTTTCCACTTAGTTTTGGGCCTTTATAAAAACCCGCTTGAACTCTCACGCATTCACCGTGAGGCCGGTGACACACTGGCTGTGTGGCGTTTCTGCTGCGTGTCAGGCCGGCGACACACTGGATGCGTGGCGCAAGCGTCTCAGCTGCGTGGCGTGTCTGTTTTTAATTCGGCTCCCATGTTAACAGGTTAGAGCATGCAGACTGCCTGCGTGAGCCGCGCGTCTCAGGTGCGCCTCGAGCCGCGCGGAAAACGCGAAAATGCATGCTAGAAATAGAACCGACGCCTATTTTTCACGCGACACGAGTGTCGGAAGCGTTTCAAGGCAAAATATACTAGGAAAATATGTTTACATGTCATTTTGTACACAATACATATTAATTCATGACATTTTGATATTTGAAAGTCTATAGGTTGGCATAAATTCAGATATAAATGTAATTTAAAAAATAAAATAAATTATTATAGATTTTCAAATATTGCACCTGTCAAACATAATCTATTTTGCCGTCAATACTGTTGACGGTGTCCTATCAGTAGGTGTGTAAAAAAAAAAAGTTTATATTGTTGTCATGAAGACAAGAGCCTGGTTTTTCGGTGGCCTCCCTCACCTACAGCAGCTGCAGCGCGCCGCGTCAGACACGATTCTGGTGTGTAAGACACAGAAAACGCGAAGCAGCCACCACGCTTCTGGCACTAGCTTACTTATGATATAAAAAAAATCTCGGATTCTGTCAATTTTATGGAAAGGGTCAATAAAAAAGCTGGAGAACAATTGTCACATACCTCAGGAAAGCAATTTAATGACCATAATATAGGCCAGAGCACATAAGTTGGCTAGAAAAAAAGTAGCTATTATTTAGCTAAATATGTGTAGCCTATTATATTACACATTTATTATATTTTTACTGGTATCATTAATGTTGTTATTATAATAAAAAACGCATTACGTTTAATTGGAATTATTTTTAATACTACAAGCTGATAAGGCTGTCTGTATGTTTACAGTTTTAGGTGAGGTTTTTTGTGTACCTTATATTTATCCAAATTAGTCAATATTAAATCAAATCACAAGAATTTAACTGAAATGCTTAAATATGTTTCAAGCAATAATAAAAAACATAGCTTACCAGATGTTGTCACTATACCTAATAAAATTCAGTTTATAGATACTAAAATGTTTTGACAATCACAATACACTTATTGTGATGCAAGATTTTTTTTTTATATCCCCAAAAAAAAATCTCACTCCAAGCAAAACTCAAAAGTTGGCAGCTATGAGTTCGTGTTGTTTGAAAATCAATGTACCACAGCCTTTTTGTACCCTGGAAACTCCAGAGTTCTCGCAAGAGCACAATTTTAATTGTCGCTGCGAGACACTCTGGCAATGAAAAATGATGCACATTACTTTTTCCACTTGTATTGCTGGGAGCCAATCACATCGGTGTATCTGATATAGGTGGTATAAGATCACTAAACTGATGGCAGTCATGGTGCTATCCAATTGCGTAGAAGTCCGGACGTTTTAGTTTTTATCCTCACCAACAAAAAAATGTTCTTTCCCGTGTTCATTGCACAGTTTCTATCTTATTCAACAATTGAGCCTGACAGATTTTTACATGAAATAAAATTATCAATGAGCTGCAGGCTTCAACAGGAAATATTTTTCATTACCTTTTCTAAGTATTTTTGAATGGAGCTGTTTTATTTGGCTAGTGTAACACTGTGTGCCTTGATCAACGTATGTTTATTGAAATTTGAAAGATTTGATTTCAAATTTCAATACAAATAAATCAAAAGAGCAGTGGAGTTGTTTATTATGTGACTAAGGTTTAGCCTACAGTACAGCCTAGACTACTTGAGACATACACTGTTCAAGACATGCATATAGAGCTTTCTTCTCCCTTTTCTCTTAATCAGTAGCATTAACAAATGTTTGTGTTTGGTTTTCCCCAGTTCACAATGGAGCGGTCCCAGTGGAGTAACATGCGCAAGCGAGCCATAAAAAGGACAAATGACAGAATTTTAGAGGTACAAAGAAGTCTTTGCACAGGTGTCGTAGAGCACAATGAGATGGTAAGTAGTGACTTTGGTGAAGTTGTGGACACTGACGTGAGTGAGGATGAGGAAGATGATGAGGAGGATGATGAGATTTCTCCTCCTTTAGATTTGTCCACTGCTCTGTCTAACTGGGCTGTTGAGTATGGTGTATCATTAATGGCATTGTCTGCTCTTCTGTGCATCCTTAGAGTGCATCACCCCTTTCTTCCAAAGGACGGGAGAACCCTTTTAAAAACGGCAACCAGGTACACTCTGGAAAGGTTGGCTGGTGGGGTGTTTTTCTATTTTGGTATTTTGAACATGTTTCGCAAAACATTTGAGTATTTGTTGTCCAAATTTCCAGATAGAAATGTTTTCATGTTGCAGCTTAATTTTGATGGATTGCCACTGTTTAAGAGCTCGTCGACTCAGTTCTGGCCTGTGTTAGGCATGTTGCGTCACAAAGATTATGTTTCCAGCAGGCCACTGTTAATTGCTTTGTTCTGTGGTGAGACTAAACCCACTTCATTGCAAGATTATCTTGGTGCCCTTGTTCAAGAATTGACAATGCTGAGAGAGGGATTTGTCATAGGCTCAAAAACCTTGTTTCTGAAGGTAAGTTCGGTCATTTGTGATGCTCCTGCTAGAGCCTTTATCAAACAGGTGAAAGGCCATTCAGGTTATGCAGGATGTGATAAGTGTTTACAGCCAGGTGTTTATGCTAATCACCGCATGACATTCCCAGAGGTAAGTGCTCCTGAAAGGACTGATGAGTCATTTGCGATGGTCAGTCAGTTTCCTCATGATTATATGCATTTGGTTTGTTTGGGAGTAATGAGGAGGCTCTTAGATTTGTGGTTTGGCAGTTCTGGCCCTCTTCGGTGTCGTCGTTCGGGTCGTGACATGCAGGAGATCTCTGAAAAGCTGGTAAGTTTGAAGGCATTTGTCCCAGTTGAATTTGCTAGGAAGCCAAGGAGTCTGGCAGAAAGACTAAGGTGGAAGGCAACTGAACTCAGGCAGTTCCTTCTGTACACCGGTCCTCTTGTTCTTAGGGGTGTGTTACCTGAGGAAATGTATAACAACTTCATGCTGCTATCAGTTGCCATCTCGATTTTAGCCAATCCCCGCCTTTGTTCAGCTCTAAATGGGTTTGTGAAAAGGTTACTTGTGTCATTTGTGGAGCACTTTAGTAAATTGTATGGTCCTGAGTTTGTTGTCTACAATATACATGGGTTGATTCATCTTAGTGATGATGTAAAGATTCATGGTCATTTAGATGTGATCTCTGGGTTTCCATTTGAAAATTACCTGTGTACATTAAAAAAAATGATCCACACAGCCCTCTAACTCAGGTGATCCGTAGAGTGTCTGAAGTTCACAATCAAAAACATAGCGTTGAAGTCAAGTGGCCAAAAACACAAGTAAATATAGAGCATAGAAATGGGCCTGTACCTGACTTGTTTGAAGGTGATGTTCTTCAATTCAGAGAACTGGTAATGAATGGTGTGCACATCAGAATTACAGAAGGAGACAATTGTGTTAGAATCAATCAGATTGTTGCTTTGGTGGAAAATATTATTGTCTATAAAGGCCAGGAGTACATCATCTACCGTGAATTTGCAAAGATGGGGACATTTTTTAATTACCCAGTTGACTCTAAAGAAGTAGGAGTTTTTGTAGTGTCAAATTTGTCTTCAGATTTAAAATGTACAAGGCTGAATGACGTATTCAAATATTTCAGGATGCCATATGGGGAACAGGGCAGTTTTGTTGTCATTCCCCTTTTACATCAAAAATAACTTTTAATCCCCAACCCCATCCCTCAGTGTATTTCATAGTGAGCTTCATTAAGACAAATGAAGTGGAGGTGGTGCCAGGTGTGTGGGTGGAAGGAGAGGTCTGTAAATGGCCTAACTACAAACCCGATGCCATGTTGAAGGCCATCAAGAACTGTGAGATGCCTAAGGAGACCTGGACAAGTTATGACATCAGGGTTCTTTACAAAGCAAGTAAGTGTTCACTTTAATCCATTGTTCATGGTTCAAGACTCAATTAAGCCACTTTTTTATGTATTTCTTAAAATTTAAATGTAACTGTAACACTTGATTTTAAAGTGTCAACATAAGAGCAAGCCTTATTAGCATGATGCACATCATGAACTTTAATGACACTTATGTTTATGACTGGTGTCATTAAGTGTATTTATTTGTTTTTTGTAATGTAAAGTTGACACTGGGATGCAGACATTACAAGAACCTAATGATTTAATATATAACAATCATGATCTTATCTCACAACACCAATACCGGCTTGGGTAAAGCTTTGTTTTTCACTTGGTTCCCATTCTTGACAGATAGCATTAGTGAGGCAAGGTTGAAACTTCGCCGGGCAGAAGATGACACAGACCTCCAGTCAGAAGCAGAGGAGGAGGCCAAAAAAGAAAACCCAAGTATGTCGCAAATCTGCTGAATGTGTTGCACTCAGATTTTGCTCAGTTTGTCTACATAATGTTTGTCTTTAAACTAAGGCATGTAAAAAGATTTAAGCATTTAAGTTGCCAAATTTCTGTAAGAAGTATCACTGAAAAAAATAGTATGTGGGGTAGTTGGTGAGAAACCATAACTGTGGGATTTAATTTACTTCAAAACCTTAGTTTTATTCATGGATGGGTCTCTTCATAGTAGGCAGTGTAAATGGGCCTTACACGGCTGTAGGGTTGTAAATAATTTTAGTTTTCTCTCTTCAAAGACCAAACCAGCGCTTCCTCTTGAGTCAGGAGGAGTCTGATGAGGAGCCTGTGACGCGCAAACCAGTCCTCCCTAAGGTCCCCTCCATTCCACCTCTGCCGTCACTGTTGCGTGATGCCATTTCCTCATCAGATGAAATATCTCCGCCAGCTAGTCAACTTGCCTCTCTGCAGCCGTTTCACGCCCTTGGACCTCCTGAGTCATCCTACCATCTTTCCTCCCAGCCATCTCGCCACCATGGAACTCCTGAGCCATCCTACCATCTTCCCTCTCAGCCATCTCGCCACCATGGAACTCCTGAGCCATCCTACCATCTTCCCTCCCAGCCATCTCGCCACCATGGAACTCCTGAGCCATCCTACCATCTTTCCTCCCAGCCATCTCACCACCATGGAACTCCTGAGCCATCCTACCATCTTCCCTCCCAGCCATCTCACCACCATGGAACTCCTGAGCCATCCTACCATCTTCCCTCCCAACCATCTCGCCACCATGGAACTCCTGAGCCATCCTACCATCTTTCCTCCCAGCCATCTCGTCACCATGGAACTCCTGAGCCATCCTACCATCTTCCCTCTCAATCGTCTCGCCACCATGGAACTCCTGAGCCATCCTACCATCTTCCCTCTCAATCGTCTAACCATGGAACTCCTGAGCCATCCTACCATCTTCCCTCTCAATCGTCTCGCCACCATGGAACTCCTGAGCCATTCCATCTTGCCCCTCATGCTGCTTCTGAGATGGACCTGCACTCTGGTGAGACCTTATGCTCTATTTCCATTTACAATTAATTTCTATGTTACAGCTGGCAAGGAATTAACCGTTTTTGTTCTGGTTTCAGCATTACTACGAGAGATCATTGCCAAGCAGGAGGTGATGTGTGATATGCAAAGAAATCTGCTGCGGATTGTTCAGGATCTCTCTTCTACACCTACACCACATGGACACCACATGGACGGAAGTTTCCTGCCGTTGAGGGATGCTGAGTCTCTTTTGGCGCTGGACCGCGACATTAAGATAGCCCAGAGAAGAGAAAGGACTTGGTAATAATTACTTTTATCATTAGTAGAAGGATTTTTTTTTCTGAACTTTTTTTTTTTTTTTTTTCCGCTTTCTCTGCAATGAACATTCATATTTTCAAAAAAATGTTTTTGTTTTTTGTTTTCCAGGTGCTGACACTGGGCCTTGCTGGGGGCGTAACCCTCAAGGACACTGTGTGAAGGGTCATGAAGATGCTTCTTCAGAATGACTTGGCCTGCAAAATCAATTGGACAGGCCTCCATGGCAAAACATCATTCCAGGGCCTAGAAGTCAAAAATGTTGTTACAGGTAAAAGTGTTGGTTAGATGTACCAGGCAACATTTTAAGGTTCATTTACCAGCTTTGTAGTCACTTTGATGAGCTGCCACCCCTCAATACAGGGTGAATAAAGTGAATACACTCCAGTGTAGTGGCCACCGTTTTTAGAGGCAAATCTTTGTTTTTATCAAAGGACATAAATGCAGATAAATGTATTTTGTTTTTCAAAATAACCATGAATGTGTGAAAGAGGTGTTAGTCTATCGTTCGTGGCTGGACTACACATTATGATATAGTCTGGCTTGTCAGGCTATGTATACCTCTCTTTTGTAAGGTCTTAACTTTATAGTGGTAAAGAAACTGTATGAACAAATTATGCTATCCTTTCCCTTAAGTCTGTCACACAAATTTAACAGAAGAATGGGACTTAACTTAAAGGCCTAAATGAAATTTAAGTTTAAATGGCATTGCCTGTCTTTACTTGCCTTTAAAAAGTCTCATTTAAACTCTGAAACCTGCCATGATATCTTTTAATTGTTTGTTTCTAGAAGCCATTCGGAGAAATCCTGGATGCAGAGAATCTACGAACCAGGAGGTGGAGCAATGGTTGAGGCGTTGGTTGTATTTGTCTGGCGATCGAGAGGGGGGTAGGAGGAGGAGAAGCACTGTCCTCCACCACCAGCGACCCACCAACACATAGTCAGGCACATCAACACATAATGTCAGGCACACACACATATGCATTTCATAAATAAATAAATTACTCCAGGATATTGGTTTGTTTGAACTCAGAGGGAGTGTCAGCCACATTAAAAAAGTTTACAGCTTAAGTCATTTGTGAATTAATGCGTATTGGAGACGCGAACCGTTTTAAATGATTCAGTTCGATTTGGTGAACTGGTTCAAAAAGATCCGGTTACATCGAATGATTCATTCACGAACCGGATATCCAGACTGTTTTGATTTGAACTCTCTCTCTCACAGACACGGAAGAGAAGACAATGCTGAATAAAGTCGTAGTTTTTGCTATTTTTGGACCAAAATGTATTTTCGATGCTTCAAAAAATTCTAACTGACCCTCTGATTTCACATGGACTACTTTGATGATGTTTTTCTTCCCTTTCTGGACATGGACAGTATACCGTACACACAGCTTCAATGGAGGGACTGAGAGCTCTCGGACTAAATCTAAAATATCTTAAATTGTGTTCCGAAGATAAAAGGAGGTCTTACATGTTTGGAACAGCATAAGGGTGAGTTATTAATGACATAATTTTGATTATTGGATGAACTTTAACCCTTTAACATTACCATTCATAGGTTTCATGGTTTCTTGGTTTTGTTCATATTTCATGGTTTACAAAACTGTATTTTTTTTTTCTTGCTTCTAAAACCAAGCTTTGTTCCATAATGTTTTTACATTTTATTTTCTTAATTTTTTGTATAAAAAAATGAATAATTGTAAATGTTTACCTATTTAGGTAATATGTTTATGTTGACTTGAAAATAAACACAAATTTTCAGCAGTTATGGTTTCCTGGTTTGATTTCTCTTTGAATTGCATGGTTGCTGTTGGGCACAGATATTGAATATTGGCCAAATTAGTTGTTTTAATATAATCTGGCAGAGTTGTGGCCTGTGCTCGGGAGACATCTGGCTTTTCCATGGCGACATTATGGCATGAATATGGGACAATTTTGGGTCTTCTGGCTCTCATCTGGTAAGGCATTGGCATTTTTCTGGCAGCTTTCTGGTGTGCTTTTGGCAAAACTCTTTGGGCCAGTTTTGGCCCTGCATTCAGAATCAGAATCAGAAAGAGTTTTATTGCCAAGTATGCTTGCGCATACAAGGAATTTGTTTTAGTGACATAAGCTACCAGTACACAGAGACACCAACACACAGACAACAAATAAGTGTATAAACAGACAACAAATAAGTGTATAAACAATATAAACAATTGTGCTATAAATGATAATTGAATAGGATTGAATAAGATGCAGGGATGTACTAGGATGGAGGGGTAACAAATGAATATAAGGATATTGCACTTTTTTTTTTTTTTTGCATAAGCATAAGTATAAGTGGGGAACATTTAACTGTTCGTGAGGTAGATTGCCTGGGGGAAGAAACTGTTTTTGTGCCTTGCTGTTCTGGTATTTGCGGCTCTGAGGCGCCGGCCAGATGGCAAAAGTTCAAAAATGGGGTGACTTGGGTGTGAGGGATCCAGAGTGATTTTATGAGCCCTTTTCCTCACTCTGGTTGTATACAGTTCTTGAAGGGTGGGCAGGGGAACCCCAATAATCCTTTCAGCAGTCCGAACAGTTCTCTGTAGTCTTCTGATGTCTGATTTTGTTGCTTAGCCAAACCAGACAGTTATAGAAGTACACAGTACAGACTCAATGACGGCTGAGTAGAACTGTTTCAGCAGCTCCTGTGGCAGGTTAAACTTCCTCAGCTGGCGAAGGAAGTACAACCTCTGCTGTGCCTTTTTCACGATGGAGTCAATGTGAATGTCCCACTTCAGGTCCTGTGAGATGGTAGTACCCAGGAATCTGAATGACTCCACTGCAGTCACAGTGCTGTTTATGATGGTGAGTGGGGAAAGTGCAGGGGGGTTTCTCCTAAAGTCCACGGTCATCTCCACTGTTTTGAGCGTGTTCAGCTCCAGGTTGTTAAGACTGCACCAGACAGCCAGCTGCTCAACCTCTTGTCTGTAAGCAGACTCATCACCGTCCTGGATGAGGCCGATGACTGTAGTGTCATCTGCAAACCTGGCGGTATGATTGCCATAACTAAGAACAGTGTTTGGGCCATAAAAGGCCCAGAACAATTTTGCTATCTGGGTATGAGTTATAAAAGTCTACGTCATTTTATGGAGACAAAAGGGATGTTTCAACAAACTTAGCTTAAACCAAAGCAACCCCCCCCTTTGAACAAAGCCGTGTTGAAACACGCCCCTTCGAGTCGAGTACAAAATGGGTGCGCGCCAGGAAATAGTTCTCTTCTAGTCTAGTGATGAGTCGTTCATGAACGATTCGTTCTTTTTGAACGAGTCTTTAATATGACTCGGGAATGACTAGTCATCTCAGAGAGCGAGTCGTTCATTTTTGTGTAGACCCGCGCATGTGCATTGCACCACATCTCATACAGGAAACAGAAAGGAGTCATTCATCTCCCGAGTCGTTCGTTCGTTCGTTCACCAAGTCCCAGCCCCATAGAGAAAGAGTATGCAGTTACCGGAAACAGAAAGGAACTGTTCATCTCCCGAGTATATATATATATATATATATATATATATATATATATATATATATAAGTATAATATATAATTTGTTTATAATAGTTTAAATAATAAAAAAACAAAGTGGCACTAACATTTAACACTAAAAATAGACTGACAGAAACAAATGGAACTTTTTTAATTTTCAGATAATGTTTATTGCAGATATATTTTGATCACTTTATAATAATTCCTAAACATAATACAATACAGTCAATAATATGAGTGTAATGATGTTGCGAGAGACTGAAGCGGTCACGTGACAAAAGAACGAAACTCAGACCCAAAGACTGACTCATGAAATGAACGAGTCCTTCTGTTTCTGCGTTCAGCCTACGGGGACTTGAATGAACGACTCAGAGACTCGGGAGATGAACAGTCCCTTTCTGTTTCCGGTAACTGCATACTCTTTCTCTATGGGGCTGGGACTTGGTGAACGAACGAACGAACGAACGACTCGGGAGATGAATGAGTCCTTTCTGTTTCCGGACGGACGGATGTATTAGCTACAGCTACATGAGGCTGTCACGGCCCAGACCAGACATGTTGACGGAATTAATGCTAAGCTAAATGTGAAGTGACAAAGTAAAAAAACTATTTGGATTAAGAGGTGAGTTGAACTCTCTGCCTGAAGTAAGCTGCAATGAATTTATAATTTATTTTTCAAAGTTTGGCCATGAATGCATTAGCTTATAGTTATTATAGTTTTTATTCCAAAAGTACTAAACGTATTAAAAATTGTAATATGCAACATTTTAATTAGATTCTGCTGAAACGAACGAAATGACTTGAAAAAAGATTCGTTCATTTTGCTGAACGAGACTTAAAGAACTGAGTCAGTAAAATGATCCGAACTTCCCATCACTATTCTAGTCCTATTCTACGTTCTTCTGTCGTGCTACTCAAGCTCCTGCCTCTCCTGTAACTTAGCATTAGCTTGCTCATCATTTTTCTAGCCACGTGGCATACACTCTGTTCCAAAACGTTATTTTTCTCTCTAAAGTCTACGCGTATTGATTATTTTTGATAAACTTTGTTTTGACTTCACTTCCGCGCGAGGAAGACATTTTTGTAGTTTTCTACCAAGACGTGCGCCTGCTGAGAGAAATTTTGACTGAACAACATCTCATAAAGCAAGTTTTAAGCCAAAGCAAGACAACTTCTCAGACTTTCCCATAGGGCTGGGCGATATGACCTAAAAATAAAATCTCAGATTTTATATTTTTTAATTCGATTTACGATTTTTTTTCCGATTTCCCCCCTACTTATTAAGAAAAGCAATAAGTACAAACGGTAGACAACTTAATGCAAATTTTGCTTTTATTTAAAAGCAAGACAAATGTAACCCCCATTTCTGGGATGAATAATAAATAAATGAACACCCTGTTGGTACTTGCGGCTAGGTAGCTCATATCTGGGGTCTAAGGTTTTAATCAAATTAATAAACCCAGTCTTCTCCACTGTCTTTGGCTATGTGCAAAGTGACCGTTTTAGTGATTGTTCTCCACCGTGCCCCTTTCCTGTCATATGCGGTGCCGTGTGAAAAGGATTCGGCTACAGTTAGCTGTTTTTTAGCCAAGGTTTGTTGGTCACTGCGGGTTTGTTCGTCTCAGAGAGACTGGCATTTTTCATATTCAGCTGGATGTCTCTGTTTCATGTGTTGGAATTGGTTTGTGGTGCTGCTGCCTTTGACTGCAATGGGCTTTAGGCAAATGTTGCAGCGTGAGGTCTCTTGATCCACGTCTGTCGCAGTAAACCCATACCAGTTCCATAACAGATGATTTTATTCCTTTCTTGGGAACAAACTTCCCACTTTCACCGTTAGCCATGTTGTCGCTTTCTGTTGCTGTTTTGTGTGTGCTGAACATGATGTTGTTGTTGTCGCGTGTCGTACTGCTCTGCTATGTGAAACTAACGCTACGGAAGCTCCGGGGAGCCAAAAATGTGCCGTTACATAAAAACTCGATTTACTTATTTTTAAATCGCCCGCCACAAAAAAATCGAATTAATTCATTCAATCGATTTTTCGCCCAGGCCTACTTTCCCAGTGACTCCGGAAAAGACCAAAGACTTGTTTTTATCTGTAAGCCTGATGCTCACGGCCTGATCAGCTGATGCCAGCAACGGTACTTCTTCGCCTGCTCTACTAAAGCCGCCCAGCGACCCCGCATGGAGTGGCGTGCACGTGCAGACATCTTTACCGTTGTGGACTTCCAAAACCAGGACGGACCAAGCCAGAGCGGGAAGTAAACCTTCGTGCTCTCTGACGACCGCCGAACTGGGCCAGAAACAGCCACTTACAAAGTAAGCAGCCACGTGACACATGTGAAAGAGCTTGGCGTATTAACTGTTATAGGCTTAGTGCTATGCGTGTGCACTTTTACCTGGTTCTGATCAAGCCTTTCTCATGGAACCTCTTAAAAGTTCCTCGAGTAAGGGTGCCGCCATACAGCAATATACAGCGATATACCTCCGTCCATCAGAGGGCATGCTCCAAAGTTGAAAATGAATCCTGCAAACATTAGTAACAGACAGGCCTCAGGCGCACTTGATACACAGACACAGACTCCACGAGACCAAGAAAAGAAAGGTTTTATTAAGTGCTCAGTGGTAAAGCGGTTGTCCCTAAACTGGAAGGTAGGCGGTTAGATTCCCGCTCTCCCCACAGTTCATAGTGTCGTTGTGTCTTTGGGCAAGACTCTTAACCCACCTTGCCTCCGGTGGTGTTCCAGCTGTAACACTGGTGAATGGAAGCTTAGAAGCTTAATGTAAGTCGCTTTGGATAAAAGCCAGTGGCGCAAAAGAAAGGTTTTATTAACACACACACACACACACACACACACACACACACACCACTGTACTGCGCAAAAAGGGGGTATGCGCTAAATGCTGCGCATAGGGGCGCAGCACCTTGGGGCGCCAAAAAGATAGTATTAAAAAATGAAAAATAAATAATTTTTTTTATTTTTTATTTCTTTGTGGTATTTCTTTATTTTCCTAAATGTAGCTTAGCTGCTGTTGTGCGTTTCTAAATTATTTCAGTATTTCCTCAATACTATATAACATTTTAGAGGACCAACAAGCTACAGTAGGCGCCCTCCTTAGATTCCATATATAGAATTAATAGAATATTGCAAGTGGGCGTGGCTGGCGGGGGCGCCATGAGCGCACTGAGCGAGCAGGTAACGTTACGTACAGTTGTCACAGTACGCACACAGTTGTCTTTGGGGCTAAAAAAAAAAAAGAGAGAGGGAAAAGGAGTGTCAAGGTATGGGACAGCTGATAAACAAGTGGATGGTGAAAGGCAACAGGTAGGATTTAAAGTGAGACCTTTGTGCTTGTAATATTAATGTTAACAAACTAGCTAGCGTAGCTAGCGTTAGCTAGCGTTAGTCAACAAACTGACTAAATGTAAATGTGATGTCTGAGAGGTGCAGCGGTGAGAGCTCGGCGGTTCTTGAGGCGGCCCATCCACAAATTTACTATTTACTTGAAGAGGAATTTTCGTGTGGTCAGGGCGCATAAAGGCATCTGTAGTTTTCTATTTGTGTATTTGCGGAGCTTCCACTCCCCAGTCTTCACTTTTTCTTATGCCGCCTCCTTCTCTACCTGCAGACTGAGCTCGTGCGTCATCTTCGCGCCAGTTATATAGGCAATAAAGTGTAGGCCGCAGGCACCCGCTCTTTTTGGATCAACCCGTGCATCACTGTCCTGTACCATTGTTACATGTGTGTGCTTTGCTTCATTCTTGCAAGAATTAAATCTAATCATTCATTCTAAATACCATCCATGGCGCCCCCCGAGGCAGACGTGTTTGCCAGCTCCGCGCTAAAATTTCGAACTTTTTCTCTTTTTTGTATGTTTTTCGTGTTTTTCGTTCTTTCTGCAGTGCACAAATGCCATGCACTGCTAACATACAACCGACAGGCATTATTGGACATCGCCAACTCACGAAACTTTGTTTTTAGTGGTTCTATTCCGCTGGAGCTGCAGCTCATTGTTAATACCACCAAAACTTTTACCCGAGGGCCACGAAGCACCGGTCTCGAGTGAGTTCGCTGACCCCAGGAGAGTGCCGGAGGCAGCGCAAGCGAGGCAAGAGGAGGGCTACATGCTAGGCTAAAAGCTCGCTAGCCGACCACCGCTACCCAGCCTCCTGTTAGCGAATGTGCGTTCCCTGGAAAACAAATTGGACGAGCTACGAGCCAGGATTTCAACCCATCGGGAAATCAGAGAGTGCTGCGCCTGATTTTCACGAGACCTGGCTCTCAGACAAGGTCCCGGACAACGCCATTCAGCTACAGACTCACTCGCTTCACCGAGGCGACCGAACGGCTGCATCCGGTAAGTCTAAAGGCGGCGGTGTGTGTGTGTTTGTAAACAACTCGTGGTGCGAAGATATACAGACTGTTGACGAGCACTGTTCACCAGATGTGGAGTTATTACTGCTGAAGTGCCGTCCGTATTATCTACCGAGGAATTTACTGCTGTGTTTTTGGCGCTGTTTACATCCCCGCGTGCTGACGCCACAGCAGCACTCAGCAAACTCCATGACGTCATCAGCGCGTTAGAAACGGCTCATCCTGACGCTGTTTTTATTGTTGCTGGTGACTTCAACCACTGTAGTTTGCGGACTGTATTCCCAAATACCACCAGCATGTTGACATTCCCACCCGTGATAAAAACACTCTTGACCACGTCTACAGCAACATACGTGGTGCATACAGGGCTGCACCCGCCCCACTTCGGACACTCAGACCACATTTCTTTGTTCCTGTACCCTGCTTACAGACAAAGACTGAAACAAGCACACCCTGTCACCAAACAGATCAAACTCTGGACCCGGAGAGCGAGATCACCCTGCAGGATTGTTTTGCACTGACAGACTGGGATGTGTTTAAAGCTGCAGCCACTGTGGAGGACTCTTCCATTAGCGTACAGGATTATGCTGAGTATGTGTCTGGGTACATCAGCACTTGTGTTGATAACATCGTGCCCACCATACAAATCAGGAAGTTTCCCAACCAGAAGCCCTGGATAAACAGTCAGGTACGTCACATGCTGCGTGCTCGCTCTCTTGCATTTAGATCAGGCAATGAGAACGAGTACAAAGCTGCAGTATGGACTGAGAAAAGCCATCACAGCGGCCAAGAGGCAGTACAGAGAGAAGCTGGACAGCTTCTACTCTGCGATTCAGAGCGGATGTGGCAAGGCCTGCAGCACATCACAGACTACAGGACCACCACCAACAACATCGCATCAACAGACAGCCTGCCGGATGACCTCAACAATTTCTACGCCCGCTTTGAGGCTCCCAGCAACACTGCAGAGAGGAGCTCACACACACCTGGATCACCCAACCCCCTCCCTCCACCAACCATCTCAACAACACAGGTACACAGAGCTCTGAGGAAGATCAACCCCATAAAGCAGCAGGACCAGACAACATTCCTGGGCGGGCCCTCAGAGCATGTGCCAACGAGCTGGTTGATGTTTTCACCTCCATCTTCAACCTCTCCCTCAGCCAGCGCATTGTACCACCATGCTTCAAGACCACGACCATCGTCCCCTGCCCAAGAAGAACCCACCCACCTGCCTGAATGACTACAGGCCAGTGGCACTCACTCCAATCATTATGAAGTGTTTGAGAGAGTGGTGCTGGCCCACATTCAGAGCAGCATACCGACACCATTGACCCCTGCAGTATGCCTACCAACAGATCTACCTCGGATGCAATCGCTACTGCCGTCCACTACTCCTCTCACACCTGGTAACAAGGACTCATACATACGGATACTTTTTATAGATTACAGCTCCGCCTTCAACACGGTCATCCCACACAAACTCACCCACAAACTGTCCACACTTGGTTTACACCCCACCCTCTGTGACTGGCTCCTAGATTTCCTGACTGGCAGGCCTCAGTCTGTCAGGATTGGTAATAGGACTTCAGCCAGCACCATCACAAACATTGGTACTCCACAGGGCTGTGTACTCAGCCCCATCCTCTACACCCTGTACACCTACGACTGTGTCGCCTCTCACAAGGACAACATCATCCTGAAGTTTGCTGACGACACCGCAGTGATAGGACGACGCTGGCGGTGACGAGGCAGCTTACAGGAGGGAGGTGGCCAGTCTGGTGTCATGGTGTGAAGACAACAACCTCACCCTCAACACGGACAAGACAAAGGAGATGATAGTGGACATGAGGAGGGAGAGGAGAACGCCTCAGCCACTGTTCATCCGGGAACTTGAAGTGGAGAGGGTGAGCAACTTCAAATACTTGGGTGTCCACATCAATGAGGACCTCACTTGGACACCTCACATCACACAGCTGGTCAAGAAGGCTCAACAGCGGCTGTATTTTCTGAGGAGGCTGAGGAAGTTTGGCATGTCGCCCAAGATCCTCAGCAACTTCTACAGCTGCACCATTGAGAGTGTCCTGACCAGCTGCATCACTGTGTGGTACGGCAGCACTTCTGTCATGGACCGCAAACGCCTGCAGAGAGTGGTGAAGACTGCGCAGAAGATCACCAGGACTCCACTGCCCTCTCTGCAGAGCATCTACCACCGCAGAGTCCACAGAAGAGCTGCTTCCATCCTCAAAGACCCCTCCCACCCACAACATGGTCTGTTCACACTTCTACCCTCAGGACGGAGGTACAGAAGTGTGAAATGCAGGACTTCCAGAATGAAGAACTCATTCTTTCCCTCTGCCATAAGACTCCTAAACAGCAGATAGGAGTCTACAATCACAATCACAACATTACATGAACAATTGTTTACCTACTGCACTACCTCACTTTACACCGTCACTTTACTTTACACGTCACTTTACACCATCACAACTGCACTACCTCACCTTACTACACTTTACACTTTTTGTATATTTGTATTTTTTTTGGTATACTTCCATTATTATTACTTGTATATTTGTCTTATTTTTTTATTTTTACTTAATTGTGTGACATTTTACTGTGGACGGCAAAGTAAGAATTTCATTGTATAGGGAAACATGCTTTCTGTCTGTACACATGACAATAAACACTTTGAATCTTTGAATCTTGAATCTAAATTGTACGCCGTCTCCATCGTCTCTCTGATTTATCTGAACAAAGAATTCTTATAACAAATGATCACACACCCAAATAAACTTCTGTAATCTAAACAATGCTTGTGTTCCATTTTCAGGCACAGTTACAGCTGCTGCTTCTTTAGCGTCTACCCAGAAGAAAGTTAAGAGGTCACTGGCCTGGTCTTTCTGAAAAGTGACCAATTACAGGAGGGCCAGTGTCTCCGGTGGGTCCCACCCCCAATCTGCAAAAAGTTCCACCACAAGTGAGCAGGTCTGTCCACACTCGAGCAGAATAAGCATGCAAATCTTTCCCCACACGAGCAGAATTTCACATCAACGGTGCAGCGAGAGGAGTGCATGAGGATACTCATGAGTGAGCAGAGGACGTTCATGTGTGTTATTTCCTTGCATGTAGTTTTCAAAGTGAGTAAATCTTAACGCATGTGAATTAAAAAAATCTGCTTGTGATTGTTTTTATTGCGCCTCTTGAGTTTTGTTTTTATTTTGACACCATAGACAACAATTACTTACAACTGTGACAGACAGGGTGGTTTCTAGAGAGTCCAAATGTACAGCGTCCACCAGGAACTGCAGGACAATAAAGCACATTATATTATACCCAGGCCCGTCGCGACAAGGCAAGCAAACCAAGCAATTGCTTGGGGCCCCGAGCTGGTCTGGGGCCCCAGGACAACGACCGGTTAAGAATAAATGCAACGACACTGTGCGAGCGCCCCTTTGATCGTCAATGCTGTAAAGTGCAATGACACTGTTATCGGGATCCCCCTCAAGGGGGCCCCTCTCAGTAGTTGCTGACAGCAGCCTGCCAACGTGATCTCTGCAGCCGGCAAAATACAAAACCTCCTCGGCAGTCATGAAGAGGAATTATGCTTCAGGAAGCCAGAAGAGAAAGGAAGAGGAGGATAAGAAAAAACAAGATAGTGGTAAGTGATAAATTACACTGGATAAAATAGCTCTACTTGTCAGTCTTGTACAAATGGTGTAATTATGCAGCAGGTTAGGCTAGCAAAAATATGTTTATGTTAGCTAACGTTACCTGCCTGATGGCAAATGCTGCTTGTAACGAACAGTTAGTGCAACTTTTTTTTTCGAATGGACGGAATATGGTTACTGTAATATGTTTTTTAACGGAATAAAGAAGATGCAGATCTGTTCCAGAATCACTGTTTATCGTATTTAATGACATGACATTGCTGTAGCTTTGTAATAGGTTTTGATGAAAGTGGCATAGCAAATAGCATGCTATACTTTTCCACCGTAATAATCTATTTACCAAATGGGGGTTAGGAAAGGAAAACCACACAATAAATTCCGTGCATCAAACATTAGCTTGGGATATTTTTAAGCAATGGTAAGCAGCTGCCTGCATCCCTTCCCTTCTAATACCAAAATATGGAAATGCTAACATTGCTAACGGTAAACTTTATAATAAGTAATAATACTGTTTGCTAACAGTTAAATGACAATTAACTAAAGATTAATTAACTATCAATTTACCATCTATTAATGATTGTTATTATAAAGTGTTACCATGTTTTCTTTCTCCCTCAAGGTGCTTTGCTTAAATTTCTCAGCCCTCAGGCTCTTCCTAAGGATACCTCCACTGATGAAGGTAGAGTGAATTTCTCTCACTGAGCTGTTAATAGTGACCTCTTTCAATATGCTAACAGTGAAATGGTAAAAGTACTCCACCGGTAATTTCAGATTTTTTTTTTCCAATTATTTTCCCAGCTACACCATCAACTTCATCTTCAACATCAACATCTACAGATGCATCACTTCTTAGTGCTGATGTTTCCTCTATAGCACAAGGTACCACAAGCTCTATAATTATAGTTGATATCTTGCACAGCCCAGAGTTTAAACTGATAAGTGTGCTGTCATATTATTAGAAAAAAAACAGTGCAAATCACTATTGAATTGCCACCAAACTGTGTAAATACCAGTCACTTTTGCCCATGGACAGTTCAGAATTTTTAATATACAGTAGTGCTTGTCAAATTTCTAGGTGTCAGACACTCACTGATGCATTCTGTACCTGAACATATGGATTATATTAATAAAAACATTATTTTTCCCCAGCTACACCGTCAATACCATCTCTCACAGTGGAAGACACTGCATCCAGAACAGAAATTAAGTCTGCACCACTTCCCAACACTGAGGTTTGCTCTACAGCTCAAGGTACCACAAGCACTGTCATTATAGCAGATGACCCTGCGCAGTGGCCAGCAGTCCTGACTGATAGTGTGTGCTGTCAAATTGTTAAAAAAGGACCAGTACAAGTCACAAACATTGTTTTCCCGCAAAATTCTGAGAATCCACCTCGAAGATTCACAAATGACAATTACATGAGAAGCATGAAAAATGGTGAAAAAATTCTTCGATCATGGATGTTATATTCCATGAGAACAGACTCTGTGTTCTGTTTTGCCTGCACTTGAGATCAATTCATCTCTCTACACTTTTCCAGACCATGTAGCCACTTCCCCCTTTGACATGCTTAATTACATATACAGTGAGAAGCTACTGGATTTGTACAGTAATTTAAGCATTGCTTTGCGTCTACTCCTGACTCTCCCTGTGTCAGTGGCCTCTGGTGAGAGTAGCTTTTCAGCTTTGAAGCTGATAAAAAATTACATGAGGTCCACCATGGGCCAAGAAAGGCTCACAGGATTGGCACTTATGTCAATTGAGCGTGATGTTCGCCAGTCTTTGGACATGGAGGACATTGTGATTGCCTTTGCAGAAAATAAGGCTCGCAAACAACAGTTTTAGATAATTTGCACATGTTTGTGAGAACTGAAAAATGTAAATGTGAGTGTGTGTGTGTGTGTGTAAGTAAGTATGTTGTATTTAGTTATTGTGCACTTTTTAATGTATATTTGATTTTATGGTACAGTGGTGTTTTTTTCAAATGTTCAATGGTTGAAAATGCTCAAATTTCAAATATTTTTTCAAGCAGTATTTGCATTGTTAACATTTTTACTTTATGTAGAGTATATGCAACAGCAGTATTTGCACTGTAAACCTTTTTTATTCATGCACAGTATATGCAACAGCAGTATTTGCACTGTGAACCTTTTTTATTTATGCACAGTATATGCAACAGCAGTATTTGCACTGTGAACCTTTTTTATTTATGCACAGTATATGCAACAGCAGTATTTGCACTGTGAACCTTTTTTATTTATGCACAGTATATGCAACAGCAGTATTTGCACTGTGAACCTTTTTATTTATATACACAGTATAGTGTGTGGGTGAACTTAAACTGTATGGCTATGCTGTGGTTCCTGTGGGGGTTGGGGGGGGGGGGGGGGGGTGTTCCATGTCCATTTTGCTTGGGGCCCCCAAATTCCTTCAAACAGCCCTGATTATACCAACAATAAACACAAACACATTAGTAACATGTAAGAGTATTACAAATAGGTTTACAGTATACATATGCAGTTTTGAAAAAAATAAGCCTGCATAGTGCACAAGTGAAACAATGACTACAAAAAGCCAGGTTTTTTGCAAGATGGCGCCGCTCTGAATGGTTTGCCGTCCACGTCTCTTGACTTTCTTGCCTTTTATTGTATTTATCCTGTTTGTCACTAATAATGTGTCATCGCTATCGGTGTATGAACGCCTGACTCTGCTAAAAATACGGGATATGGTGAACAATCCGACTAGCTCTCCCTGACACTGGGTGTTTGTTGCCGGCCGGTGAGGATTCAGGTGCGGGGCTCCGTGCGAGGCAATCTCCGCCCGCTCAATCATGCCACTCTGCAGTCGGTGAACTGCAGGTCAGACACGCAGCTTTGATAAACACTCAATCGCTCACAAATAAGACCTTCATCCTGAACGACTTGATTTCCACTCATGACTTGGATTTTCGACTTGGACTTGGCTAAAACCAGGTGATAAAAGCGCTTTCTCGGAGCTCCTCCCTCCCGGCTATTCTTTCCTGAGTACGCCGCGAGTGTTAAGTCGTGGTGGTGGTCTGGCTTCTGTATTCAAACAACACTTGAACTGTTGTCTGCTTCCTTCTAAAAACTACAGTAGCTTTGAGCTTCAGCTATTCTTGGCTCAATTTGCATGTCCTCTACTGTGTGCTGTTGTCTATCGACCTCCAAAATATAATAAGGATTTTATTCCGGAGTTCTCCGAGTTACTTGCAGAATTACAAAAACAATACGACAGTTTACTAATTTGTGGTGCTTTTAATATTCACGTTTGCTGCCCATCAAGTCAGCTGGCCAATGACTTTCAGAGCCTTCTTATCTCTTTGGATCTGACACAATCAGTGAACGCGCCCACACACCAGCACGGTCACACATTGGACCTGATCATTTCTCATGGACTCACTGTATTAATCTCAGAAATAAGTCACATTTGCATTTCAGACCACCTTCCTGTTATGTTTGAATTCAAAGGCCCTGTCCCTGCAGCAAAATCTCTTACTCCAGCTGGTCACCGCCGCATCATCACTTCCACCACAGCTGGAGAATCTGCTGCTGCCTTTATGAACACTAGTCTTTACTCTCAGGACGAAGTGGTCTTCCCACTCTGCATAGAAGTCTTCATCTCCTCCATCTACTCCACCTGCTCAGAGATTTTTAACATCATTGCTCCTTTCAGGTGCAGAGCTGTCAGGTCTCAACTAGAGCCTTGGCTTAATGACACCACCCACGCCCTTAGACGGAGGTGCACTGTGTATATTGAGGGACAGTCTTACTGTACATCAAAATGCAGTCAAAGCAGCTAAATGTCAGTATCTGTCTAATGTTATTTCCACCAGCTCTAATCGTCCTAGAGCGCTATTCAACACAATTCAGTCTGTTATAAAACCATCTAGTAATGCTCTACAGCAGGCCTCAATGTCAACCTGTAATAATTTCCTCCATTATTTTGTTGATAAAGTAGCCTCTGTTAAACAGAGCATTAAGAAGATGTCTAACACTTTTGCCTTGTGCTCTTCTCCTGTCCTCTCTGTGTTTAATGTGTTTGAGCCAGTAAGGCAAGGCAAGGCAAGGCAATTTTATTTATATAGCACAATTCATACACTGGGTAACTCAAAGTGCTTTACAGGAATAAAAGACAATTTACAAGATTTATATTAAGAAACATAAGAAAAAATTAAAAACATTTTAAAAAGAAGAGTGCAGATAAAAGAAAAAACACTTTAGGTTGTGGTGTAGGCGGAGCTAAAGAGGAAGGTTTTTAACCTCCCCTTGAACATTGTTAAAGTTGAGGCTTGTTTTACTTTATCTGGGAGGCTGTTCCAGATTTTTGCTGCATGAAACTTAAACGCTGCTTCACCTTGTTTAGTTCTAACTCTGGGCACGAGCAGAAGGCCTGTCCCAGATGTTCTCAGAGTCCGAGGAGGTTCATAAGCAACTAGCATGTCAGAGATATATTCTGGTGCTAGAATAGAGACTTGTAAACCAGCAGTGCTGTTTTAAAGTCTATTCTCTGAGCAACAGGAAGCCAGTGCAGAGATTTTAAAACTAGCGTAATGTGGTTGTACTTCCTGGTTTTGGTTAGAACCCGAGCAGCCGCATTCTGAATAAGCTGCAGCTGTCTTAACCCTCGTTTTGAGAGACCAGTGAGCAGTCCGTTACAGTAATCTAACCTGCTGGAGATAAAAGCATGGATAAGTAATGTAATTGACTTAATGTGACTGTGGAAATTCAAGTCTGAGTCCATGATGACCCCTAGATTTCTAACCTGATTTTTACATTTTAGAGAAAGAGACTCGAGCTGACTGCTGACACTTTCTCTTTGTTTCTGTTCCCAAAGATATTTAGTTCAGTCTTGTTTCTGTTCAGTTGGAGAAAATTATTTTGCATCCACACATCAATCTGTTCGATGCAGTGACACAGTGAATGGATTGGTCCATTTTCACCTGCTGTGAGTGAAATGTAAATCTGAGTGTCATCTGCATAATTATGGTAGGATACTCCACAGCTGTGTATTAACTGGCCTAAAGGAAGCATGTAGAGATTAAATAATAGAGGTCCCAAGATAGACCCCTGTGGAACCCCACATGTCAGGGCCATTTGGTCTGATACACAGTTACCAACCGAAACAAAGTACTTCCTGTCTTCAAAACAGGACTGAAACCATTTAAGGGCAGTTTCAGTGATACCTATCCATTCTTCTAATCTTTGTGTCAGGATTTCATGGTCCACTGTATCAAAGGCAGCACTCAAGTCCAACAGAACTAAGACAGAGACTTTGCCTGCGTCAGTGTTCATACGGATGTCATTTGTGACTTTGATAAGTGCAGTATCAGTCTGTGATGGGGCCTGAATCCTGACTGAAAAGGATCAAAGCAGTTGTTAAGTAATAGAAAGTCATTAAGTTGTTGATATACAACTCTTTCGATGACTTTCCCTAAAAATGGCAGGTTTGATATGGGCCGATAGTCGTTGAGCACTGTAGCATCAAGAGTGCTCTTCTTTAGGAGAGGCTTAATGACAGCAGTTTTTAAGGCCCTTGGAAATGTTCCAGACTGTAAGGAATTATTGACTATATTATACTATACTGTGTTGTGGTAACAAACTCCTTAGTACTGATACTGTGGCAGTAGCTCAGTGGGTAGAGTGGTCGTCTTTCAACCGGAAGGTAGGCGGTTCGATTCCCACTCTCCCCACAGTTCATACTGTCGTTGTGTCCTTGGGCAAGACACTTAACCCACCTTGCCTCCAGTGACTGTAACACTGGTAATTACATTAGAACAATGTAAGTCGCTTTGGATAAAAGCGTCAGCTAAATGAATAAATGTAAATGTAAAGTATTGATTTTAGAAATCTAGTGGGTAAAACATCGAGGCAGCAGGTGGATGAACTCAGGCTGGAGACAGTTTTTTCAATTGTTCTGTCATTAATGGGTGTAAAATGTGTTAAACCAACCAAGTGTCTCCTAGTTGGCTGCAGTGTTGTTGTATGCCCTTTGAAATGTATCGCATGTTTAATGCCTTGAACCTTGTCGTTGAAAAACAATGCAAACTCATTGCATTTAGTGGTGGAAACTAATTCTGGAGGAAATGGAGCTGGAGGGTTTGTTAATCTGTTCACTGTAGCAAACAGGACACGCAGGTTGTTACTATTGTTGTTGATGATCTCTGAGAAGAATATTTCTCTTTCTTTTTGCAAAGTTTGATTGAAAACATGCAAATTTTCTTTCTATACCTCATAATGAATTAAGAGTTTCAATTTAGCATTTTCTTTCAGCTTTTCGGCATTCCCTTTTCTGTGCCCTGACAGAGTGAGCATTGCTCCATGAAGCCTTCTGCATCTTCTGGTCACTTTAACCTTAACAGGAGCAATGGTGTCCATAACATTTAAAGGGTGACTAAACCCCTGGTCAAATCGTAACTCCACCCACTCACAAAATTTGAAAAATGCTGGAAAAGTGGGCAGAGCCCAGCAGAGACAGAGGGGAAGAACCGAGGGCGGAGCTCAGCGGGGGCGTGAACCTGAGACCCGCAGTGACGGATTGATTGACAGTAGCTGTCAGACTCGCAAAGATGGAGACTTGTAGGAAGCTAGTAGCTTTGCTACGGAGCAGCCCTTCTAAGTGGAGGACATTTCTGTGCACACAGGGCTAGAGCCTTATCAGTTTGTGCCACCTGCTCAAACCGCGGTCTCAACAACTCCCAAAGTTAAAGAGCGAAGTCTTGCAGCACAAGAGAGAATGGGGCCAGTGATAAAACGTTAGCATTGTCTAATTTAGGCTAATGCTTAGCAAATGCTAACAAAGTTTCAGAAATTGCAAACCTATGCATTTAGTTTGATGTTGGTAATTAGTGTTACTTACACACAAAACAGAGATTTCAAGTCTCCCTCTACAACTGTTAAAAAACTCTTGTCTTGCTGCTCACTGGTCCTGGGAGAAAATGTGTTATAGATACTCAAGGTATGGCTATGAAATAAGACCAGTGTCAAGTCCAGTTAATTTAATAAGTATTATGCAAAAAGACACAACTCTAACCAAATATTATATTTACATCCAGACAAAGTAGTGATAAACATTGTTTCTCATGTTGTAGGTAATGCACAGGTGTGACAGGTTGGTGAGTTGGCTGCATAAGTCCATCCAGACTTTGAGGCAGTAGCACTAAACCCCTGTGTTACAGGCTCTAACACTTGTATTGTAGTGTTACACTTATCTTCAGCTTTTTGGTGAGACGTGGTTAAACAGGGTAGTTCCAGGAAGGAGAGAGCAATGTTTTTATAAATAAGTAAGTTTAATGTTTTACCCTCCACTTTCACATACTGTACATGTGCACCAGCTCTTTCAGCGGTTATAGACACCTGTCTGCTGCAGTGTGGTCAGGTGGAGCTGGGGATACCTGGGCCAGCAGGTACAGGTCATACCTCCTTGTGCTGTCCTTACAGACGATTTTAATACTGGATTTATAAATATAGTTGGTATATAAAAAATTGAAATATGAAGAAACAGTTATACCTGAAGTTACACACAAAACAATTGTTTAAAAACATGCATTATTAAATCAGCTATACAAATCAAAATGAACATGAATCAACATAAACATTTACAAAAGAATGTCTAAATGACACCCTTTTTTCAAACTGCCTTTCCATAATTCTTATATTATTTAGAGATTGTTCTTACAGTAAGCATTTTATATTGATATTTTATATATACACACTTAATTTAAATAAAAAATAAATGTCATAGTAAATTCTCATACATCATTTCAAGGCAGGTCCAAACTTTGTAAATCGTGCACAGTCAGGACAGAGGCTTTTTACTTTGTGTTTGAAAGTCACTGTCAGTTGCACTTATTGGAGCGAAGATGGTGAAAAGCAAGAGCCAGTGTTACACAGGCTGATCAGAACTTCGTGAGCTGTTCATAAGTTTTTAAGAATCTTGAGTGTGTTCAACAGTGTATTAGTGTTTACATTAGTCTAAATGTAGTCAGCAAAGTAAATCTAAGTCTCAGAAACTATAGAGCTAATTGCAGTTTTCAGCGTCTGAATCCAAGATGATAGACAGCAGCAAAGTTGAAGGATAAAGTATCTTCAACAGTGAAGTGACGCAGGAACAGTTACCAGGTCCTGAAAATAAAATAAACATATAAACATGATTTTATTTCTTAAATTAGACCATTTTAATTACAATAAAATGATAGATTATCACACACCTCATGTGTTCTTGTTAGAGTTTTTATAACAAGTAATTGCACTATAACAGTAAAACAAACTAAACAAACTAAAGAATGGGAATAAATGTATTACCTTCAGCAGTGGACACCTCACACCGTTTCCTCATTATTGGAGTAGAGCTAGTCCTGGGACACTCTGGCAGCTCCATCAGTGTCTGTGTCACATGACACACTCCTAGGCCCATCAACCATTACACCATCCAGCACTGCCAGAAATCTGGGAGTGGTAATTGATGATCAGCTAAACTTCACAAGTCATGTCGCCAGCACCACCCGGTCCTGTAGATTCATCCTCTACAACATTAGAAAAATTAGACCTTTCCTATCAGAGCACTCCTCGCAAATTCTAGTCCAGGCTCTTGTCTTGTCCAAACTGGATTATTGCAATGCTCTACTGGCTGGACTCCCCGCCTGCACAACCAAACCTCTGCAGCTGATCCAGAATGCAGCAGCAAGAGTGGTCTTTAATGAACCGAAGAGAGCGCACGTATCTCCTCTATTCATTAGGTTACACTGGCTCCCGGTTGACGCCCGCATCAAGTTCAGGGCGTACTCACACTAGGCACGGTTGCCATGAACCGGGCCAGAGGACGATTGTCCCCCCTCCCCACTCCCCCTCTGGCCTGCACTCACATAGGCTTTCAGCATTCGTGCCGGAGCACGCTTACGTCATTATGGTGCGACGGTTTCGGGATAAACAGGAAGAGCGGCGCTCTCTGAACACAACGGAGTCCATCGCTCTGTTTTATTTGTGGATAATTTTGTGTCGTTTGGTACACGGTGGTCCACAGCCCTCTCACAGCCTGTTGTTAAACAGATTTGTCGCCTTAGTGGCGCGAAAATTTTCACGTAATCGTGCTGCTCGTATGAGGAGGTTTGCAAGGTACCAGCTGAAGTGCAGCAGCTTTGATTACGGACTACAGTTCCCGTACATCGACATGGTAAGAATTAATATAATGAAATGTCATTGAATACAATTGAAAAGTGTATTGTGAAATTTGAAATACAATATGTGTATAATGTTTTTTTTGTAATTACGACAGTAGCGTTCTAAAGGTAATAATCATGTAACTTAATATAATTTGCTGGTTAATATTAGCTACATTCTTGTATTAAGACACCCGTATTCAACGGACACAACTGTTATGTATGCACTGGAGTAGTAGTTTGTTGTTTATTTAATTTCACTTCAAAGTGCTGTAAGGTAATTGTGTATGCATAAACTATATACAGTTAACAATATTTTTCCATTCTGCTGCAGGACCATATGGATTCGGCAGAGATCTGCTGTGTGGTGGCAGCATGTTCTCAGCAGCTGGACAGACTGTGAGTGGAAGGCTAATTTCAGAATGAGAAGGACATCATTCTTGCAGTTGTGCAACAGCCTGCAGCACCTTCAAAGACAGACCACTTCATTCAGAAAACCAGTGCCCTTGGACCAACGTGTTGCAATATGTCTGGCCACAAATGTAGAGTTCAGAACCATCTCCCATTTATTTGGGATTGGTCAGCACTTCTCACAAAAAAAAAAAAAACCAGTATTTCACATAACACAACCATATGCAGTGGTGAAACAAAATAGGCTACCTTGTGTGTGTGGTGTATAATTTATGGAAGTGTGTGGTATATATTGTAGAGGTTCGAGGTCGAATTATAAAGTGTAGAGGTTTGAGGTAGTGTTAGGTTAAAGTGCATAGTAAATATATGCTACGGTATATTAAACAACTTCTGAAAGCAAATAAGAGTATTAACAACAACAACAGCCTCATCCTGGCTTCAAATACCCCGCACAGAAGACGTTAGATTCATGAGTTTGTTTGGACAAGACCTCAGTCCCATATGCCTGAGAGAAACCTGCCCTGGTGCATAGACACTGCAAGACTGGGTGTTACATGATGAAATGTTATGATTAAAATACATTTTTCATTTACATTTTCACTTCACTTTTTCATAATCATAATCATGAACTGAATTGTCAACTTTGTCAATTCTTTTAACATGCCAAGGGGAATGAATGTATTGTAATGACTTTACTGTAGCCCAATGATAAAGATGTAATATGTTGTCATTAAAGTACACTTTTAAACCAAGGAGAACAGGCACAGATGATTTACACTTTGGAAGCAAAAGTTAAATTTACAACTTAGGTAAAGCCTAAATCAAGTCTAAGTGCATTACCACATTGCAACATGCATAAAATGAACGGTCTGCAGACTAGCATTTAGAGAAAATAACAGGTATGTACATTAAGAATCCAAAGAGTGACATTTCCCCTGTCGTGAAAAACACTAGTATTGCCAGAATCAAAAGAGAGTGTAGACTTGAGTTTTCCACACCAGACTAGTGTAAATGTCAGCACAGCTATAAATAATCCACTCAAGTACAGATTCAAGTTGTTTTGGAGCGTCGCAAAACCGTGACGTCACGCGTCTTGTTCCATGCTCCAGCACGGTTGGCGCTCACACTACATGCGAACCGCGCCCGAGCCCAACTAACCGTGCTCTGGCCCACCTCTTCCAAGCGGGCCAGGGCGGCTAATCGAGCCGCGCCGCACGGTTCGGAGCACTCACACTAGTCAAACGAACCGCGCTATGGTGGTCAAACGCGCTCGGGCACGGTTCAAACTGGCTAGTGTGAGTAGGCCCTCAAAGCTATGCTCTTGGCCTACAAGACCACCTCTGGTTCTGCACCCCCATATCTCCACTCACTAATACAGACCTACATTCCTACCAGATCCCTGCGCTCTGCAAATGAACAACGTCTGGTGGTACCGTCCCAAAAAGGTAAAAAATCACTCTCACGTACCTTCTCTGGATCTGTTCCACATTGGTGGAATGATCTACCTGCTGCTACAAGATCAGCAGATTCTGTAGCCATCTTTAAAAAACACCTGAAAACACATCTCTTCCGTCAACACCTGCCTGACAAACACTGAGTTCTACTTCCTTTCTATCGATTCCTTTCTAAAAAAAAAAAAAAAAAAGAAAAAAAAAAATCTCTTATCCTTAGCATTGTATACTGTGCTGGGTTTAAACTGACTAGTTTTTTGTGCACTTATGCTTTTTGTACCTTGTGTTGTTAAAATTGCTTCCATTGTTATCCTCACTTGTAAGTCGCTCTGGATAAAAGCGTCTGCTAAATGACTAAATGTAAATGTAATGTAAATGTATTAGGCGTTCTGGCCTGGGTGGCTGCAAAAACAAGAGTTTCACAAATGATTTGTTATCTTGATTATATGATGAGACCCAAACATCTCGGTCCACAACTCACAAAAACTGCACAATCCCTAAAAGATGCTCTGCCTTTGCACAAACAGCCTTTTCATTTCAAACCATCAAATAATGGAATCAGATCCTAGACAGTCTGAAATTCTAAAACTGGTACAAAGCATATCTTTTCTTGTGAGATTATTGTTTTTGTACATGGTGCCTGAGAAATAAAGAATAAACAAAAACTAAACATACAAAAGCTTCACAGTATTCAAACTCACCTTTGCTTCACCTGCAGATCTGCAGCAACTAGTTCAGACTGACACCCAGTTTCAATGGTCATCTTAGGCAAAACAAAAGATTTGTGTTATTGTTTACAATTACAGTATTATATTAATTCAAATTAAAATTAGTTAGCCCGGTATCAGGAGCAGCTGACGCTAACGTTTAGCATACTTTACCTAACTAGCAACATGACAAAATTGATTAATTAACTTTAGCTTTACTGGGAAGAAACATAAATTGTGTTTCAAAATATATGTTCACTCACCTCAAGACGCCGCTGTGGTGGTGGGAATCCATGCAGGAGCAGCGTTAGGGGCTGTGTTGCTTTTCAGCGGGAGCTGTTTGGAGAAGCACATTTCCACCTCCATTGCGTTGGAGAAGCAATCCCTCTTAAAATGCCCGCTGCAAACTCCAGCTCTCGGCAGGAACTCACGGTGTTCCAGGCCAAGTGCACACTGGCGTCTAATTTCCAACTCAACTGGAAAGCAATGCAGTCCAGCAGTGCTGTTGGAACCAGCAACACTACAAGTACATGCTAATATAGCTAGCCTGATGTTTTGAACACCCGCTACTTGGGAAGATGTTTTTATACCAGGGGCGTGAGCCAATGCCAAGGGTGTGGTGGGGTCGTGCCAGGGGCGTGGGTAGAGAGCCGTTAGTAGAGCCAGTATACGTCACACTAGGAAAGAATTTTCAATCTAAAAATTCAACTGCAGTAACTACCGTTTAACCTGAGGAGGGCAGCACTTAGACGGTTTTACACCATAAAATGTAAAATTAATATACTTTATGCTCAAATGTCAAAACTTTTACTCAGATCAGTGAACAGCACTAATAAGGCCCCATTCTTACAGATCATTAACTAAAAAAAGTTGGTTTAGGGTTTAGTTACTCTTTAAAACACCTGAAGTATAACAATTCAACAAATCATCAACTTGACCTGATGAGGCATTTTCAAACCTGATTGCCTCCATAAACTGTGTCCTGGTGTTATCATTAATGTGTCTCTTTTTTACAACAGTAGGCCCAACAGCAATTTTTGGAATTATGGACAGATGAAAAAAGACACAAGATAGATCAGATAGATTAGATTAGATTAGATTCAACTTTATTGTCATTACACAAGTACAGGTACAAGGCAACGAAATGCAGTAGATAGAGCAACATCAATCACAGTGACATCTGAAATATGAACACCTTTAGTAATGACCAGGTCCAGAGTGTGACCTCTGTTATGGGTCGGCTCATTAACATGCTGACAGATACCAAAAGTATCAAGAATAGTAGAAAGTTCTTTAGCATTTCTGTCACAAACATTATCCACATGCACATTAAAATCACCAGATATGACTATTTGTTCAAATTCTGTACAAATAACCGAAAGCATTTCAGTAAACTCATTAATAAAATCGTGACATTGTTGGGGTGGTTTGTAAAGAACTACATATAAAATAGATGGAGAAAACCTCAACTCCATTTTGAATGACACATACTCAAATGATGAAAACTCTCCAAGTGAAAGTTTCTGGATAAGAATATTATCCCTAAAAAAGGCACATACACCACCACCCTTTTTGTTTTCCCGTATTTTGGATAAAAATGTGAAATTCGATGGGGTGGATTCGATAAGGACCGAATTTCCAGTCTTGCTGTCTAACCATGTTTCTGTTAATAACATAAAATCAAGCTTATTTGAAGTTATAAAATCATTAATTAAAAAAGATTTGTTTCCCAAAGACCTGACATTGAACACTGCAAGTTTTAAGTCCGTTTGAGCAGGACCTGACTTTATCTGTTTGCAGGGGATTTGAATCAGATTTGTCTGATTAGACAATCTAACTGTAATTCTCTTCTTTAATCTGCGACTTCTGACTGTAGCTATGGAGCTAGGGGGGAGTGTTCTCTCCCAGGGCCTCAGGTTGATAAGTGGTTTATTATAACGAAAAGTCCTGTAACAGCAGAGGCCCTCAGTGTCCTAATCACTGATAGTCACTTGATGCTAGTCAAGGCTTTTGGATGTGGTCTGGGAGGAGGTGGAGGGGGTCTGACAGGGGTGCAATGGACTCTAGGTAGTGGCCGAGGTGAAGCAGTGGTACTCCTGGGTGGTATTGGGGGTGATGTTTTTAGTGATGATGATAGAACCCGTGACCTGGCCAAGTTAGGTGTAAGGGGTATCATCTTAATTCCAGATTTAACTAAAATTTCCAGGTGATTTGGAAATCCCATTGGTGAATCCGGAGATGGGACAGAGATGGTGAGGTCCGCAGAAGGTGTTGATGTTACTGGGGAAGTCCATGGTCCTATTGGGGGAGTCCATTTCAGTGGTGGAGGTGTTGATGGTGGTAGAGTCAGAGGAGGATCCTTGGCTGGTGAGGCAGGAGTGCTTTTTTCATTCAGTGGCTGAGGACCCTTTCTCTGTTCAAGAGGGCGCCCAGAACCATTTAAATGTCTCAGGGAGTGCAGGAGATTATCCGTTAGCCTCCTGACCCCTCCCCTGTTTAGATGTGGGCCCTTTCCTTTGAACAGGTCTACACTTTGCCAAAACAAGTTAAAGTTATCAACGAAGTGTACTCCTCTTGTCTCACAGGCCTTGGACAGCCATGTATTCAATGCAAGCAGCCGACTGAATTTATTGATCCTTCTGTCAATGTTTGGGAGTGGTCCACTGATAAGGAAGTGGTCCACTGATAAAGGATTGCACTTCCAGGTTTTCAAGTTTATCTAAAAGCCTGGAGAAATCCTTTTTTAAAACTTCTGATTCCCCCTTCCTGGTGTCAACTGCACCCACGTGTAACATCAGCTGTTTAATCCCTGTGTGTTTAGACATGACTTGGGGGAGGAGTGCTGTTATATCAGTGACTGTAGCACTTGGAAAGCTGCATGTAGCAAATCTACCGTTGTTTATTTACATTTACATTTATTCATTTAGCTGACGCTTTTATCCAAAGCGACTTACATTGTTCTACATTGTACATTGTGTTACAGTCACTGGAGGCAAGGTGGGTTATGTGTCTTGCCCAAGGACACAACGACAGTATGAACTGTGGGGAGAGCGGGAATCGAACCACCTACCTTCCGGTTGAAGGACGACTGCTCTACCCACTGAGCTACTGCCGCTCCTTTTATGTCTCTGACAGCACCGTCTCCAAGCAGCAAGATATCTCTGACCTTCACTTTTGACATAGATTCTCTGTCACTGTTTGCCTGGTGCTTTTCCACAGATTCATGTCTCCTGTTCTCCATAGAATAAGCTTAATTTACTCCATGTTTTTCATTTACAGCAGAGTTTTCTGGTTCATTAAACTTTAGCTCAGTCAGTGGTTGGAATCTGTTTTTAGCTGGATGTCTGGTGATGCTACATATGCTCTTGTGATGCCAGCATTCTTTTTTCTAATCCAGTGCTGCTTTGGCTGGGCACCAAGTTTATGCCAGGTGGTATCATTTTGTTTAAATCCCTTTGCTTTGCTCAGTTTTGGGAATGACACTGTATCATCCAAGTTTAAATTCACAGTCTTACCACATTGTGTGATCGGTATTGTCTCCTGAAGTCCTCTTTCAGATTCCAAAGCGTAGATGGGGCAACAACCAGAGACGAGCTAGCTAGGCAGTCGAAAACTTTGCATTTCTCTGTCAGCACATAATGCACTTTTGAAAGGTGCTTAGACAGATTGCTTGTGTTTCCGCCCTTACATGCAAACATTTTGTTGCACTTATGACAACGAGCGTTGTCTGCATTAACTCTAGAGAAGTGTAACCACACTTTGGAACGTTTTGCTCTCTCCGCCATCGTCACTCTTTGAATTAAGCGGGACTTTTCGTACTGTTGTGCGTGCGCCGCGCTCGTTGTGTTGTTTGTGACTGACAGACAGCCTCCGCATGAGAGATCTCGCAGATCTCACAGACAAATGTCCGTAATATGATCCACATTAGAAATGTTTGGTGAGATAAAATGTGCACGATAACATTATTAAGCAAAAATACATAGCACATTAATTTTTTCCCCTCTAGTACCGAAAGCAGAACCGATAGCATCAGATCTTACTGATACTACGGTCTTTCATAATTTAGCCCCGGGGCCAGTTTAATCCCGGGTTTCGGTACCCATCCCTAGGAGTGAGACATATGCACATTCACAATGATTAAATACCATTCTTTTAAGCATGTACAGGAATGTTGACCTAGCAACGTCCACATCCATCAATCTCACCAACAAGCTCCAGTGTTAGCTTTAGCTTTAAGCAAATACACGACTCTGAAGGGTTTCTGAAACAAAGAGGCAAGTCTAAGTCTGTTACAAAAGTTTGGACAAGAGGCGCAGAAATTGAACTGGTGTTCCTAATAAGCCTTTAAGTGAGTGTATTTATATGTATATATATTTTTTTTTTTTTAAACAATACAACAATTTTTACAAACAATTTTTTTAAATAATACAATAATTAATTGAAGTGACCTATGTATAATTTTGCATCAAATGTATGAAAACTGGGAAAGGGGGTAGGTGTTTATAAGTTACTTACTTCTGCCTACTGCTTTTGGGCTTTGTAGGATTTTCAGTTTGTCAAGTAGTATATATTTAATTGCTCAAATAAACACTTGTATGAATAAATGAAAGATACATGGAATACAACAGAAGCAAAGGTTATCAGGCATGGAAGTGTAACAACAAGTATATGTTTATCAATACAGATTTTAAAATCCCATTCAATTTCCCAAACATTTTGTCAAACCAGGTCAAGATTAAGTCCTCAACGCCAGAATACTCTCACAATTCATCTGCTAGAGTGTGAAGTCCTTTCGTAAAGGCCTTAGTTATGCTGTTATCTAGAGCTGTGTTATTTGGGATGAAAACATTTTGCAGACCCTACCCTTTCCTCTAAGGGTGTTTTGCCTTTGTGCTTTGTCAGGTTGTCAGGCTGGTTGTAATAAATATAGCTATTCAAATTCACATTTGTATTAATTGTTTCAAAAGAGAACATATTCAAATCCTGCTGCTGTCTAATTTCTAGCTTTATATTCATTAGGGACAACTCGAGGGACACCGATGACAATGTGTATATGTAGCTATCAAATGAACTTGAGGGAGCTGCTGTACAGGTGTACTTTCCTTTATAGGCGTAAATTAAGATGATTTAATATTAGTTTTAAAAACTATGTAAATATTAGCTCTTACTGGTGGATATATTAATTGTCCGAGCTTCATTTCTGAACTGGTATACATCCATATAAAGAACAAACAAATAAAATCAACATGAATCATATGATAAAGTCATAAAAGTGCCTTCTAGGTTCTCATCATATAAAACCATAAAACCCATTAAAATTATCAAGACATAAAAATTATTAAGATGCAGATGCATAACCTGTTTCCACAGAGAAGGTCTGCTGGACCGCTGCTGGAAATCAACTTTTATTCTGAAAGTTTTGGTTTAACCTTTGGTTTGGAAAAGTCTTGTCACTATTATTTAGTTCATTATTTAATTTAAATTAATGTTTTAACTGTATTAAACCATTGTTGTTATATTATTATGTTATGTTATGTTTATGCCAATTAACTCTTTCTATTATTATTCCCTCAATAAGTATCTCTATTTATTTCTCTTTTCTATGTTCTCCAAATAGCCTAATTTTTGTTGTTATGTTATATTTAATGAGATTTGTTATATTTAATGAATAATTTTGTTCAGCTCAGTTATAATCTCTGTCTAATCTGATCCATTAGTTCTAGGTCTTTATCTGGAACTGTAAGTGTTATCATCCGTAAATATGACAAATTTTAATTTAGTTGAGAAACATAAATCATTTATCTAGATCAGAAATAGTTTTGCATAATCTATTGTGTTACAAGCTTTTCGAAGGTCTATTACAATGTCTTTTATATTTCTTTTTTAAATCATCTTATTAGGGAAAGAAATATTCTCCAGATATGGTTTTATTTCCTTCAATTAAATTTCTTTAATAATCTTTACATTTCCTCTTACCGTATTTTCCGGACTATAAGTCGCACTTTTTTTCATAGTTTGGCTGGTCCTGCGACTTATTTATCAATTTATTTGACATGAACCGATAAAAATGAACCGAGAGAAATGAACCAATAGAAAACATTACCGTCTACAGCCACGAGAGGGCGCTCTATGCTGCTCAGTGCTCCTGTAGCCTACCACTGAAAACTGTTAACTGAAATATTAACTTAAAGACAACTGAGAAAGACTGAATGCAAACAAAATGCCACCAAAAAGAAAATCCTATTCTGCAGATTACAAACTGCAGATAGTAAAATATGCAGCCGAAAACGGTAATCGAGCAGCAGAAAGACAGTTTGGAGTGAGTGCTATGCTAATATGTAGCTAACTGTTAATGTGTTACGTTAACATACATATTCAGCCTGTTGTTCTGTGTACTATTGTGTACCATTAGCTGAATAACTTGCCTTGCCAGACTTGCCAGATTACCAATATCTGTTCTTGGTCTTGGATTTTAAATAAATGAAGTTAATATTTCAGTTAACAGTTTTCAGTTGTTTTCAGTGGTAGACTACAGGAGCACTGAGCGGCTGTAGACGGTAATGTTTTCTCTTGGTTCTAAATGAATGTGACTTATAGTCCCGACTTATATATGTTTTTTCGTCATGATGTATTTTTGGACTGATGCGACTTATACTCAGGTGCGACTTATAGTCCGAAAAATACGGTACTTTACTTTTTCTTTGTCACCCATCGGCCAGACCCATCCCTCTAGGTACACTCGTGCAGTAACCGGGCACTGAGCATCACTCAGCTGCTTAAACACACACAAAGTCCTGGCATCGCTTTCCCCCAAAACACCATCACCATGCTGATGGTTGTTTAAAAGGAAAGACTATACATAATATCAACAAAGATCTTTGTAAGTTTGTGCTTTTTTTTTTTTTTTACTTCTAAAGGATCTATGTTGAAATCCCCACATAGGAAATTATTATTAGGATTTTGTTCAGTATAGATTTGTTCTATACTGTCTTTAAAGAACTCTGTGTTACCACCAGGTGCTCTATAAATACAAGAACCATTATGTTTTTGCGTTTTTCCCATTTAATTCTCAACGGTAACATATTCAAACAGATTATTAATTGCTAAGGTCATGTTTCCACCAATCTGACTCCACTTTTCTGGTTTCTGTTTAATATATGAAACACCTCTACAATCAATGAGGTTCCCTCTAAGATTGTTTAACTGTTTTAACATATAGATATGTTTTCACTAACATAAAAATTGACTAAAATTAACTAAAATTGACATTCCACTTTACAGCCTCTATAGCTCAGACAGAATGGGGCTCTACAAGTAACAGATTGATAAAATTAAAATCTTGATTGTACAGATGACATTTGTTGTAGTGGTCAAGTATTGTACATTGATTTATAAAATACCATTTTAATAAACCCTTGGTTTATTTTCAACTGTCTTCATTTCAGTTATACTGATTACTTCAAACAATATTTAATCCCATTCATTTCCTCATCTAGTTTACCAAACATTTTGTTTTCCATAGAATCAATAAAATCCAAATGTGGATTATATTCATATCAGCAGACTATACAGAAGTTTGAACAGTTTTTTTAATTAACTATCATAAGCCGAGTGCAAAATACCATTTATGCAGTCTTTTCCTGTCACTGACCTTTCTAACAAAGCATTTATTGCAACATTAAAAGGTTTATTTAATGTAAAGGTTTCACCAATGACAGTGGAGCAAAAACTCCAGCTCTTAAATAAAACCAAAAAATATTTTTAGCTCCAAAGCAAAGAAATTTATCTTGCGTTACCGTGGGAACATTCTTGATGAACAGTTATTGTGTTGTCTACAGAACGTTGTCAGAACTATAACAGAAAAAAAAAAGTTTTTTTTTGTATTTTCTCAGGTTCCGGTAATATTTTCTATGTTGTTCCTTTTATAAGTGTATTTAAATATTTAACTTGTGGTTTGCACAGTTGTAGTTTACTTAACTTTAACTCAATTTAAGTCAAGACTATATGAATAGTTCAAATTTTTCCCATTACAAAGTCATTCTTATTGCCTTCATACCGTGTGGGGTTGGAACCACACCAACATTAAAGGTCTTTAATAGTTCTCGTCCTAATAGATACATAGAATAGTTTTGCGAGATAGTGTTTAGATTTTTAACTTTTTTAAATCTTTGCACTACGTGCTTTTGTGTCACATACAAATGTATTAGAATATCTGTTTATTAAGATCCTCCTGTCATGGCCAATGGCCCAGGAACCGGAAGACTCCAAAGCAAAACCCCAGACACAGGCAAAGAGTTAAAATAAAGTTTAATGGTCCAACAGTACAAAACAAAATCCAAGGAACAGGGAAAAACCAAGGCTAGGGTCCGAGCAGAAATAATCCAGGACTAGGACACAAGCAAAAATCAAACTAATGAAAACAACAGAACCTTCACAGAAAACACAGACCACGAAAGACAAGACACTGGGAAACACCAAACAGACTCACGGTTAGGGAGAAGACGACCTGGCACAGAGCAGAGGAACACACAGGTATAAATAGACACAGACAACAAGGGACAGGTGAAACACATCAGGGCAGAGCATGCAATCACACAGGAGGGAAAGACACAAGGCAGGAAGTCAATAACATACACAGACAGGGTCAAGACATTTCACAAATAAAACCAAAACTCTAATACAAGCTAAAACAACAATCAGAAACATAACCCAAACTAGAAATCAGAATAAAATAATGAAACCCACTAAGATACTTAAAAGAACCATAACATCAAACAAAACAGACAGACTACTTAAACAAACATGAATCCTGACAGTACCCCTAAAGGCCGAACACCGGGCGGCCTACAATCCCCTAACCAAAAAACAATCCATGGACATAACCTGGGTGGGAGGAGGGGGTCCGGAAGGAGGGAAACAAGACAATTTGACACTGGCACAGGTCACATATTGGGAACGGGCTCAAAGAAAACAGAGGCGTCGGGTCCGACCCTCGGAACTGGTCGGTCGGACGGGGCGCTCGGGGAAAAAACAGAGGCGTCGGATCCGGCCCTTGACACTTTTCAGCCGGACGGGCGCTCGAGGAATAACATATGCGTTGGGTCCGGCCCTCGGAACTGGTCGGCCGGACGAGGCGCTCGAGAAGGGAGGCGGTGCCGGGACAGGCACTAGGGGGAAAACAGGTGTGCCGGGACAGACAGACTCAGACATGGGGCACCCAGGATACTTAGACAGGGCGTTCTCAGGCAGGAACAGAATCAGGCAGGGGCAGAATCAGGCGGGGCAGAATCAGGCAGGGGCAGAACTCAGGACCAGGCAGGGAACAAAGAACTCAGGACCAGGCAGGGAACAAAGAACTCAGGACCAGGCAGGGAAACAAAGAACTCAGGACCAGGCAGGGAAACAAAGAACTCAGGACCAGGCAGGGAAACAAAGAACTCAGGACCAGGCAGGGAAACAAACAACTCAGGACCAGGCAGGGAAACAAACAACTCAGGACCAGGCAGGGAAACAAACAACTCAGGACCAGGCAGGGAAACAAAGAATTCAGGACCAGGCAGGGAAACAAAGACAAAAGGACCGGGCGAGGGAAAAAATTACAAAAGGACCGGGCGAGGGAAAAAATGACAAAAGGACCGGGCGAGGGAAAAAATGACAAAAAGACCGGCCGAGGGAAGGCTGACAAAGGAGAGGGAACCGGACGGGGCTGAACACGGGAAAAGGAACCGGACTGGGCTGAACACGGGAAAAGGAACCGGACTGGGCTGAACACAGGAAAAGGAACCGGACGGGGCTGAACACGGGAAAGGGAACCGGACGGGGCTGAACACGGGAAAGGGAACCGGACGGGGCTGACACGGGAAAGGGAACCGGACGGGGCTGACACGGGAAAGGGAACCGGACGGGGCTGAACACGGGAAAAGGAACCGGACTGGGCTGAACACGGGAAAGGGAACCGGACGGGGCTGACACGGGAAAGGGAACCGGACGGGCTGACAGGGAAAAAGAAACCGGACAGGGCTGACACGGAAAAGGGAACCGGACGGGCTGACACGGAAGAGGGAACCGGGAAATGAAGACCCTGAGCCGGGGAAGGACCAGACGGATGAGCTCGGGCTGACCAGAACAGGAAAGCTGGGGATTGCCACACGGAAAACAGTCAAATATGCTGGGGATGGCCACACGGAAAACAGTCAAATATGCTGGTGATGGCCACACGGAGATGCTGGGGCTGGTGAGGGTCCGGCGGAGGCACACGAGGGTACCAGGCGTAGAAGGAACCAGGAGTAGAGGGATCCAGGCGTAGAGGGATCCAGGCGTAGCGGGAACCAGGCGTAGAATGCAGAGTCTTCTTGAAGTCTAGGTAGCCCAGGTAGGTGCTGAGAAGTCTTTTAGGTGGCCCAGGTAGGCGCTGAGAAGTCTCTAGGTGGCCCAGGTAGGCGCTGAGAAGTCTCTAGGTGGCCCAGGTAGGCGCTGAGAAGTCTTCTAGGTGGCCCAGGTAGGCGCTGAGAAGTCTCCTAGGTGGCCCAGGTAGGCGCTGAGAAATATCCTAGGTGGCCCAGGTAGGCGCTGAGAAATCTCCTAGGTGGCCCAGGTAGGCGCTGAGAAATCTCCTAGGTGGCCCAGGTAGGCGCTGAGAAGTCTTCTAGGTGGCCCAGGTAGGCGCTGAGACTCAGGAGGTACGAAGGCTCAGGAGGCACGAAGGCTCAGGAGGCACGAAGGCTCAGGAGAAACGAAGGCTAAGGGGAAACGAAGGCTCAGGAACTAGAGTGACTCAAATCTTCAGCAGACTAGGAGGTTCAGCAGATTGCCATGGGTTTGCGGAGTCTCAGTAATGGCCAGGTCGTACTGTCATGGCCAATGGCCCAGGAACCGGAAGACTCCAAAGCAAAACCCCAGACACAGGCAAAGAGTTAAAATAAAGTTTAATGGTCCAACAGTACAAAACAAAATCCAAGGAACAGGGAAAAACCAAGGCTAGGGTCCGAGCAGAAATAATCCAGGAATAGGACACAAGCAAAAATCAAACTAATGAAAACAACAGAACCTTCACAGAAAACACAGACCACGAAAGACAAGACACTGGTAAACACCAAACAGACTCACGGTTAGGGAGAAAGCGACCTGGCACAGAGCAGAGGAACACACAGATATAAATAGACACAGACAACAAGGGACAGGTGAAACACATCAGGGCGGAGCATGCAATCACACAGGAGGGAAAGACACAAGGCAGGAAGTCAATAACATACACAGACAGGGTCAAGACATTTCACAGATAAAACCAAAACTCTAATACAAGCTAAAACAACAATCAGAAACATAACCCAAACTAGAAATCAGAATAAAATAATGAAACCCACTAAGATACTTAAAAGAACCATAACATCAAACAAAACAGACAGACTACTTAAACAAACATGAATCCTGACACCTCCTCCTCTTGTTCTTCACTGTGGTCTGTCTCTTCACTTGTAATAATTTCTGTATGTGTCTCAATTAGTACCCTGTGTGTGTGCGTGTATTTTCATTACCTGGATCCAAAGTGGTCATCCTCCTCTCGTCTGGACCCCTCCTCCTTTTCCTGCTCTCCCCCTCTCCTCCTTCTACACTCTCTGGGCCCAGTGCCCTCTGTGCTCACAAAGTCACTTACCTCCTCTCGTTCATTTCGTGATTAGATACGCAGCAGATTATTTCTGATCTCACCTCCTCAGTACAGCCCACAGAGATCTTACCCCCACCCCCACACAGCAGTGTATCCTCAGACCTACGGATCTGCTCAGCTGTATTACTGTAATGTGTAGTGTACAAGGGTACTGGTTATGTTTGTATAAACATATAGAAGATTAATTTTAATAATTTTAATAATTAATTTTGATATTAATATTAATTTATTAAAATTAATTTCTGATTAAAAGGGGCACCACCCTGGTTTTTAACAGGTCCAGAGAAACTGTTTAATCTAGTCTCATTAATCTTAAAGGAAGAGAATTCTATTGTTTTCGAACATTTCTTAATTATAAACATTAGAAACATTAATGTCTTTTATGGGATTTTATTAAACATGACACAGATCTAACACAGGTATAAGGATAGCTAACATTGGAACAGGGAAGGAATTGGAAACAATACACAGGAACGAACACAGGGATAAAATACAGGAATAAATATTTGCTTCAGATGGTTTGTGAACCAAAGGAATGTTTAGGCCTGTTAATCTAAATGATGGAATTTAACCAAAGGGGCTTTTAACGGAGAAGGGGATGGCGATTTTGGGCAGAGGACATTTAACGACACCAAGGCTGTTGTGTCACGTGCGAACTTACTCTAGTCAGTGGGGCTGGCCCGGTTAGGTGGGTCGCTATCAGCGGTCCGAGCGTCCTGAATGTTGGAGCATTCTGGACGCTTCCTGGAGCGTTCCACACCAAAGATGCCGTCGCGTCTCGTCCAGAGGGTTTGCAGCCCGGTGTAGAGAGAGATGTCCGGTTGTTGCCCAAAGCACCTGGGCCTCTGTGTACCATTAAAAGTCTGATGTTATGCAAGTCATTGCTGTGTCCATGAAAGAGTTCTTAGCTGTTGCTGGTTAAGACTTACTTCTGCGCGCTCTTTTGGGAGAGAGGGCAGACGCTTTAGCAGGCACGGTCTTAGAACAAAGGAGAGTTTACTCATGCTAACACGAGGCTCAAAGCTTTGGCCATGGTCCTGGGACAGGGCGGTCCTTGTTGGGTCAGCGAAGGCGGAGAGGCGAGAGCCAGGAGCAAAGAGGAAGAGTTTTGGCTCGCAGCCAGCTTTTATCATCCTTTGAGCCGGGGCGCTCTTCCGGCGGAAGAGGAAGTTGCTTGGGAACATCTAAACTAAAGTTTAACTAAAGTTTTTAAAACATTCCTTTTGTTTCACCCCATTCTCATAACACATACCAAACATTTATACTTGTAGGATTATACAAAGAAAAGTCGAGTATTATGAATATGTAGAATATTGTTGAAACATTAATTACATTTCATTTAAAACAAAACCAAAACCATAAACCATAAAGGGAGTTATTTGGTCACAGCTCCGTGTCCTGGAAAAGAACAGTATAAACAACACAATATCAAAAATACATTTTCCTTTAATGTAAGAATCACGAAAATGTCTTTTGATGATTGGATAGAGTCATTTGTTCATTTGACCACCAGGGGCGGTCTTTAGTCATTCTTGGATGTTAGGATCAAAAGCATTCCAATTGTCAATCAGAATGGAGATGGAGCGCTCTTGCTCCAGAGAGAGGGGTCCTTGTATCCAGCTGAAACAACAACTTTATCTTCAGTTTATGGTTAAAAAGACATGGCGCCAGAGGGGTGGTACTGGTCCTGAGCCACCTTTGACCCTGGTGCCTGGTGGACCCAAGTTCCACTGCTTTGTAAAAGCAAAAGCAAAGTTATTAAGAACATTTCTTGTCCATAAATTACTTTGGCCATACTTTTATCTGAAAGAAAACAGTGTTAAATTTCAGGCTTCAGATACAGGCTTGTCTCTGAAGGCCTCCGGCAATGGCAGAAAAGGCAGGACAGTTAATCCGTGGGGATTCCAATGGTGGTTCTGCTACATTACTCAACTGCTTCTGGAGGCCAATAAGGCTGAGCAGGTTCAAATGAACACCTCAAACTAATCTTAATCACAGGAAAATGATGGATGAAAATATTTTCTTTACCCCACATCACAGCAGAGTAATTCCTATGCCTTCTGGACTCACTGGCTTATTCCACAGGAAAGCTGTAATTTCCTGAAGAAAATCCCACTTGGCCATCTTGAATTTGCCTTAACCTTGGTGTGAGTGATGTGCATGTACCAAAAAATGTATGTAAAATTGGTTGGTTCTTAGTTGTATCTTATTAGGTTTGTGAGATTTGGGTTTTAAAAAAGAGGCCTGGCAAAACGAGATCTTTTAATGTACTGAGTTTGAAGCCTGACAGCCAGCTGATCTTTATTCTGTGCAAAAAGTCAGTGGGTCTGTCTGGACTGGCTGCTGCTTCTTCAAACAAGGCCATACTCAATCAACAATTTTTAAAGAAGATTTATTGAAAATATGTGACAAACAAAAACAAGACAATAATAAGTCTAGTCAAGAAATATAAAGAGTTGTGCCTTTAAACCATGAGTGGGCAGTTTGTGTTTATGGCATCTGTCACAGACCTTACATTACTGCTGTATAACAAGTTTATAACGAGACTGTGATTATGAGTATTTAGAACTCACTCACTGGACAGTTTGAATGTTTCTGACTTCACTCTGAACAGGAAATAGTCCAGATACCCTTAGACTTTGAATATGTGTAAAAGCAGAGGCAGAAACTAAGGCTCAGATCAAAATTGTTAACATTAGTCTGAAGATCAATTTCAGTCTGAAGAAAAAACATGAATACAGTTGGCACAGTTTGGTGAACACGATGTGCGGAGAGTTCAAGATGGTGGAGTGAGGCCTTTTCCTGTCTCATCCTTTCTCCATGACTCTTACGTGGAGATAGGTGTAGACACTGCAAAGAGAAGATTATATGAGAACCGTAGCCAACACAAACACACAATGAAGCTCAGTTGTGTAAATGGAACCAAAGCCTTGATCTGAAATGAAGACTCACTCCTCTCTCTGAGGCCATGGCCAAAGCTGCGCACCAGTCTGAACAAGCCCCATAGCAGAGCAACTTTAATGAGCAGAGAGACCACACTCCCCAGCACCGTGGCTGCCTCCGGAGTGTACACCGAATCATTAGGCCAGGACAGGATGGTCTGAAATTCAACCAAAAACCGTTCAACAGGTGAGTAGGTTTAGTACAAAACACACACAACACAATACTCCACCTTACAGGCTGTGACATCAGTAGAAAACCTGACGCTAGTGGAGTCGTAAATTAAAGAAGAATCTGCTTTTAAAGACTCCTATATTCTAACAAAGAAACTCCCAAGCGAAAAAGTCTTTAACAAACATTCCATTAAGACAAACTTCAACAAACCTTAACTTTCAATGATGAACGTCCATAGACTTTAAAAAGCTATTAATAAAGACTTAAGAACTCTAATGGACAGGAGAGACTAATAAAGTTTCATCATATTTTACTTTTGTACATTTTGAAAAATACATAATCAACCTTGGAAACATTGCTTTTGTTTATGTTTAACATACAGTGTGTTACTTGAGTTACTTGGATGTGTTTGTACAAATGATTGTTTAATGTGTTTTCAATGTTGGAGGTGGTAATATGTTATCAATTTTAACTTGGTATGTAAAAGAAGAAGTCTCTCGCCATCAAGTAAAAGACACACCTCTGTAACTAGTGTAGTTAGTAAAAACCAAGCCTCTATCATGGAACCCCTAAAAAGGTCCTCGAGTAAGGGCGCCGCCATATGGCGATTTACAGTGAAATACAGCGATATACCGCCGTCCACCAGAGGGCAGGCTCCAAAAGCCGAAATATAAGGAGAAACCCAATGGCGACTTTACAAGTGTAAAACTCATGTTTACAGCCTGGTACAAAAGATGGCTCTGGTCTCTAGAGCTAAGTTTTTACTACGTGTCAACTCTGGGGGGAATTTTTTATAAATATGTCAGTTTATGCTATCTGAAAACTATTGTTTTACTATGGATTAAAAGACGAAAAGCCCGGATGTAACCGCTATTTTATTGCCCTGTGGTAACGACAATATCGGTGAATAGGGGACCAATGGGCGGAAGTTGTCCATTGTATATACTGTCATTGGTAAAAACTCATGGGTGTTGGTGCTCAATTCTCTGTTTAGTTTTGCTCAGTTTTTTTGGTCTTTAGTTTGTCTTGTCTTTATCGTCTTTATCTTGAAGATTTTCCCAGGCAAAGCCCATGCTGTGTTGATTTGGCCCTAGCAGCAATCCAAGATGGCAACATGTCTTGTGTCTGTTTAATGAGTATCTGTTTATAACTGATTTAAAATGTATCAAGCATATTTTATTGAAGCAGTTGCAATTCACCACTCTGTGATAAATACATTTTGTAATCCTGTTGAAGTTCAACAGTAAATTTCTGTAAAATTGGTTGTTCAATAATGTACCTGACCAAATAAACATTTACATAATGAAATGCAAATACAGATAAACACAAGTTTATGCACAAAATAATAAACACACACTTTGCACACACACCTTCTCTTTTGAAAAAAAATATATATATATATATTTTTTTTTTTTGTGTTGTGAATGTGAAAATAAAGAGTTAACTGTATCTGGGTGTGTTTAAGATTTTATTGTAAATGACACATGTAATGACACATGCAAATGTGATATTAATGTACCCATCATAGAACTGAGATAGGCTGTTTCACTTCAACCTAGTTTTAACATATATAAACAGAACAACTCAAGTAACTATTACGATTGTTACTTTTACTTAAGTAAATATTTCCATAATTACTTCTACTAGTACTTGATTTTGGCTACTCTCCCCAACTCTGCTCTCGACCTAACTTTTCCAGACACTGCAAATGTTCCACTGGTCACTTTCCGAAATTCTCAGAAGAGATGGCAGAGGAACACAACCAAACCTCTGCAGATGATCCAGAATGCAGCAGCAAGAGTGGACTTTAATTAACCGGGAGGTTACACTGGCTTTCTGTTGAGGCCCACATCAAGTTATGCTATGCTCTTGGCCTACAAGACCACTACTGGTTCCGCACCCTCATATCTTCACTCACCAATACAGACCTATGTTCCTACCAGATTCTTGCGCTCTGCAAATGAACAATGTCTGGTGGTACCGTCCCAAAAAGGAAAAAAATAAATAAATCACTCTTGCGTACCTTCTCTGGATCCGTTCAACATTGGTGGATCTACCTGCTGCTACAAGATCAGCAGATTCTGTAGCCATCTTTAAAAAACGCCTGAAAACACATCTCTTCCGTCAACACCTGACTGACAAACACTGAATTCTACCCCCTTTCTATATCTTCCTTATTTTAAAAAAAAGCGTGATTACTATAGGTTATAAAATCTGTCCAAATAGCAACATCTTGTGGACATATGACTGTACTGTACCCTGACTTGTTTATCTCAAGCACTGACCCGGATTACAGTGGCATAAAAAAGTATCTGAAGCCTTTCATTTCTCACATTTCTGCATAAAATCACCATCAAATGTGATCTGATCTTTGTCAAAATCACACAGATGAAAAAACAGTGTCTGCTTTAATTAAAACCACCCAAACATTTATAGGTTTTCATATTTTTAATGAGGATAGCATGCAAACAATGAAGAAGGGGAGGAATAAGTAACTGTACCTTCTGCCTAAGGAGACTTTAAGAGCAATTAATACCAATTTTAACCAAACAATTTAGTCAGGGGTGTGTCCAATCACTGAGGAGTGGCTTAAAGCTGCCCTGCTCACTATAAAACACACACCTGGTAAGAATTGTGTCTTGATGAGAAGCATTGTCTGATGTGCACCATGGCTCGCACAAAAGAGCTCTCTGAAGACCTGCGATCAAGAATTGTTGATTTGTATAAAGCCGGGAAAGGTTCCAAAACCATCTCTAAAAGTTCATCAATCCACAGTTAGAGAAATTGTCTACAAATCAAGAGAGTTTGGCACTGTTGCTTCTCTCCCAAGGAGTGGACGTCCACCAAAAATGACAACAGTCCAATATCTCTGTGCATACATCGACTATATGTAAAACACTGGCCAGAAATGGTGTTCATGGGAGGACTCCACGGAGGAAGCCATTGCTGTCTAAAAAAAACATTGCTGCACGATTAATGTTTGCAAAAAGGCACTTGGACAGTCCACAGAACTTCTGGCAAAATATTTTGTGGACTGATGAAACGAAAGTTGAACTGTTTGGGAGGAACACACAACATCATTTGGCCTGGACAACTTGCAATCATTAATGGAAAAACTTGCAATCATTAATGGAAAAATAAATTCAAAAGTTTATCAGGATGTTTTGCAGGAAAAGCTGAGGCCGTCTGTCAGACAGTTGAAGCTAAAAAAGAGGATGGATGCTGCAAAAGGACAATGACCCAAAACACAGAAGTAAATCAACTTCAGAATGATTTCAGAAGAACAAAATACATGTTCTGGAGTGGCCAAGTCAAAGTTCTGACTTGAACCACATTGAGATGCTGTGGCATGACCTCAAGACAGCGATTCATGCCAGACATCCCAGGAATCTGACTGAACTGCAGCAGTTTTGTAAAGAGGAATGGTCCAAGATTGATCCTGATCGATGTGTCAGGCTGATCTGTAACTACAGGAAACGTCTGGTTGAAGTTACAGATATTAAATGTGATGGTTCAGTTACTTACTCCTCCCCCTTCTGTCATTATTTACATGTTATCCTCATTAAAAATATGAAAACCTATAAATGTTTGGGAGGTTTTAGTTAAAGCAGACACTTTTTTCATTTGAGTCATTTTGACAAAGATCAGATCACATTTGATGGTGTTTTTATGCAGAAATGAGACTTTTTCATACTACTGTATAAGTCCTTTTAGGGACCTGCTGTCTTCTGAACCTTGATCCTATGATGTTGCTTTCAACGATCAAGGAACAGTAATTAGGAAAAGGACTTAAGGATTTATTTTTTCACCAATACAAATATTTATATTTTTGGAAGAAAACACTGCCCCTTTTCTTAGGACAAAAATAGAGTAACTTATACCAATGAGAGAAAAGAAGAAAGTACAAGTGAAATTTAAATGAATAATAATGGATGAACTCATGGTGAAATAACCTGATTGTCTAAAAGTCAATTCTTCTTGTGTTAAATATGTTAGTTGTCTTTAAATCAAACTCAGATGGGCTGAAAAAAGAATGTATGGAAAATTCATTTAAAGTATTTGGGTACCCGAGAAGCGCTATATAAATGCACACCATTACCATACTGTTTAAATGACTTGCCCGGCCTGGCACTGTTGACCATCTCACTCAGTGGAGTAGCAAACTAGAAGCTTGTGTGTGCAAATGTACAAGAAAAAAAAACATTCTAGACTTTCTTTTTTTTTTTTTTTTTTAAAAGGGACACAAAACATATCCATTTAAAAAAAACATATTATTGAGCAAACTGATTGTTTAGCATTTTCTGAATGTTTTTTCTATCTTTTAATGTCTTATCTGTACAGCACAATTGTTAAGTGTGTTACAAGTAAAATGTAGTATTATTCTATTGTGAGGCTTACCTTATACATCAAATACACGAGAAAGGCCACCTGAGGCAGGTTCATAGCCATGAAGAGCCAGACCAGGACACGTACTTCCTTTAAAACCTGAAACACAGACTTAGTCAGACTTCCCAGACTTTTAACCAATCCTTTTTCCAATAAGTCCAATAAGTAATAAGCTCCTTCAGAGCATCAGAGTCATAAAGACCCTGGGACATGTCGGGTCAGGTGGTCACTCACAGCTACAGCTCCCACCGTTGCCGTCAGGATGCTCCAGACCACGCCAACCCCAAGGAGGACCCTGCTGGTGAGGGGAATGGCAGCAGTGGTCGTGGTGATCAGGACGCACAGGCACAGCTGAGAGAAACACAGCAGGAGGAGATGTTATGATCTACTTGTCATATGTTTGAAATCAGAGGAATACAGTTTTTGGGATTTATTTTGGGGCCATTTCCCAGAGAATATGATTGATAACACAAAAACTTCTTTGTCACTCATAGTTAGTGTTTGGGTGAAGCCATTTATTTTCAAACAACTGTGTTTACTCTTTTTAAATTATAATGAAAACAGAAACTACCCAAATGTACATACCCCAGTTCTTAATACCATGTATTGCCATCTTTAACATCAATGACAGCTTGAAGTCTTTTGTGGTAGTTGTGGATGAGGCTCTTTATTTTCTCAGAAGGTAAAGCTGCCCATTCTTCTTTGCAAAAAGCCTCCAGTTCCTGCTTGGGCTGTCTTACATGAACTGCACGTTTGAGATCTCCTCAGAGTGTCTCAATGATATTGAGGTCAGGAGACTGAGATGGTCAGTCCAGAACCTTCACTTTATGTTGCTGTAGCCAATGACGGTCGACCTGGCCTTGTGCTGTGTATCATTGTCATGTTGGAACGTCCAATTATGTTCCATGCACAGCTTCCGAGCTGATGAGTGCAAATTTTCCTCCAGTATTTTCTGATAACATGCTGCATTCATATTACCATCAATTTTAACCAAGTTTCCTGTGCCTTTGTAGCTCACACATCCCCAGAACATCAGCAATCCACCTCCATGTTTCACAGTAGGAAATGTCATGCTTATGGTTGTAACCAAAAAGTGAAATTTTGGTCTTATTACTCCTAATAACTTAGTTTCAGAGGTTTTGAGGCTTGTCATCTAAGCGGGATGCTTTGTGGCATTTGCGTATTAATGGCTTTCTCAATCATGCAGCCCATTTTTCTTCAAATGCCTCCTTATTGTGCATCTCGAAACAGCCACACAACTTATCAGAAAGTCCTGTAATTCATCTGAAGTTATTTGTGTTTTTTTCTTTGCATCCTAAACAATTTTTCTGGCAGTTGTGGCTGAAATCTGTATTGGTCTTGTATTACCTATCCTTTTCATTTTCCACTACTTATTTAGAGTTTGAATACTCAACATACCTCAATTCCTTGGATGTGTTTTATATCACTTTCCTATTTTATACAGTTCAATTACCTTTTGCCGCAGATCCTTTGACAATTCTTTTGCTTTCCCCATGACTCAGAATACAGAAACGTCAGTGCAGCACTGGATGAAAGATGCAAGGGTCTGTCAGGAGCCCAGAAACTCACTGACCTTTTATACACACACACTGATTACAAGCAAACAGGATGCCAGCTTTGATACTGGTGAAACAGACCTAGACAGACTGTGGAGACAAATCTCAGTCAGTTGTGTTGTGCTTGAAACAAGAAAAACAGATTTGGTTTTAAATACTGTTACAGTTTTTCCTCAATGGTTTTGGCTCATTTTTGGAAATTCATTACAGCAGTTGAGTCATCAAAACTCTTCATCTTGTTAGCAAAAGGTATTCACCAAAACAACTAGTTAAAGTTTCAGAGATGTCACAGCTTGAGTCTCAGTGACAAAAATCTAAAGACACATTTCATTTTCATTGTTGTGGTTGCTAATTATATTATATCATCATCATCAAATCACAGCCAGGTGAAAAAGTAGCTGAAAAGATAAACATTTCATTAACAAAAAAACAGACAAACTTGTAATTCTTTACATCTCTGTACAGAGGAAACACTGCGCTCACGTTCACAGATGTAACAGAGAAATGTTTGAACAGTTCATCGGATGTTTTTTCATCATTTGGGATTTCTGGGTTTTCTGTTTCTGAAATTTTTTGGATTTCACTGAGAATCAGATTTTAGTTTTGCTCAAGGTCGCTGTTGTCCATATTTGTAGAGAATTGTACTTACTCTTTTGAAATCATAACACAAATGTTTTGAGAAACACTTTTCAAATTCCAGAACTTAGCCTTAGCAAATGAGAAAAAAACAATAATCTTTGTGTTAATTAAAATATATGGACTATATTAATTTCTATTCATATGACAGACTATTTGTGAATGTAATATATAACTGTCCTGGACACATCTATGTCATGGCCTGTCTGTCCTGGGAGTGGGTCCTCCTTCTGTACTTCTCCCTGAGGCTTTTAGGTTTTTAGATTTTTCCTTACCAATGGACGATCTAAGGAGAAGTATGTCTGGCACAGCCCGTTTGTCTATTTACTGTCATTTCTGTAAAGCCCAGCACAAATAAAACTAAATTGAGCGTCTTAGTCAATCCAAAAAGGGTCCAAATCAATATTCTCGAATTTGGAACATTTTTAAGATGCATACTTTCCTCTTGTATTATCTACTAGCTTTGCACTCAATGACTCAGAGGTCAACAATCACAGCAACATGATTTTGTGACACCCCATATTTGTATAAAAAAAAAAAGTTACATGCAGTGATGGTAAGTTGATGGAGAAGGCTTTACTTTTTCTCATCATGTGGATTGCACCAATTAAAAAACACAAGAAAGAAATTTTCAAGACAGTGTCAATGTCAGTCAGCATTTTCTAATGACAGTGTACAAGTCTTTTATGCTGACGTTTAATACTGTTTTCTGGTTTGGCCATTGAAGTGTCAAAAACAAATCAAAACTTTCCCAAATAATAAAAACACAATCTTGGAGCTTATATAAACTTATCAATACACTCAAGACTAGTGATGGGAAAGTGAAGCTTTCTTAAGCAACAAACCCTTTCAAAACAACTGTATCAAAAAAGGTTCATAACTCAAAGCTTCATTTGTTTATTGCATATCTTCATTTGACACACTCACCACATGACTGGTTAAAATACCTGCTTCATATGTCTCATGTGAACAAGTGTTTGGTTAGATGACCTCATCTAACCAGTGCTACGACTGGAGTGTGCAAAGACATCAGTTCAGATAAATAAGAAAGTGCCAACCCATTTATTGACAGTACAATCTTAAAGTGTATTCTAAAAGCAACAGGTAGCCAGTGATGAGATGTCAGCATGGGAGTAATATGATCATGGAGCTTATTACCAGACTGTAAGTGTGCAGCAACACTTTGGAATAATTGTAAACGATGGATGGAAGACTTGTCAAGGCCTTAATATAAAGTGTTACAATAGTCCAGACGTTTTCAGATTATAGCGGCAATATGCTGGTAACGGGGGCGAAGGCACTATCATTACCAGTTAGATGGTCTAGTTCCCTGAATATGATCATTTTGGTCTTCTCTTCATATAAGTTAAGAAAATTTAACGCCATCCAATGTTTTACATTGGATGGCCGGGGAGGCTGATGAGTGCGATCCCTCTGGTCCTGCTCTGATGTTGCAGAGGCGTGTCAACCAAGACAGCCCCACAACATCCAGAAACTTGAGGTACACAGGGCGTATCTCATCCACCCCCGGTGCCTTGCCACCAAGGAGCTTCCCAACTACCTCAGTGACTTCAGCTTGGGTGATGGGTGAGTCCAGCTCTGAGCCCTCGACCTCTGCTTCCTCAATGGAAGACATGTTGGTGGGGTTGAGGAGATCCTCAAAGTATTTCTTCCACCATCCAACAATGTCCCCAGTGGTAGTCAGCAGATTCCCACCTCCACCTCCAGGGCACTGCTTCCCCCTCCTGAGGCACTGGACGGTTTGCCAGAATTTCTTTGAGGCCGACCGATAGTCCTTCTCCATGGCCTCACCGAACTCCTCCCAGTCCACCACCGGGTTCGGGGATTGCCGCCACGACAGGCCCCGGAGACTTTGCGGCCACAGCTCTGAGTGGCCCTTTGACAATGGAGGTGGAGAACATGGTCCACTCGGACTCAATGTCTCCAGTCTCGGAATCTGGTCGAAGCTCTGCCGGAGGCAAGAGTTTAAGATCTCTCTGACAGGGGACTCGTGCAAAAACATTCCTAACAGACACTCACAGTACGTTTGGGTCTGCCAAGTGTGTCCAGCTTTCTCCCCCACCATTGGATCCAACTCACCACCAGGTGGTGATCAGTTGACAGCTCCGCCCCACTCTTCACCCGAGTGTCCAAGACATACGGCCGGAGGTCAGATGAAACAACTACAAAGTCAATCATCAACCTCCGGCCTAGGGCCTGGTGCCACGTGCACTGGTGGACACCCTTATGCTTGAACATGGTGTTTGTTATGGACAATCTGTGACTAGCACAGAAGGCCAATAACAGAACACCACTCGGGTTCAGATCCGGTGGGCCGTTCCTCCCAATCACGCCCCTCCAGGTGTCACTGCCACGTGAGCGTTGAAGTCCCCGGTCGGAGCACTTTCCAGCACCCCTTCCAGAGACTCCATTTGGCCCGTAAGCACAAATAACAGTGGGAGACCTATCCCTGACCCGAAGGCGCAGGGAAGCGACCCTCTCGTTTACCGGGGTGAACTCCAACACATGGCAGCTGAGCCGGGGGGCAATAAGCAAGCCCACATCAGCCCGCCGCCTCTCACCGCAGGCAACTCCAGAGTAGTGGAGAGTCCAGCCTCTCTCAAGGATCTGAGTTCCAGAGCCCAAGCTGTGTGTGGAGGTGAGCCCGACTATCTCTATTCGGTATCTCTCAACCTCCCGCACAAGCTCAGTCTTCTTCCAGCGTTCCATTCCATGTCCAGCCCTGTGTCCCGATGACTGCCACCCAAATCCACATTGCACCGACCCCTTACGGTTCCTCCTGCATGTGGTGGACCCACTGGAGGTCGGCCCCACGTTGCTCCTTCGGGCTGAGACCGGCCGGGTCCCGTGGGGAAAGACCCGGCCACCAGGCGTACAAGCCCCAACCCCGGGCCTGGCTCCAGGGTGGGGCCCGGGTTGCGCCATACCAACAGTGTTTAATGCTGCTGTCAAATCTAAAAGTTAAAAGGACATTTAAAAAAAAAAAATTCGGTGCCGTTTCTGTGCTGTGGCAAGATTTAAAACCAGACTGAAATTTTTACAGTGATGTTGTTTGAATTAAGGTGTAGTAACCTTTTCCGAAATTTTAGACAAAAAAGGAAGCATGGAAATCTCTAGTGTGGTCTTGAGATTTCCAATGGAGATGGTTTATTTGATTTTATTTACTGTTACATACAGTGAATTATATACTATTTTGCTTTGTTATAACAATTTTCAATTTATATTGTTTATAGTTACTGGGTGCTCATAGTTCTCTTCAGGTCATGTCCAATCTGTGTTAATGCTAATCCAAGCAGGAACTAGACATGACTAGACGTAGACATAACTTGCCACGGGAGGACTTCTGCACCTGGAGCTTGGGCTGGAGAGAGTGTCTGAAAGATACGCCTCCTACAGCTTTCACTGCAGTGATATATAATCTAATGTATTGTTTACTTCTCCAAGTAAACCTCATTCTGTACCACTTGTGACATGTTTGTACTTTGCTTAATTCTTGCAAGAATTAAACCTGGCCATTCCTTTTTTTAAATTATATTCTGTCTACGTCTCTCTCTGCATAATATAAAAGGATAAAGAATTCTTATAAACAGGCTTTTAAATATTAAATATAAAAATGTACTGACTTTCAGTTACACTTCATTAATTGACAGCTGATATGTGGTGCACATAATGCCTTAGCGGCATCAATGCCTTCTTTCTGAATCAAAATGGAATTGTGAGACGTCTAAAGATTCCCACATCCACTAAGTCTTATCTACACATCTGATGTAGCTCTGATTAGTCCTGACCTGACACTGCCTCCTTCTGGTGGAAATAAACACTTTTCCTCAAAACTCAGATGGGAGCTGGAAGATCTGTACCTGGGCCTGGAGGTCAAAGGTCACCATGGAGAAGCAGAGGTTTAGCAGGAAGTACTGCTGCTGGAGCTCACTGGAGGCCCCGCTCACACGGAATGCCATCATGTTGGGTGTCCACAGGAGCCATGTGGTCCACACAATGTGAATTAATCCCAGAACCAGGATGCAGCCAAACCGCGCCTGCACCAACACAACATCAGCTCTATGAGAACAGGTTCTGACAACATTTATGTAACACTAACAGCCAGAGTAGCCAAGTAGAGATTAGGAAATGAAAAGCTGCCTGAAATTACTAACTGTTCTGAGGTAAGGCTGTGTCATGAATTTTGTGTCACAATTATCCTGTCCACAATAATTACAATTAACAATATTATCACAATAATTATGAAATTATGCTTACAGTTTGGAAATGTTACTAAAACATACTGGAATCACTTTACAGTACTTTTTGTGGTTAAACAACCCCTTTTAATGCACTTGGTTGAACATGAAAATAACATAAATAGCATTTTTAAGCTACCGTACAACAAACTAAAAAGAGCTACCTGTCCAAAAATGTTGATTTGCAATTCTTAATCTTTTAAACCCGAGCCTGTTTTTTTGTGTCTGCTCGAAAAGGACATGTTCACAGTAAATTGATTGTATCTCTGTAACTGCAAAGTGTATTTCAATAATTCTGGTGTCAAAATGAAGGTGGCACTTGTGAGATTTCGTGCATGTTGAATGTGCACGTTACAGTTTAATTTTAAATCAAGATGGAAAACAGCAAAATAACCCCAAAAACATTTCCACATTAAAAAATAAAAACAATATTTGGATGAATATCTCTTTAGATTAAGGCAGGTGAAGCTCAAACACTATTTTAAATTACATGTGAAATGGGGCGGCAGTAGCTCAGTGGGTAGAGCAGCCGTCCTTCGACCGGCAGGTGGGCGGTTCGATCCCCACTCGAAACAACCCAAAACATCATAACATCCCCCCACAGTTCATACTGTCGTTGTGTCCTTGGGCAAGACACTTAACCTACATTGCCTCCAGTGGTGTTCCAGCTGTAACACTGAGTAAATAGCTCAATGTATGTAAAGCGCTCTGAGTGCCTACAGGTGAAAAAAAACAAAACAATGATCAGGCGGAGTCTCCATTATAAAGAATAGGGCAGAATTCGGCACATTTTGGCAGTTTTTGTTTGCTTGCCATTTGGTAGGTGTTGTAAAGGTGGAGTAAATGGTAAATTGTAGCCGAGTCTCAGCTGATCAATTCGATGTGCTGCTTTGCCATATTAGGCTTGGAATGTGTATTGTATCAAACCCTATGTCCCCGATGTGACAAGCGTATTTTTATAAAATTTTTAAGTTGCAGTTTCAGTTGGAAAAGATGGATCATCTTGTTTCAAGAAACAGACTTGCGTGATTGAAGAAAATTAGTCTGGTTTATTTATAAACCCTAAAGTCCACAATTCATACATCAGGTTTTTTTTGTATGTGTACAAGTGTTTTACAGCAGTGGGGTGACGAAATGCAAACGATACAGTTTGAAGTTTTTTTAAAGCAAGTGCCATACAATATAAACAAAGGACAGAGCTTGAACAACAGCTTACACTTAAAGAAATAAAATCAGTGGCCTAAGTGTATGTCAGTCCATTCAGAAAAAGTTACTATGCAAAACAAAGTTATGCATAAATGCGTTGTTAAGGATCATTACTGCAAGGATTAGCATGACATTTACATTTAGTCATTTAGTTGACGCTTTCATTCAAAGCGACTTACATTAAGGTTCCATTCACCAGTGTTACAGCTGGAACACCACTGGAGACAAGGTGGGTTAAGTGTCTTGCCCAAGGACACAACGACAGTATGAATTGTAGGGAGCGCGAGAAACGAACCGCCTACCGTCCGGTTGAAGGACGACCGCTCTACCACTGAGCCACTGCCGCTCAGTTAGCCGCTTAGTTTACATTAGTCACTCATTAGTCACGCATGAGTGACTAATGTAAACTAAAATTTGGGATGCAGCAAAACAGAATCACTATAATTGGGTCATTGACAGATAGCAGGGAAAAAAAGGCGCAATACGGGCTACAAACGTTAGCTAACGTTAACTTAATTTGAACATTAGCCTACTGTGTCGACTGTCGAGGAGGATCCGTTTTACCGTAAGTAAGTCTATCGTTTTATGTATATACCATTACATTTGGAACACATTAGCTTTGAATGTTATAATGTTTAGATGTATCAAAGTTATTCTTGTATTCATGCGTAATGTATTATATTCACTACACTCAGCACACTGACATTGAAAGGCAGGTGACCAAGCAGCTAGCCCAGGGGTCGGCAACCCGCGGCTCCGGAGCCGCATGCAGCTCTTTCATCTCTCTGATGTGGCTCCCTGTGGCTTTTGAAAATAACTAATGAGTATTTAATTAAAATGTATTTTATTTTAGTTCGTTCTTATCGTTCGTTTTGTTCGTTTTTATGTTGTCGCTGTTACTATGCGTCACAAATGCCAATGTGCGACACCCGCCAGCGCACGATTTCTTGAACTTTTCGAATCCCATGTAGGCCAACTATGGAGAATTCTAAGAAAAGAAAAGTGTCTGAAGAAAACAGAACGTTCAATAGAACGTAGGTCGATTCCTTTGCTTTCATTGCTGACAAGACTAGTTTACCAGTAGGCTTAATATGAAATGAGGAGATATGCAGGTGTTTTCCAACATAAACTTTATTAAAAGCAAACATCCCGCACGCCTCACAGATGACAGCTTATGATCTTGTGTAAAGATGAAGGTGACGGCATACAGCCCTGATGTGCAGGAGCAGAAATCCCAAGTATGATAACTATTTTAATTGCCTATTATTTTGCATATTTTTATATTTTTACATTGTTCAGTGAAATAGTCCTTTTATTATTATTCAGATTGACAGCTGACTGCACGCGCCAGTAAAAAGATGACGGCACACATAGGACGGTGTTTTTGGTTTGCTGCTGGTGGATCATTTAAGTTCGGCGTTTTTTTGGGAAATGCAATTACAACTCATATAGACATCGAGTACTTTACTTAAAAATATTCTTCAACCGAACGTATTTTTTTCGGAGATCAAAATGTTTTGTTGCATGCAGAAATGTAGTTTCGTTTTCTCTGCAGTCCTTCATTGATTTCATAAATGCAACACATTATAGTTTGTTTATACATAGCATAAAGGCAAAATAATGTGCAGTGTTATATGCAGTGTTATTTCATTTTAAATGTCAAAAGGATTTTGTGGCTCCCAGTGTTTTCTTTACAATGGGAAACGGGTCCAAATGGCTCTTTGAGTGGTAAAGGTTGCCGACCCCTGAGCTAGCCAGACCAGCCAGCAGCATGGATGAACTTGCCATGTCGACTTTAAAGAGTAATGTATACGACGTTTTTATTTATTTAATTTAATTTGTATTTTTTTCACCTTTTAAGCTGCTATAACTAGTTTGCGTCTCTGTAACTTATCTTGTTTTGTCTTGTTCATAGATGCCAACGGGAGGAAGCTCCCGTTCCACCACATCCCAAAGATGCTCTATTGGGTTGAGATCTGGTGACTGTGGGAGCCATTTTAGTTCAGTGAACTCATTGTCATGTTCAAGAAACCAATTTGAAATGATTCGAGCTTTGTGACATGGTGCATTATCCTGCTGGAAGTAGCCATCAGAGGATGGGTACATGGTGGTCATAAAGGGATCGACATGGTCAGAAACAGTGCTCAGGTAGGCGGTGGCATTTAAACGATGCCCAATTGGCAATAAGGGGCCTAAAGTGTGCCAAGAAAACATCCCCCACACCATTACACCACCAGCCTGCACAGTGGGAACAAGGCATGATGGATCCATGTTCTCATTCTGTTTACGCCAAATACTGACTCTACCATCTGAATGTCTCAACAGAAATCAAGACTCACCAGACCAGGCAACATTTTTCCAGTCTTCAACTGTCCAATTTTGGTGAGCTTGTGCAAATTGTAGCCTCTTTTCCTTTTTGTAGTGTAGATGAGTGGTACCCGGTGGGGTCTTCTGCTGTTGTAGCCCATCCGCCTCAAAGTTGTGCGTGTTGTGGCTTCACAAATGCTTTGCTGCTTACCTCGGTTGTAACGAATGGTTATTTCAGTCAAAGTTGCTCTTCTATCAGCTTGAATCAGTCGGCCCATTCTCCTCTGACCTCTAGCATCAACAAGGCATTTTTGCCCACAGGACTGCAGCATACTGGATGTTTTTCCCTTTTCACATCATTCTTTGTAAACCCTAGAAATGATACTGTGATTTACATTTCACTCACAGGTGAAAATGGATCAATCCATTCACTGTGTCACTGCATCAAACAGATTGATGTGTGGATGCAAAATAATTTTCTCCAACTGAACAGAGACAAGACTGAACTAATCATCAACAATTATCAATCAATCAATCAATCATAAGAGAAAGTGTCAGCAGTCACCTCGAGTCTTTTTCTCTAAAATCTAAAAAACAGGTTAGAAATCTAGGGTTCATCAAGGACTCAGACCTGAATTTCCACAGTCACATTAAGTCAATTACATCATCTGCATTTTATCACCTTAAAAACATTTCTAAAGTCAAAGGGATAATGTCTCAACCAGACTTAGAGAGACTTATCCATGCTTTTATCTCCAGCAGGTTAGATTACTGTAACGGCCTGCTCACTGGTCTCTCAAAACGAGCGTAAAATCTCTGCACTGGCTTCCTGTTGCTCAGAGAATAGACTTTAAAACAGCACTGCTGGTTTACAAGTCTCTTAATGGTTTAGCACCAGAATATATCTCTGACATGCTAGTTGCTTATGAACCTCCTCGGACTCTGAGAACATCTGGGACAGGCCTTCTGCTCGTGCCCAGAGTTAGAACTAAACATAGTGAAGCATTGTTTAAGTTTCCTGCAGCAAAAAAAAAAAAAAAAACCTACCAGATGAAGTAAAACAAGCCTCAAACTTTAACAATGTTCATGGGAGGTTAAAAACCTCTTTTTAAGTTGTAATGTAGTTGGAACAAAAGTGTTGAACTCTTCATCAGTATAAAAGACACCTGTCCACAACTTCAAACTCTACTATGGCCAAGACCAAAGTGCTGTCAAAGGACACCAGAAACAAAATTGTAGACCTGCTCCAGGCTGGGAAGACTGAATCTGCAGTAGGTAAGCAGCTTGGTGTAAAGAAATGTGGGAGCAATTATTAGCAATTATATTAGAAAATGGAAGACATACACGACCACTGATAATCTCCCTCAATCTGGGGCTCCATGCAAGATCTCACCTCGTGGGGTCAAAATGATCACAAGAACGGTTAGCAAAAATCCCAGAACCACACGAGGGGGACCTGGTGAATGACCTGCAGAGAGCTGGGCCTAAAGTAACAAAGACTACCATCAGTAACACACTACGCCGCCAGGTGCCAGACGTGTCCCCCTGCTTGAGCCAGTACATGTCCGTGCCCATCTCAATTTTGCAGGAGAGCATTTGGATGATCCCGAAGAGTATTCGGAATATGGTCGGATGAAACCAAAATAGAACTTTTGGGTAAAAACTCAATTTGTTGTGTTTGGAGGAGAAAGAATGCCGAGTTGCATCCAAAGAACACTATACCTACTGTGAAGCATGGGGGTAGAAAATTGTTTTTTGCAAAGGCAGCAGGACGACTGATCCGTGTAAAAGAAAGAATGTATGGGGCCATGTATCGTGAGATTTTGAGTTAAAAATCCCTTCCATCAGCAAGGGCATTAAAGAGAAAACGTGGCTGGGTCTTTCAGCATGACAATGATCCCAAACACACCTCCCAGGCAACAAAGGAGTGGCTTTGTAAGAAGCATTTCAAAGTCCTGGAGTAGCCAGTCTCCAGATCTCAATCCCATAGAAAATTTTTAGAGGAAGTTTAAAATGCATGTTGCCCAGCGACAGCCCCAAAACATCAGTGCTCTAGAGGAGATGTGCATGGAGGAATGGGCCACACTACCAGCAACAGTGTGTAAAAACCTTGTGGAGACTTACAGAAAACATTTGACCTCCGTCATTTCCAACAAAAGGAAATATAACAAAGTATTGAGAGTATTGTTATTGACCAAATACTTATTTTACACCATAATTTGCAAATACATTGTCTGATAAAAATTTTTTTAAAAAGCAGACAATGTGATTTTCTGGATTTTTTTTTTCTTATTTTGTCTCTCATAGTTGAAGTGTACCTATGATGGAAATGACAGGCCTCTCTAAACTTTTTAAGTGGGAGAACTTGCACAATTGGTGGCTGACCAAATACTTTTTTGCCCCACTGTAGCAGAAGGTCTTGATGTGATCAGAGACAGAACGGAGCAGGAGGGGACTCACCTGTAGCGCTGTCTTGTCCTTTGAGTCCAGCACTGTGAAGTTCACCAATGAGCGGAGCATGAGGAACAGCACACTCAGCACGAAGGCTCCTAGCTCCTGTCTGTTCTCCTGCAGCACCCCACGGACAACGTAGTACACACAGAACACTGCCAGCACACACAGCAACAACAACTGCTTATTATGAAGACTTATAATGTTTTATACTAATGGTTTACAACAAGATACACTGGTTATAATTAATATTGAGGGGCTAAGTCTGTGCTGTTATTGCACATAACACTGCATTGCACTTACCTCAAACAATTATTCCAGATTTATAATGACAATTGTTTTGATTCTACAAACAAACAGAAAACAGGGAGAGTACAAAGAACACAGAAAAAAACTGTGACGAGAGCTTCAAAATATGATATATTGTTTATATCAGGGTTTTCTGTCCAGCTGAGGGTACTGTGTCTGTGAAATAGGTATAATTCTACCAATTAGTGTCTAAGCATTTAAATCATTAAATCAATACCAGAATGTATATTTTTGGAAGTTATGTGATGATACTAGTAGGCTTGGGCGGTATTACGGTAATATCGTATACCACGGTATCTAAAGATAGCAACGGTATCAGTTTCAATACCGTCATATTTAAGCGCCAAAGTCGCACGAGCAACTTAACAGGAAAAAACAGCCGCTACTTCCGGTTTATGTGCTAAATTATGCTTCCACTCCCTTCCACCAGAGGTCAGACACCCTGTACTTTGTTTCTAGTCCACCACTACCATGTGTAGAAGAAGTGAAAGTGAGAATGAGCGAGAGTGAGTGCGTGTGTAACTTGGACAGCGGCGCCGCTGCTCGTGCCTTTCTCAGCGTCTCTCATAAAGCACACGCTGTTTTTTCCCCACACTTTGCCAAACATCAGTGAAAGAAACGGGAGGAAAACTAGTCGCTCTGGCCGCGGTAGTAAAGGGGCGGTTGGGAAGGGAAGCCGTGAGCACGTAGCACCTGCAGCTTTACCTTTAGCACCTGCAGCTTTACCTTTAGCACAGGTGATAGAAGCCGGGGCGGGTGTACTGCCATGGCCGCGGTAGTGACGGGGGTGTCGGGAATAATGCGGCTTCTATTGACAGCTGTTTGTGACAAATACGTGTTGGTCATCCTGACACTTTACCCAGTCGAGGAGGCGAGGCAGGGTAAACATAGTCAGCGCAAATGCGCTAATCAAAGCAGCGATCGTAATAAAAGTGATGGCTGTGTGCTGTGCTTCATGAGAGGTCCCACACTCTAAAAAACTACTAAACTGTTCTGGATGTTTATGTTCATTTAATTCTGTTTGACTCTTGTATTTGCACTTTTTATAAACTGCTATTTGTTGCTAATAAAAGTTGTTTATATTGTTGTGCATGTTATTTTGTTATTGTTTCAGTATTAGTGTTCGGTATTCAGTTTCTGAACAGTTTAGGCACAAGCCAACAGTTTGGTGACGCTGTCTGAGCCTTACGTCATATTTTTTTTAATTATTCACGGTAATACCGTATACCGAGGTAAAATAGGGAGGAGGTTTGACGGTATCAAAATTTGGATACCGCCCAAGCCTAGATACTAGCTAAAAGTTACGCAGTCCCACTTTAATGCCCAGTAATAAATGGATTAGACCAGGACTAGACAAGGACCAGGACGGACTGAATGCATATAGAAATGTGTTGCTTGTTGGTGAATGTTTGCCAACATGAAGCACTTTGTTATAATAATTATTTGGCCCGAGCCGGTGATGACCGGGAGGGCCTATTGTTTTTGCTCGGATTATTTTTATTTATTTTTTTTCTGCAAAATGATCTTAAATTTGACCCAGTAAACATAAACGAAAAGTCATTTTTATTGGTCCCAGACTTCAAGCCCGGCGAAAAATTTATGTATTTGAAGAAAAATGACTCAGTGGCGACCCCTAGAAAAGTCAAAATACACTGGAAAATACATGAAAGTAATTTTTTCCAAAGTAGAAATACAAAACTTGGTACATCCATAGGACAGCTCAGGGCAAACAGAAAAGTCTATGACAGCCACACCCTAAACTCAACAGGAAGTCCGCCATGATGGGTGAAACGCACGACCACCAAAATTGCACCCCTTGGGCAAAAAGATGCAAATCCTTGGGTTTTAATCTAAATGGCCCCAAATTTGTTCAGTATCATCTAGACACGTGTGCCAACCAAAGTTGTCACTTTGTTGTTGATATCTTATCGGGTATGGGTGTGGCAAGCCTGTAACAAGGTGGCCATTTTTGTGAAAATAAAATGTGTCTTAACTCTCAAACGCCTTCTTGGATCGAGTTGGACCCAAAAAGGCATTTGTGCACATTCATGACCTGAACACAAAGACACCAGACTCCAGACACCATTTTTTGGTTTTCTGTTATTTTGAAAGTCTAAATGATGGAAATAAAATCTAACTTTTTTTTAACTTATAAGGATGTCTAATCTGTCATTTGATGCCTTTTGGAGATTTTTCCATCTTTTCTTGGCGTCTTTATGCACATTAATAAAATCTTTTACCTGGGGTGCCCAAATGTTCGATCCCCACTGTAAGTCTCACTCCATGTGTTTTTCTTTTCATTACAGGGACAGAAATGGACAGGCCAGAGATCTTGAGTCCAATGGGTCGACCAGCTTAACCTCTGGCAATTTTTTCTACTTTATTTTGGAGTGACACTGTGTTTTAATTTATGATTTATGGACATTTATGATTTATAGACTGTCTTTGAAGAATTAGTGCATTACTCTGTGGGTTCCCATTTGAATTGAAACATATCCAATTATAATCATTTGTTGTGTTTGTTTTCACATGTGTTGTAAGTTAATCATTTGAAGTGATTACAATAGTTTGATGCTTGATGTTCGTGTTTTGTCACCGCCTTTGGGGCAAGGGGAGTTTTTCCCAGATTTCTGTCATTTTACCGATTGGTCATATGTTCTTCTGGCTAGGTCAACAGCCCTGCTGGGTTTTCGCTTCTGTCATAGTTTACAACTCACACTCAAGCTAGTAGGTTGTTTGTGCTAATGGTTATCAGCATAAAGAGGGGGGAATGTTATAATAATTTTTATTATTATAATTGTTTATATTGTTTATAGTTACTGGGTGCTCATAGTTCTCTACAGGTCATGTCAAATCATGTCATGTCCTCCATGTTAGTCCAAGCATGGAGTAGACATAACTAGAGACATGTTTGCCACGGGACTTCTGCACCTGGAACTGGGGCCTTGGGGAGGGTGTATGAGAGATACACCTCCCTCGTATCTGCTTTGCTTCTTCTTGCAAGAATTAAACCTGGCCTTTTGCTTTTTGTAATATAATCTGTCTCTGTGTCTCTCTGGATAACATAAGGATATAGAATTCTTATAAAACACTTCTGTTTTGTTTTTTTTATGAGCGTGACTTAATTTTCCATAACTTTTCCCGTTAATGTAGTTGGACTGTCAAAACAAAACAGCTGATGCTCCTTACTCAACTCCTCAAGGAACCTCTTTTGTTGACCTCGTAATGTTGGACTCAAAAGTCAAAGAACAGTAGTCAGAAAAGGACTTATGAGCTTTTTTTTTTTTAGATGTATTAAGAGTTTAGTTAGTCTACCATGTTATGCCATTGAAGGGCATACGTACAAGGAATAGCATGGACAGTAAATTTGTACCGAGTTACAATATAGTCCAAGAAATCTCTATGAAGCTGAAAGAGGAAATACTTACAGATTCCAAGGAGCTGAATGAGCGACACAGTAAAGTTGTCCACATCTGAGATGTCTTTGCCCATGTGCTGTTCTACAAGACTGTACAGAGTGAGGCCCAGCAGTGCCAACAGAGACACCAGAGTGAAGCAGAAGTAGGTCTTCCGCAGAGTGGACAGCTCCGACCACCTCCTTCTCTGCACACACAAGGAAACCAAAAACAGTCAAAAGTGCTTTGTGTAAAACATAGGGCAAACTAGGCCCAGAAAGAAACAAGCACAGCTGGAAGAAAAGCACATTATTTTTATTACTTGTCTTGTCTGGGACAAAGCTCATTTAAAATGGACTGCTAAAAATGGAGGCTAAATAGAAAACTGTTCTATGATAAGATGAATAAAAATTTGAATGAATTGATGAATAGAAATTTATTTTTTTATTTTTATTTTTTTTACACATCATGACCTTTGTCCCAGAGAAGACGGCAGTGTTTCTGGATGGTGGTCACATGTGTGGATTCTCTTTTGCATCATACAGTTTTACCTCTCATTTGTGGATGACTCTGAACTGTCTCACAGACAGTGCAGCTTGAGCCTGAAGATTACCAGCATACAATACTTGAGATTTCTCCAGATTATCTGGATCTTTGGATGATATTATGTTCTATTATCATATTGCAATTGTACATGTTTTTTAATTGTTCCTCGTTTTTTGAAGATTGGTGAACCTCTGTCCATCATCTGAGACTCCAGTTGCCAATTAACCTAATTAGTTCGCTGTTCAAGCTGTTTTTTTTTAGTACCACTCACTATTCCAGCCTTTGTTGAACCTGTTCCATTTTTTAGCTGTGTCACTGCCATCAAATTCAAAAAGAAACATTATTTTTCATGCAATAATATATCTCAGTTTCAACACCACATAACAGTAATATGTTCTATTGTGAATGAGATTAGCAAATTGGGTTTTTAGTAAATTTATTATGTTCTGTTCATAAACTATCGTGCAGGGCTACCATAGGTGCTCATGGACTTTAGAACAGTGTGTGAAGCGCGGAATTGCAATTTCACTCAAAACATTAGAAAATGTTAAAAAATATATACGTAGACTTTTCAGTCACTTGCAATATTTGAACGTGCCTTTAGGATAATTGATAATGGTTGAACTGAATAAAAAGTTAAGAGATAAAAAGTAATTTTTACTAACTTTTAAAATTGGTTGTACCACATTTTGATTTGAAGTACTGATTGGTCAGTAATTCTGAAATGCAAAGTGTGGATTGATTGTATTGCAGGTGCTGATATAACAATAACTTAAATAAATAAATGTGCAATATATTGAAAGTTACAGTATTAAAAAGGGATAAAACAAAAACCAAGGTCCCACCGGTCCACATGGTGTTGGAATGAGCTCCTGGTGCCGGGGCCGGAAAGACAGGAGCACTGGGTCAGACCGGTTTAGGATTGGACTAAAGAGGTGATAAGAAAATACACATCAAGTTCTGGAGAACACAAAACGTCAAATAAAAAGGAATGAATAAAATAAAATAAAGAAGTATTAGTAAGTCTTAAACCACTTAGTAGGATAATCTGTGCATATTTCTCTGAAGCCATCTGATGAGAAATGGTCATTACCATTATTTAAAGCCACCTTGCATAAGGTTTAGCCAGTAGAGGGCCCAGACCTCCCTACAAACTGTTGTTACGACAGCGACAGCCATGTAACAGACGTCGTTTGTTTTCAAGTGGCGACTGTCCAAGTGGCAAGTTTGGAAGACATGAACATGTCATTAGGGTCATTTTAGTGTTCCTGTCATGACCCGACAGGAACGTTACATTGAAGGTTTGTGTCTAGCTGAGGGTATTGTGTCAGTAAGACAGGCATGATTATACTGATCTCATGTCTATGAACCATCAACAGGATTTTGAGAATATATAGTTTTGGACAGAAGCCGACAGCATTTCCTCTGTACATCCTCCGTGGCTGGAAGTGGAGTCCCTGTGATACGTTGGGCGGTTTTCACCACCCGCTGCAGTGCCTTGCGCTCTGCAACAGAGCAGCTCCCATACCAGACTGTGACACAGTTGGTCAGGATGCTTTCTATTACACAGCGATATAAGTTCACCAGGATATCTGAGGACAGACAATTCTTCTTTAGTGTCCTCAAGAAGAAGAGTCGCTGGTGAGCCTTCTTGACCAGGCTGGAGGTGTTGATAGTCCAGAACAGGTCCTCCAATATGTGGATTACCAGGTACTTGTAACTGGAGACACGCTCAACAGCCGTTCCATTCATGTGGATGGTGTCATGTGTGCCTCTTGACTCTTTTCTGAAGTCCACAATGAGCTCCTTCGTCTTGGAGGTGTTAAGGAGTAGGTTATTGTCATTGCACCATGTGGCCAGGTGCTGGATCTCCTCCTTGTAGGCAGTCTCATCGTTGTTGCTAATGAGACCACAGTAGTGTCATCCGCAAACTCGATGATGGCGTTAGATCCATTCACAGGCCTACAGTCGGCGGTGAAGAGGGAGTAGAGGAAGGGGCTCAGTACACAGCCCTGTGGTACACCAGTGTTGAGTGTGGTGGTGTTGTAGCACACTCAACACATAAACTTAAACTAAAGTTTATGTGTTGTTGAAAAAAAAGGTTAAAATAAAAGCGTCTGGACTCGGTTTTCAAGGTGAAGACGTTTCATCTCTAATTCCACGAGACTTTATCAACTCTGAGTTGATAAAGTTCAGAATTGATAAAGTCTTGTGAAATTAGTGACAAAACGTCTTCACCAGAGTCCAGACGTTTTTACTTTAACCTTTTTTCAAGATGATCTGGATGATCGAGAACCTTCACAGACTTTATGTATTGTTTGATTCCTATTTACATGACAAAGTTGGGGAAGCGGGCCGCTATAGAAATGGTATTGTTGAAACACAGTGGCGGCTGGTGATTTTTAAATGGGGGGGCTATAATAAAAAAAATATATATATATTATTAATATTAGCCCAAAGTTTGTCTGCGTGTTTCACATTTTTTTGTGATTTTTTTTCTTAATGTCAGAGCTGTTGTCTGAGTCTTAGGCTCTTTGTTGATGTTCCTTCTGAGAACATACTGAAGTTCTCAGAGGAACATCAGTATGTTCTTCTGAGCAAATATTAAACGTTTCCTGGTATAAACAGAGAAACAAGGTTTGTTTCTGAAAAGAAAACTGAGCTTTAACACTAGCCTCAGCTGATTTAGTATGAGACTGAACAGCATCAAACGCAAACGACTGTAAGACAAATGACATGTATGTGCACACTTTTTTAAATAATATTTCTCACATACTATTACTTACAAAGAAAGAAAGATTAGGCCTATTTTAATCACTGTATACTTTTCTTTTTCTCTCTGCATAGTTTTTAATTAGAGAGTGCGGCGCCCTTTTACCCTCTATAAGCCAGCCGCCCCTGTTGAAACAGGAAATGTACAAACCCAAACTGCTGACACTAATAAAAGTGTTGTACAAAATCCCATCTGACGTTGTAATACACATTGTCATACAGAGTGTAGTCCTAACCATCAAACACATTTCACTGACAATATAATGCAATGTAAAAACACCACATATTAGTGGTGTTTTTTTTTTGACTGAACCCAGGTGTCCCACTGTAGCTGATGGAATCACATGAGCAGGAAGAAGACACTGGACTGTTTTAAGAGAAACGCCACAGCAGTTTCTCCTCAGCCAATAAAGAACTGAAAACTTCCTTTCCTAATTACGAAACTAAATTGTCACGTATATCCAGTTGAGTACGCTACATTTGTGTCAGTTAAGCCTGTGGTAAATATAGGCCACCTGTATCATTGTTTTCTGGCAAAATAATTAAGCATTCTTACAGATACTATAAATTAAATGCCTGTTTGATTATATATAATTATCATGATTATATAATATAGTGTCCCATCCTAAAAATGTTAAATCACAAATAAGAAGTTTTGACATGCAGCGCAATAAAAAAAAGGTCTCCCCCTCTCGTCACCTACCTCCTCTCGTCCATTTCCTAACGTGAAACGCAGTAGGGCAGACTCTAGGCTACATGCCCACGCCTGTCTTTTTCCTGATCTTAACTTCTGGTTTCACCCCACAGACTCCCAAAGAGCACCACTGTTACGGAAAATTCAGTTCCCCCATGTTTCCTCTTTAGTTCGCATGCGCGAAATCATGCTGCGTTTAGTGGTAAGCGGAATTTCGGCCTTTTGTCGGCTTACCTGAATTTTTATGCAGTCACCACCAAAGACATATATATAGGTAGACGCCGCATCGAACGCTACTGCCTATTGGCACGAACGAGCCGTGTAGCCGCCATCTTGGACCGGTCGTCAGCCCCACTCAGTGCAACTTGTTTGCCAGGTGCAATGAGCTGTCAGCGCATTTATTCAATAATTTCTCACCGAATACCCAACTAATTTTGACGCGGGCTTTTTTGCTGCAAAGGTCATTCATGTAGCTATGATACAGGACACATTGTTCAGCGTATTTTAATATTCATAGTAGGCTTAACAGTTATATAATATTCTGATAAAAGATATAAAGTAATCAGACGTTCAAAATCTAAATATGTGATAAGGTAATTTATAAACCACACACTATTAATATGATAAAGAAGCAGAAACAGATAGTAGCAGATAAACATTTTAATATTTTGTAGAAACAATTCAATTTATAATGATTTTGACTAGCACACACACACACACACACACACACACACACACACACACACACACACACACACACACACACACACACACACACACACACACACACACACACACACACACACACACACACACACACACACACACACACACAGGTCTCCCTGGCATCTTCTCTCCAGCATAATCTTGTTCAGGCCAGGTTTGGAATCCACTGAACGCAGCCACCTGTAAAAAAAAAAAACTGAGAAGAAGCTTTTCAGTGTGTTTGCATTAATAATTTCCTAAAAATTAATTCGGACAACATTAAACCTACCTTTTTAATGTGGATGTGGGAGGGGAAAATGTCGAGTCTCAATGAGGTATTTGTATGCCTTTGGACCATGTAGATGCAGCGTGAGCGCAAACTCTCTTTAGTCCTTTGTGTATTTGTGGCCTTGCTTTGCCATGGGGTCTAACTGAAGATCTGAAATGTTATGATTTAAAATGAATAAGTCCCCTTCAGATAATAAATAAAGAGTTTAATAAGAGAAGAATAACATGTGCCATGAATTTCAAAGTGTTAATTTTGTCTTACCAGAGTAGAATTCAAGCTTCTCTTTGAGCTCTTCATTAATGAGGTTAATGAAGAGCTCAAATCCCCCAAAAGACTCTTTACTGTGGTTTTTGCCCTCTTTTCTCTGGCCATGGAATTCTTCTTCTCTCGCTCTAGATGTTCCACTCTTGCCAAGGCTTCAGTGAGTTTGGTCTTAAGAGCGGTAGGAGAAGCAGGCAAGGCATAGCCATGATCCTAATAGAAAGAGGGATGAACATGGTTTGAGTAATGTTTCACTTCAAAAACATTATTTTGACACCACTAGTTTAATGCCCACATTCTTTCTTATAGTCATCACATGTCAAAGCCACTACCAGCACTGTGTGTGTGCGTACCAGTAATGCATGTTCAATGTGTATTTGTGTTTGTATGGGTTTATTTGTGAGCGTGTTTAATATGAGTGGAAGCAAAAAAGTGAGATTTGAATATGTCCAGAGAACATTATGATATCATGTTTAAAGTAGAAATATTCACATCATTAGGCTGAGGTTGTGGGCTTGAGGTTGCCGTTTCCTGGAAATCCTTAGAGGCCATGGACAGGCTTTCTTCAGCTCTTCTGGAGGTAGAAGTAGCACTGCCATTTTCCAACTAAAATGATGAAGCATAATATATAATACAATACATATAAAGGTATAAGCATCTTACCCTGCCATGTTATGATAATTTACATTTATGAACATTCACATTTATGAATGCTAATAGTTTTATGAGGATACACCTACTCTTTGGAGGTGAACCGGAAAGCTGAAGACGGATGAAATAACACCATCTTGGAGTCGGACAATCTGACCTGTCCTATCAAAATCATCATTCTTAAAATGATGAGAGCAAAGTACTGTTGTATCACTTGCATGAAATCCTTCTCTCCTCAAAGCCACTTCCCACTTCTTCCTCACATCTTTGTCCTTATAGGCACTTGACGTTGCCTAACGCTAAAAGAAAGTTTCGTGCATCTAACAAGTGCTTTCGAACTTTTTTCCTATCTGAATAGTAAATTATGTGGAAAACACTTGAGTTGAGGGAGGGAGATACATAGTCTAGCTAAAGTTAGCTAGCTACGATTTCAGTACAGTACTATCAAAGATCCTTGCTCCTTCTCAATTCTGTGGATTTAAGGACAAAATACAACCAAAAGTACATTAGTAATGTTAAATCTTACTTGTGAAAAGTATTCCCCCGAGCCCTATTTGCGATGGTCCGCCGATTAGAACATAAAAATGCTGCACAGTGCTCTGGCATCTGAACTGCTGCTATTCAACTAAACTATGAGTACGACCGGTTCAAGATGGCGGCCGTAAATCTCGTCGCGCAGCGGCCAATGAGGCGTCTACCTATATATATGTCTATGGTCACCACACTTTATTGTCGAGAAGATTATCTATACCCCTGGTTTCATTAAGGACGTTTCACCCATACTTTATTTTCTCACACAATGACAAATGTAATTTGGTTTCCAGATAACAATAGTTTTACTCTGAACTAAAGTTTCTGTTATGCACATTTATACATAAAATATAAATAATTTAATAAAGATACATAGATTTATACCATAGATAGTATAATTATGGATGATATCCGCCCATTGGTCCCCTATTCACCAATATTGTCATTATGAATGGGCAATAAAATGGCCGTTACATCCGGGCTTTTCGGGTTTTACTCCATAGTAAAACAATAGTTTTTAGATAGCATAAACCAACGTAAGTTTCAAAAATTCACCCCCCCCAGAGTTGTCACGTAGTAAAAACTTAGCTCTAGAGACCGGAGCCATCTTTTGTACCAGGCTGTAAACATGAGTTTTACTCTTGTAAAGTCGCCATTGGGTTTCTCCTTATATTTCCGCTTTTGGAGCCTGCCCTCTGGTGGACGGAGGTATATCGCTGTATTTTGCTGTAAAATCACCGTATGGCGGCTCCTTACACGATGACCATTTAAGAGGTACCATGGGACCATCATTAAGCAAAACAAGTTCCTGCAAGTCACTACATGTCTGAAATCACAGGGGGGAAACCTTTTTCCAGACACCAGAGAAATGCCCAAACCTGATGGACCAGGCTGTTCTGTTCTAACGGTCGTTGGCTCTGAAAGGGAAGTGTGACTCCTTATGTGGGAGTTGTTAAGGTTCAGGAGAGTCGTTAGTGACACTGCTCCATTCAGGTGCAGAGTCGTTAGTGAACTAATCTCATCAGGTTTGGTTTCAGGGAAACTCCTCCCTCTAGAGATAAAAGCTCAGCTCTCTTACCAGTTGATCTCAGAATTGATAAAGTCTCTTGGAATAAAGACAACACGTCACCTTGAAAACTGAGCCCAGATGCTTTTACTTCAACCTTTTTTTCCAAGATGTCCTGGATGACTAAGAACCTTCACAGATACGTTATTAGATGACAAGCCATCACAAGACATCAGAATGTTGTTTAGGGTAAGTTGTTGTATTGTATTTATTTTTGTTTTCATATACCAGACTTTCTGTGGCACATAGTTATTAGCATGTAGGCCTACTACTACATTTATATTTAGCATTTGGAGTTGGGTGTCCAGTTTTCAGTCAAGCAATAAAATAACATATCTTGGTTCTAATATAATTTGTAAAATAAACAAGCTACCAGCTAAAGTTTTTATGTTCTTGCTCATTTTTATATTGATGGAGTACTGTTTTTACGTGCAACACAAAGACACTGAAAAACAGATGAACGTTAAGATAATACAAGGTTCTGAAGAAGCAGATGGAGTTTTGAAAGAATTTCATGCTAGTGAGGCAGGTGGACAAAGTGGAAATACGAGCACCATGCATGCTTTTTCCAGCTGATATTAATGGCCTGGAATGTTAACTGACATCCAAAAAGGGGTTAATGTTATTGTTATATCAACACATTAAATATCCATAGTAGTGGCAGTCCATATAGCATATTTAGGCCCGAGCCGGTGATGACCGGGAGGGCCTATTATTTTTGCTCAAATTATTTTTATTTTTATTTATTTTTTTCTGCAAAATGATCCTAAATTTGACCCAGTGAACATGCACGGAAAGTTATTTTTATTGGTCCCAGACTTCAAGCTCGGCGAAAAATTTATGTATTTGAAGTCCCCGAAAAAAAAATACAAAAAATTACTCAGTGGCGGCCCCTAGAAAAGTCAAAATACATTGGGCCTATGGAAAGTGAAAGTAACTTTTTTCCAACGTAGAAAAATGAAACTTGGTACATCCATAGAACACCTCAGGGCAAACTGAAAAGTCAATGACAGCCACACCCTAAACTCAACAGGAAGTCCGCCATGTGCGGTGAAACACGCGGCCACTAAAATCGCACCCCTTGCGCAGAAAGATGCAAATCATTGTGTTTTAATCTAAATGGCCCCAAATTTGGTGAGTATCATCTAGACACGTGTGCCAACCAAAGTTGTGACTTTGTTGTTGATATCTTATCGGGTATGGGTGTGGCAAGCCTGTAACGAGGTGGCCATTTTTGTGAAAATAAAATGTCTCTTAACTCTCAAACGCCTTCTCGGATCGAGTTGGACCCAAAAAGGCGTTTGTGCACATTCATGACCTGAACACAAAGATATGTAAATAAAAGGGTTTAGAATTCAAGAAGATAGAAGAATTTAGTTTGTCATAGAGACATGAAATTTGGTACACACATCTCTTAAGTCATGACGAGCATAAAAGCCAATGACAACCACCCCCTATCTATAAATGTGTTGCCATAGCAATGTCCCAAATATGTCGAAAAAGTCAATGGGAAGTGAAAATTTTAGTTTGTCGTAGGCAAATGAAACTTGGTACACACATCCAGTATGGGCTTATAAACAAAAAAGCCAATGGGGACCACACGAAAAATGACTCAGTGGCGACCCCTAGAAAAGTCAAAATACATTGGGCCTATGGAAAATGAAAGTAAATTTTTCCAATGTAGAAATACAAAACTTGGTACATTCATTGGACACCTCAGGGCAAACAGAAAAGTTTATTACAGCCATACCGTAAACTCAACAGGAAATCTACTATGTTGGGTGGAATGCTTGACCACCTAAATCGCACCCCTTGTGTCTAAAGGCTTTTCATCTAAACAGCTCCAAATTTGGTGAGTATCATCTAGACGTGTGCCAAAAAAGTTATCAATTTGTTTTTTGATACATTTGTGGCTGTGGTCGTAATGAGTCTGTGAAAAGGCAGCCATTTCTTTGGGAAATAAATGCCATTTCCCAATTGCCAGGATCCTTCCTTTAGAGGAGGCCCCTCCAGAGCCAAGACTAGCGTCTTAGAAAACTCCTCAGAATCCTTTAGAACTTGTAAACTTGTACTTTTAGACAAGTTATATTTACATTTTGCCTTTTTAAACTGGGGGGTGCAGCGATTCCTGAGTCATCTCAAATCTCCAGCCAGTACTTTGTTTTTCTTGCCTTAGCCCAAGCATAATCAATTATTTTCAAAGATTCAGACAGCTCCCAGGAAAACCAGGGATTGTGGAGACCTTTAACTCTAAATTACAAGGTGGTGTAGCAGGCCCCAGCAGTAGCACAGGCCCGGTTATTTGAGATTACCGTGACGTTTACGCTTTAAAGCACAAAATGCAATCCTCCGAGTGCATGTGTCCCCGCGGTCTTAAGGAGGCGAGGCCTTTATCGCCGCTATGCTTTAATTAGGCCCGAGCCGGTGATGGCCGGGAGGGCCTATTGTTTTTGCTCGGAATTTTTTTTTTTTTTTTTATCTTTATTGTGACCAAATGATCCTAAATTTGACCCAGTGAACATGCACAAAAAGTCATTTTTATTGGTCCCAGACTTCAAGCTCGGCAAAAATGGTATGTTTTTGAAGTCGCCGAAAAAAAAAAACGAAAAATGACTCAGTGGCGACCCCTACAAAATCAAAATACATTGGGCCTATGGAAAGTGAAAGTAAGTTTTTTTCAACACAGAAAAATGAAACTTGGTATATCCATAGGACACCTCAGGGCAAACAGAAAAGTCAATGACAGTCATACCCTAAACTCAACAGGAAGTCCGCCATGTGGGGTGAAACGCGGCCACTAAAATCGCACTTGCGCAGAAAGATGCAAATCATTGTGTTTTAATCTAAATGGCCCCAAATTTGGTGAGTATCATCTAGACACGTGCCAACCAAAGTTGTAACTTTGTTGTTGATATCTTATCGGGTATGGGTGTAGCCTGTAACGAGGTGGCCATTTTTGTGAAAATAAACGTCTCTTAACTCTCAAACGCCTTCTCGGATCGAGTTGGAACCAAAAAGGCGTTTGTGCACATTCATGACCTGAACACAAAGATATGTAAATAAAAGGGTTATCTTTAGAAATGGCTCTCCAGCGCCCCCTACAAACTTATGATGGGACCCAAGAATTTAGTTTGTCATAGAGACATAAAATTTGGTACACACATCTCTTATGTCATGACGAGCATAAAAGCCAATGACAACCACCCCTATCTATAAATGTGTTGCCATAGCAACGTCCCAAAAATGTGAAAAAGTCAATGGAAGTGAAATTTTTAGTTTGTTGTAGGCAAATGAAACTTGGTACACATATCCACCATGGGCTTATGAACAAAAAGCCAATGGGGACCACACCCTATCACACACGGGAAGGCGGCCATTTTGAATTGAAAATTTGGTCCGACTTAGAATACACCTCTTTTTAAAAACAACAAAAAATAGCTGCTTCATTCCACAGACACCAAACTTGGGCAAAATGAGCTAAACACATGTATGTAAATGAGACAAGTGTTTTTCTAGACTTTTTTGCTCGAGTTATATTTTTTTTTATTATAATTCGGTATATATTTTTTATTATAATTTTTCTGCAAAATGATTCTCAATTTGACCCAGTAAACCAACAACTAAAAGTCATTTTTATTGGTCCCAGACTTCAAGCCCGCGAAAAATTTATGTATTTGAAGTCCCGAAAAAAAAATGAAAAATGACTCAGTGGCGACCCCTAGAAAAGTCAAAATACATTGGGCCTATGGAAAGTGAAAGTAACTTTTTTCCAACGTAGAAAAATGAAACTTAGTACATCAATAGGACACCTCAGGGCAAACAGAAAAGTCTATGACAGCCACACCCTAAACTAAACAGGAAGTCCGCCATGTAGGGTGAAACGCATGGCCACTAAAATCGCACCCCTTGCGCAAGAAGATGCAAATCATTGTGTTTTAATTTAAATGGCCCCAAATTTGGTGAGTATCATCTAGAGACACGTGTACCAGCAAAGTTGTGACTTTGTTGTTGATATCTTATCAGGTATGGAGTGTGGCAAGCCTGTAACAGGTGGCCATTTTTGTGAAAATAAAATGTCTCTTAACTCTCAAGCGCCTTCTCGGATCAAGTCGGACCCAAAAAGCGTTTGTGCACATTCATGACCTGAACACAAAGATATGTAAATAAAGGGTTATCTTTAGAAATGGCTCTCCAGCGCCCCCTACAAACTTATAATGGGACCCAAGAATTTAGTTTGTCATAGAGACATGGAATTTGGTACACACATCTCCTATGTCATGAGGAGCATAAAGCCAATGACAACCACCCCCTATCTATAAATGTGTTGCCATAGCAACGTCCCAAATATGTGGAAAAAGTCAATGGGAAGTGAAAATTTTAGTTTGTCGTAGGCAAATGAAACTTAGTACACACATCCAGTATGGGCTTATGAACAAAAAAGCCAATGGGGACCACACCTTATCACACACGGGAAGGCGGCCATTTTAAATTGAAGATGTGAACCGACTTAGAATACACCTCTCTTTTAAAAAACAACAGAAAATAGCTGCTTCATTCCACAGACACCAAACTTGGGCAAAATGAGCTAAACACATGTGTGTAAAATAGACAGGCGTTTTTCTTGTCGTTTTTGCTCGAGGTATATTTTATTTTATTATAATTTGGTATATATTTTTATTATAATTTTTCTGAAAAATGATTTTCAATTTGACCCAGTAAACGTGCAACTAAAAGTCATTTTTATTGGTCCCAGACTTCAAGCCCGGCAAAAATGTATGTATTTGAAGTCCCTGAAAAAATAGGAAAAATGACTCAGTGGCGACCCTAGAAAAGTCAAAATAATTGGTTCTATGGAAAATGAAAGTAAATTTTTCCAATGTAGAAATACAAAACTTGGTACATCCATAGGACACCTTAGGGCAAACAGAAAAGTTTATTACAGCCATGCAATAAACTCAACAGAAAATCTATGTTGGGTGGAATACATGACCACCTAAATCGTACACTTTGTGCTAAAGGGTTTTCATCTAAACAGCTCCAAATTTGCTTTAAAGCCACGACATGCAATCCTCGAATATATGTGTCCCAGCGGTCTCAAGGGAGGCGAGGGCCTTTATCGCCGCTTGCGGCTTTAATTAGGCCGAGCCGGTGATGACCGGGAGGGCCTATTATTTTGCTCGGATTTTTTTTTTTTTTTTTTTATTTTCTTCCGACCCAATGATCCTAAATTTGACCCAGTGAACATGCACGAAAAGTCATTTTATTGGTCCCAGACTTCAAGCTCGGCGAAAAATTTATGTATTTGAAGTCGCGAAAAAAATACGAAAAATGACTCAGTGGCGACCCTACAAAATCAAAATACATTGGGCCTATGGAAAGTGAAAGTAACTTTTTCCAACGTAGAAAAATGAAACTTGGTATATCCATAGGACACCTCAGAACAAACAGAAAAGTCAATGACAGTCACACCTAAACTTAACAGGAAGTCCGCCATGTGGGGTGAAACGCGTGGCCACTAAAATCGCACCCCTTGCAGAAAGATGCAAATCATTGTGTTTTAATCTAAATGGCCCCAAATTTGGTGAGTATCATCTAGACACGTGTGCCAACCAAAGTTGTAACTTTGTTGTTGATATCTTATCGGGTATGGGTGTGGCAAGCCTGTAACGAGGTGGCCATTTTTGTGAAAATAAAGCGTCTCTTAACTCTCAAGCGCCTTCTCGGATCGAGTTGGACCCAAAAGGCGTTTGTGCACATTCATGACCTGAACAAAAAATATGTAAATAAAAGGGTTATCTTTAGAAATGGCTCTCCAGCGCCCCTACAAACTTATAATGGACCCAAGAATTTAGTTTGTCATAGAGACATAAAATTTTGTACACACATCTCTTATGTCATGACGAGCATAAAGCCAATGACAACCACCCCTATCTATAAATGTGTTGCCATAGCGTCCCAAAAATGTGAAAAAGTCAATGGGAAGTGAAATTTTTAGTTTGTTGTAGGCAAATGAAACTTGGTACACACATCCACCATGGGCTTATGAACAAAAAGCCAATGGGGACCACACCTATCACACACAGGAAGGCGGCCATTTTGAATTGAAAATGTGAACCGACTTAAAATACACCTCTTTTTAAAAGTACACAGAAAAAAGCTGCTTCATTCCACAGACACCAAACTTGGGCAAAATGAGCTAAACACATGTATGTAAAAGAGACAAGTGTTTTTCTAGACTTTTTGCTCGAGTTATATTTTTTAATTATAATTTATATATTTTTATTATAATTTTTCTGCAAAATGATCCTCAATTTAACCCAGTAAACGAACAACTAAAGTCATTTTATTGGTCCCAGACTTCAAGCTCGGCAAAAAATTTATGTATTTGAAGTCCCGAAAAAAATACGAAAAATGACTCAGTGGCGGCCCCTAGAAAAGTCAAAATACATTGGGCCTATGGAAAGTGAAAGTAACTTTTTCCAACGTAGAAAAATGAAACTTGGTATATCCATAGGACACCTCAGGGCAAACAGAAAAGTCAATGACAGCCACACCTAAACTCAACAGGAAGTCCGCCATGTGGGGTGAAAGGTGCGGCCACTAAATTCGCACCCCTTGCAGAAAGATGCAAATCATTGTGTTTTAATCTAAATGGCCCCAAATTTGGTGAGTATCATCTAGACACGTGTGCCAACCAAAGTTGTGACTTTGTTGTTGATATCTTATCGGGTATGGGTGTGGCAAGCCTGTACGAGGTGGCCATTTTTGTGAAAATAAAGCGTCTCTTAACTCTCAAAGCGCCTTCTCGGATCGAGTTGGACCCAAAAGGGGTTTGTGCACATTCATGACCTGAACAAAAAATATGTAAATAAAGGGTTATCTTTAGAAATGGCTCTCCAGCGCCCCTACAAACTTATAATGGGACCCAAGAATTTAGTTTGTTATAGAGACATAAAATTTGGTACACACATCTCTTATGTCATGACGAGCATAAAAGCCAATGACAACCACCCCTATCTATAAATGTGTTGCCATAGCAACGTCCCAAAAATGTGAAAAAGTCAATGGGAAGTGAAATTTTTAGTTTGTTGTAGGCAAATAAAACTTGGTACACACATCCAGCATGGGCTTATGAACAAAAAAGCCAATGGGGACCACACCCTATCACACACAGGAAGGCGGCCATTTTGAATTGAAAATGTGAACCGACTTAAAATACACCTCTTTTTAAAAGTACACAGAAAAAGCTGCTTCATTCCACAGACACCAAACTTGGGCAAAATGAGCTAAACACATGTGTGTAAAATAGACAGGCGTTTTTCTTGTTGTTTTTGCTCGAGTTATATTTTTTTTATCATAATTTGGTATATATTTTTTTTATTATAATTTTTCTGAAAAATGATTTTTTAATTTGACCCAGTAAACGTGCAACTAAAAGTCATTTTTATTGGTCCCTGACTTCAAGCCCGGCAAAAAATGTATGTATTTGAAGTCCCGAAAAAAATGAAAAATGACTCAGTGGCCCCTAGAAAAGTCAAAATACATTGGGCCTATGGAAAGTGAAAGTAACTTTTTTCCAACGTAGAAAAATGAAACTTGGTACATCCATAGGACACCTCAGGGCGAACAGAAAAATGTATTACAGCCATATCGTAAACTCAACAGGAAATCTACTATGTTGGGTGTATGCGTGACCACCTAAATTGCACCCTTGTGTCTAAAGGCTTTTCATCTAAACAGCTCCAAATTTGGTGAGTATCATCTAGACACGTGTGCAAAAAAAGTTATCAATTTGTTTTTTGATAGATTTTTGGCTGTGGTCGTAATGAGTCTGTGAAGAGGCAACTATTGGAAAATAAATGCCATTTCCCAATTGCCAGGATCCTTCTCAACAGAAAATGTTGGGTGGAATACATGACCACCTAAATCGTACACTTTGTGCTAAAGGGTTTTCATCTAAACAGCTCCAAATTTGCTTTAAAGCACGACATGCAAGCCTCCGAATATATGTGTCCCCGCGGTCTCAAGGGAGGCGAGGGCCTTTATCGCCGCTTGCGGCTTTAATTATAGTTATTACTGTTATTTTTAGCATTTTCTTTCCTAGTCATTATTATATAAATATGATCCAAAGATTTCAGTGCTCCAGGCAGAAACTATCCATCCTGCCATAAAGATGGACCAGGTGTATGAGGCTGTAAAGACAAAAATGCAGGACATGAGATCAAATTTAATCAAGAAAAAAATAACTGCTTTGCAAGGCAAAAGTCCAATTTTAATTAGTGAAGAAGGTTTACAAAAACGAAATTAATCTGGACCATTTAATGCCATTTGTGGAAGAAGTAAGCTGTATACCCCACAAGATCCGAATTCTTGTACATAAAAGTACGGCACCTCCAGTCCCACCCTCAACACCTGTAGTCACAGCACCTCAGGTCCCAGGAACAGCACCTTCTATGCCAAACAATTAACTAGACCTAACTGCAGCAAAAGTAAGTTTGACCTTAAAGAAAAGATTAAAGCAAAGGCATCTAGAGTAGGTTTGAGTTGAGAGTTTGACTCTCCCAGTCACACTGCCCTTTCACAGCTAACAACTATGAGAATTATTATTATTATCCTTTATTTAACCAGGTAAAAACTCATTGAGATTAAAAATCTCTTTTCCAAGAGTGACCTGGCCAAGACGACAGCATATACAGTTTAAAGAAATAAAAATACAAGACATCAACAAAACAAATAATATTTACAATCAATGTGTGCAAGTTTAGAAATAGTCTCTTGGAATAAGAGACAAAACGTCTTCACCTTAAAGTCCAGATGCCTTTCAATTAACCTTTTCTTCAAGATGACCTGGATGACTGAAAACTTTCACAGACTTGGATCTTAAAATTGTTATGAACATTATGAAGGTTTTAAACAATAATTATTAATTAAATAAATATATTATTATTTTTGTATTGTCTATATTTCTGTGAGAATTTTTTGTCGTACTGCATTTGCTTAAAATTTTTTCTTCTGACAAATGTCTCAAGCCATTATTTCTAATGTAATATTTTTTGATTGTTTTTTCACTTTCATAACTTTGGTAGGTATCAATGCAGTTTGGTCTGGAACACGTGGCACTGTTTCAATTTATATGGCACCAAAATTGGGCCATATAAAATCTTTAAAATGGACATAGGACGCCTTGCACCTGGCACAGAAAGGTACAGTATTATATATGGCATTAATTAAATTAAATGTATAAAATTAATGAATTGCTCTTTTAGAAAAAAAAAAAAAAAATATTTGGATTAGCTCATTATACATTGCTTTAGTCTGTGTTTTAATTCACTTTTAGTGGGATCCAAGCCAATAATGATGTTCATTTGGGTGTCATAAATGAACATCATCACTGGACAATTGCTGTGAGTAACCTTCCAAACCTGATGGACCAGGCTGTTCTGATCTCATGGTCGTAGGCTCTGAAAGGGAAGTGTGACTCCTGATATGAAAGTCGTTAAGGTTCAGGAGAGTCGTTAGTGCCACTGCTCCATTCAGGTGCAAAGTGGTTAATCTGGAAGACCCACAGGATTTTGGCTCGGTCATTCTCTACCACCTTTGGAGGTGTTTCCCACTTTGACCTCGGGGTTTCCAGTCCGTACTCCGTGCAGATGTTCCTGTACACTATGCCAGCCACTTGGTTATGGCGCTCCATGTTCAAGATTCAAGATTCAAGATTCAAAGTGTTTATTGTCATGTGTACAGACAGAAAGCATGTTTCCCTGTACAATGAAATTCTTACTTTGCCGTCCACAGTAAAATGTCACACAAGTAAGTAAAAATAAAAAATATACAAGTAATAATAATGCAAGTATACAAAAAATACAAGTATACAAAAAAATACAAGAGGGCAAAAGGAGTAAAGTAGTAAAGTGAGGTAGTGCAGTTGTGATGGTGTAAAGTGACGGTGTAAAGTAAAGTGACGGTGTAAAGTAAAGTGAGGTAGTGCAGTAAGTAAACAATTGTTCATGTACTGTTGTGATTGTGAATGTAGATTCCTATCTGCTGTTTAGGAGTCTTATGGCAGAGGAAAGAATGAGTTCTTCATTCTGAAGTCCTGCATTTCACACTTCTGTACCTCCGTCCTGAGGGTAGAAGTGTGAACAGACCATGTTGGGGGTGGGAGGGTCTTTGAGGATGGAAGCAGCTCTTCTGTGGACTCTGCGATGGTAGATGCTCTGCAGAGAGGGCAGTGGAGTCCTGGTGATCTTCTGCGCAGTCTTCACCACTCTCTGCAGGCGTTTGCGGTCCATGACAGAAGTGCTGCCGTGCACACAGTGATGCAGCTGGTCAGGACACTCTCAATGGTGCAGCTGTAGAAGTTGCTGAGGATCTTGGGCGACATGCCAAACTTCCTCAGCCTCCTCAGAAAATACAGCCGCTGTTGAGCCTTCTTGACGAGCTGCGTGATGTGAGGTGTCCAGGTGAGGTCCTCATTGATGTGGACACCCAAGTATTTGAAGTTGCTCACCCTCTCCACTTCAAGTTCCCGGATGAACAGTGGCTGAGGCGTTCTCCTCTCCCTCCTCATGTCCACTATCATCTCCTTTGTCTTGTCCGTGTTGAGGGTGAGGTTGTTGTCTCACACCATGACACCAGACTGGCCACCTCCCTCCTGTAAGCTGCCCTCGTCACCGCCAGCGATCGTCCTATCACTGCGGTGTCGCCAGCAAACTTCAGGATGATGTTGTCCTTGTGAGAGGCGACACAGTCGAGGTGTACAGGGTGTAGAGGATGGGGCTGAGTACACAGCCCTGTGGAGTACCAATGTTTGTGATGGTGCTGGCTGAAGTCCTATTACCAATCCTGACAGACTGAGGCCTGCCAGTCAGGAAATCTAGGAGCCAGTCACAGAGGGTGGGGTGCAAACCAAGTGTGGACAGTTTGTGGGTGAGTTTGTGTGGGATGACCGTGTTGAAGGCGGAGCTGTAATCTATAAAAAGTATCCGTAGGTATGAGTCCTTGTTCTCCAGGTGTGAGAGGGAGTGGACGGTAGTAGCGATAGCATCTGAGGTGGACCTGTTGGGCCGGTAGGCATACTGCAGGGGGTCAATGGTGTCGGTATGCTGCTCTGAATGTGGGCCAGCACCACTCTCTCAAACACTTCATAATGATTGGAGTGAGTGCCACTGGCCTGTAGTCATTCAGGCAGGTGGGTGGGTTCTTCTTGGGCAGGGGGACGATGGTCGTGGTCTTGAAGCATGATGGTACAATGCGCTGGCTGAGGGAGAGGTTGAAGATGGAGGTGAAAACATCAACCAGCTCGTTGGCACATGCTCTGAGGCCCGCCCAGGAATGTTGTCTGGTCCTGCTGCTTATGCGGGGTTGATCTTCCTCAGAGCTCTGTGTACCTGTGTTGTTGAGATGGTTGGTGGAGGAGGGGGTTGGGTGAACCAGGTGTGTGTGAGCTCCCTCTCTGCAGTGTTGCTGGGAGCCTCAAAGCGGGCGTAGAAATTGTTGAGGTCATCCGGCAGGCTGTCTGTTGATGCGATGTTGTTGGTGGTGGTCCTGTAGTCTGTGATGTGCTGCAGGCCTTGCCACATCCGCCCTGAATCCGCAGTAGAGTAGAAGCTGTCCAGCTTCTCTCTGTACTGCCTCTTGGCCGCTGTGATGGCTTTTCTCAGTCCATACTGCAGCTTTGTACTCGTTCTCATTGCCTGATCTAAATGCAAGAGAGCGAGCACGCAGCATGTGACGTGCCTGACTGTTTATCCAGGGCTTCTGGTTGGGAAACTTCCTGATTTGTATGGTGGGCACGATGTTATCAACACAAGTGCTGATGTACCCGGACACATACTCAGCATATTCCTGCACGCTGATGGAAGAGTCCTCCACAGTGGCTGCAGCTTTAAACACATCCCAGTCTGTCAGCGAAACAGTCCTGCAGGGTGATCTCGCTCTCCGGGTCCAGAGTTTGATCTGTTTGGTGACAGGGTGTGCTTGTTTCAGTCTTTGTCTGTAAACAGGGTACAGGAACAAAGAAATGTGGTCCGAGTGTCCAAGTGGGGGTGCAGCCCTGTATGCACCACGTATGTTGCTGTAGACGTGGTCAAGAGTGTTTTTATCACGGGTGGGAATGTCAACATGCTGGTGGTATTTGGGGAATACAGTCCGCAAACTACAGTGGTTAAAGTCACCGCAACAATAAAAACAGCGCCAGGATGAGCCGCTTCTAACGCGCTGCTGACGCCATGGAGTTTGTTAAGTGCTAGCGCGGAGTTAGCACTCGGGGGGATGTAAACAGCAGCCAAAAACACAGCAGTAAATTCCTCGGTAGATAATACGGACGGCACTTCAGCAGTAATAACTCCACATCTGGTGAACAGTGCTCTTCAACAGTCCGTATATCTTCGCACCATGAGTTGTTTACAAACACACACACACCGCCACCTTTACACTTACCGGACGCAGCCGTCGGTCACCTCGGTGAAGCGAGTGAGTCTGTAGCTGAATGGCGTTCTCTGAACTCTATCTGAGAGCCAAGTCTCTGTGAAAATCAGGGCGCAGCACTCTCTGATTTCCCGTTGTGTTAAAATCCTGGTTCGTAGCTCGTCCAGTTTGTTTTCTAGGGACCGCACGCTCGCTAACAGGAGGCTGGGTAGCGGTGGTCGGCTAGCGCGAGCTTTAGCCTAGCATGTAGCCCTCCCTCTTGCCTCGCGCCGTCCGAAGCACTCTCCTGGGGTCAGCGAACTCACTCGAGGCCGGTGCTTCGTGGCCCTCTGGGTAGCCCCGGTGGTGACCAATGAGTTGTAGCTCCAGCGGAATAGAACCACTAAAATCGAAGTTTCGTGAGTTGGCGATGTCCAATAATGCCTGTCGGTTGTATGTTAGCAGTGCATGGCATTTGTGCACTGCAGAAAGAACGACGCACACAAAAAAGAAAAGTAAAACATTTAAGCGCGGAGCGAGCAAACACGTCTGCCTCGGGGGGCGCCATGGGTAAACTCTGAGGCCTTATCCATGTGTGCTTTCCCTGCCAGCATCTTACACACTGCAGTTAAGTGTTGGATTGTCTCAGGACCCTGTTTGCACAGCCTACAGCCTACAGATCGGTGCCTCTATTGCCCTGGTGCTCAGGGCCTGCTCCTGTGCAGCCATGATGAGTGCCTCTGTGCTGTCATTCAGTCCGGCCCGCTCCAGCCATTGGTAGTATTTCTTGATCAGCCACTTCAGTTTTGTTTCGGTTGTACATAACATGTTGGGGCCTTATCTTTGATGTACTTGTGGATCTTGGATGTTTGGATGTTTCATCCTAGATAGTGGCTCTCACAGTCACTATTTCACGGCAGCCTTCCTTACGGCTAGTGTACAGTCTCAGGGTGCTGGATTTGGGGTGGAACCCTCCATGCATGGTGAGGAGCTTTCGTGTCTTAACGTCTGTGGTCTGTATCTCTTCCTTTGGCCACCTTATTATTCACGCAGGGTATCTGATGACTGGCAGGGCGTAGCTGTTTATTGCCCGTGCCTTGTTCTTGCCATTGAGCTGACTTCTTAGGACTCGCCTTACTCGTTGGAGGTATTTGGCAGTTGTTGTTGAGCAGAGCACAGGAAGTCATGACACACAGTGACACACACTGACAGATACGACTAAAGTACACACGGTTCACAAAAGACAGGGCAATTAAAGTTCACAGAAGGGCAGTGCTTCTCACAGAGTTCACAGAGGACAGACACACACACAGAGTTTAAAAACGACAAGGTCACACAAAGTTCACAGAAGACAGGGACAGAAGGAGTTCAAAGAGGGCAATGTGTCAGAGCGCATTTGTGTTGACGTCACCCTGTCCGTACATATAAAAAGGAGGCTTGAATCTCCAGCAAACGGGTCTTGCTGATCCCTTTGATTCAGGGGCAACCCTGTATCAAAGTATGGACAGCATAGACCCCACTCTTGTTTTTCATTCTGGACTCTGACTCTCTCTCTACTTCTCACTATTTTCACTTCTCACTCTCTCTTTTAAATCAGGGGTTGAAAAAACAGTCCTCCCAAAGGAAACTTAATTCCTGGCTGGGTTTAAATCGTCTTTCCCTCAGACCCAAAAGTCTGCATTGGGTTGAATTTGAAGACAAGACTGCCTCTCAAAAACTAATTTCTACTTCACTCTATTCTATTCTAGCACTTCTCACTCTAAAAACTCACCCTAAACCATACATGTTGAGGGCATATAACTATAATATATGGTAGGTGTAAGATGTTTTATTGTGAGCAAGGAATTTCATTTTCCATGTTTTCCAAGTTTCATACTGTAACCTTTGTTTAATCCTTTTAATAAAAACCTAGTTTTAAACTAGGATAAAGACATATTCGTTCTCCAGGTCGTTCTTTAAATTCCTACCAGCCTCTCCCGTCGGCACAGAGGTCTGATTTTAAGAATCAGACTCACTAACAGGCAGGCCGTCCGAATCGTCCACTGGACATCAGAATAACAGGGAGATTCGACCGCCGCACATAAGCCTAAGGTAAGTCCTCTACTAAAATCCTCTATAAAAAGGATGGGACTGTCTTGAGGGATAGCGCTCACTGGAGGAGTCACACACTTGGGGCCCAATTTCATAGACGGAGCTGTTTTAGGGTTAGACCAGGCTTTAACCAACCGACTAGCAATCGGGTCTGGCATCTGCCTACATCTGATGATCTGTGATCTGTCAGCCGCAGAAGTCATTAATGTGTAGAAGAGTACTGTTTTAGAGTCTCATAAAAATAGGAAATAGCAGGGAGGAAGTCCTCACAGAAGAGGCGACTCCTGAACATTGTAACTGACCGCTTGACCATTATTGACCTTCGCAACATGGCGCCCAACGTGGGGCAGTGAGAAATAGGGATACTAAAGGTAAGGCCCCTGTGTCATAAACTCGCAATATCAACCAATATTGCAGTCCTGCTAAAAGCCACGAACCGCTTCTAAGACCCTGAGAGAGTTAAGTTCAGGCAACGAAGCCCTGTTTTAGGAGGCAAAATAGCTGGGAGCGACTTAGCCAAAAGAGCAAGCGACTTCTGGTTGGAAATACAGGGAAACATCGTAAAAAGGGACAGAGGCGGGTAAACTGCTAGGGACTGGCTTACCCCTATAGCTACTACCTTTAAGTTAATTAGCCTCTACCCACAGAGCTATCTGTTAGGACTAGATCCATTTATGAGACTGGACTAGCCTATTCGAGATACCGCGATGATAGACCCAACCCTACAGGACCAGGTTTCACTTGGCTGTTAAACCAGCCCACAGCACCATTTTACGAGCTGAAGTCTGAACTGTGAAGATCCGGTGACGGGAAGGACAAAAACCAAAGACCTTAAGATACCGGCAGGCACTAAAGAGGAGTTTAGCAAACTGTTTAGCAAAGTATTGTATGAATAAACAAGAGACATTAAAAGTAGAAGATAAATCATGAGAGAGAAGATAAATTGTAATGAGAGGACTAAGTCTGGCATTTAGATTAAAAACTACATTTGTTTGGAAGAGGTTTGCACTCAGTGAGCCTCAGAAGCTTGTATTTATAATAAATAAATAAAAGGAATGAGATGGAGCATTTAGTTTTGCCCACTATGTTACTTGTATAGCTTTCTTCTGTAAGATCTGCAGTCTCTTTAATTTAAATATAGGGCAATTTAAATGTGGGGCAAATAAGGTTAAAAGGGCTTCAGAAAAAATAATGTTTTAACTTGAGAAACAAGCCAACATATTTAGATAATTTCTTTGTCAACTCATTAGTATGATTTCTAAAGTTTGAGCATCTATTAATCAATATTCACAGAAATTTAACAGATTCTATCTTATTAATAGCGCTGCCTTTTGTTTTGACCCAGATATATTTAGGCCCGAGCCGGTGATGACCGGGAGGGCCTATTGTTTTTGCTCGGATTTTTTTTTTTTAGGCCCGAGCCGGTGATGACCGGGAGGGCCTATTGTTTTGCTCGAATTTTTTTTTTTTTTTTTTTTTTTTTAAAATTTGACCCAGTGAACATGCACGAAAAGTCATTTTTATTGGTCCCAGACTTCAAGCTCGGCGAAAATGTTATGTATTTGAAGTCCCTGAAAAAAAATTCCAAAAAATGACTCAGTGACTAGAAAAGTCAAAATGCATTGGGTCTATGGAAAGTGAAAGTAACTTTTTTCCAACGTAGAAAAATGAACCTTGGTACATCCATAGGACACCTCAGGGCAAACAGAAAAGTCTATGACAGCCACACCCTAAACTCAACAGGAAGTCCGCCATGTGGGGGTGAAAGCGCGGCCACTAAAATCGCACTTGCGCAGAAAGATGCAAATCATTGTGTTTTAATCTAAATGGCCCCAAATTTAGTGAGTATCATCTACACACATGTGCCAACCAAAGTTGTGACTTTGTTGTTGATATCTTATCGGGTATGGGTGTGGCAAGCCTGTAACGAGGTGGCCATTTTTGTGAAAATAAAGCGTCTCTTAACTCTCAAACGCCTTCTCGGATCGAGTTGGACCCAAAAGGCGTTTGTGCACATTCATGACCTGAACACAAAAATATGTAAATAAAAGGGTTATCTTTAGAAATGGCTCTCCAGCGCCCCTACAAACTTATAATGGGACCCATGAATTTAGTTTGTCATAGAGACATGAAATTTGGTGCACACATCTCTTATGTCATGACGAGCATAAAAGCCAATGACAACCACCCCCTATCTATAAATGGGTTGCCATAGCAACGTCCCAAATATTTGGAAAAGTCAATGGGAAGTGAAAAATTTAGTTTGTCGTAGGCAAATGAAACTTGGTACACACATCCAGCATGGGCTTATGAACAAAAGCCAATGGGGACCACACCCTATCACACACAGGAAGGCGGCCATTTTGAATTGAAAATTTGGTCCGACTTAGAATACACCTCTTTTTTAAAAAACAACAAAAAATAGCTGCTTCATTCCACAGACACCAAACTTGGGCAAAATGAGCTAAACACATGTATGTAAAATAGACAAGCGTTTTTCTAGACTTTTTGCTCGAGTTATATTTTTTATTATAATTCGGTATATATTTTTTATTATAATTTTTCTGCAAAATGATCCTCAATTTGACCCAGTAAACCAACAACTAAAAGTCATTTTTATTGGTCCCAGACTTCAAGCCCGGCAAAAATGTATGTATTTGAAGTCCCGAAAAAAATACAAAAATGACTCAGTGGCGGCCCCTAGAAAAGTCAAAATACATTGGGCCTATGGAAGGTGAAAGTAACTTTTTTCCATCGTAGAAAAATGAAACTTGGTACATCCATAGGACACCTCAGGGCAAACAGAAAAGTCAATGACAGCCACACCTAAACTCAACAGGAAGTCCGCCATGTGGGGTGAAAGCGCGGCCACTAAAATCGCACCCTTGCGCAGAAAGATGCAAATCATTGTGTTTTAATCTAAATGGCCCCAAATTTGGTGAGTATCATCTACACATGTGCCAATCAAAGTTGTGACTTTGTTGTTGATATCTTATCGGGTATGGGTGTGGCAAGCCTGTAACGAGGTGGCCATTTTTGTGAAAATAAAACGTCTCTTAACTCTCAAACGCCTTCTCGGATCGAGTTGGAACCAAAAAGGCGTTTGTGCACATTCATGACCTGAACACAAAAATATGTAAATAAAAGGGTTATCTTTAGAAATGGCTCTCCAGCGCCCCCTACAAACTTATAATGGGACCCAAGAATTTAGTTTGTCATAGAGACATGAAATTTGGTGCACACATCTCTTATGTCATGACGAGCATAAAAGCCAATGACAACCACCCCCTATCTATAAATGGGTTGCCCAAGCAACGTCCCAAATATTTGGAAAAAGTCAATGGGAAGTGAAAAATTTAGTTTGTTGTAGGCAAATGAAACTTGGTACACACATCAAGCATGGGCTTATGAACAAAAAAGCCAATGGGGACCACACCCTATCACACACGGGAAGGCGGCCATTTTGAATTGAAAGTGTGAACCGACTTAAAATACACCTCTTTTTTAAAAGAACACAGAAAATAGCTGCTTCATTCCACAGACCCCAAACTTGGGCAAAATGAGCTAAACACATGTGTGTAAAATAGACAGGCGTTTTTCTTGTCGTTTTTGTTCGAGTTATATATTTTTTTATTATAATTTGGTATATTTTTTTTATTATAATTTTTCTGCAAAATGATCCTCAATTTGACCCAGTAAACGTGCAACTTAAAGTCATTTTTATTGGTCACAGACTTCAAGCCCGGCGAAAAATTTATGTATTTGAAGTCCCCGAAAAGAATATATGAAAAATGACTCAGTGGCGACCCCTAGAAAAGTCAAAATACATTGGGCCTATGGAAAATGAAAGTAAATTTTTCCAATGTAGAAATACAAAACTTGGTACATCCATAGGACACCTCAGGGCAAACAGAAAAGTTGATTACAGCCATACCGTAAACTCAACAGGAAATCTTCTATGTTGGGTGGAATGTGTGACCACCTAAATTGCACCCCTTGTGTCTAAAGGCTTTTCATCTAAACAGCTCCAAATTTGGTGAGTATCATCTAGACACGTGTGCCAAAAAAGTTATCAATTTGTTTTTTGATACATTTGTGGCTGTGGTCGTAATGAGTCTGTGAAGAGGCAGCCATTTCTTTGGGAAATAAATGCCATTTCCCAATTGCCAGGATCCTTCCTTTAGAGGAGGACCCTCAAGAGCCACGGCTAGAGTCTTAGAAAACTCCTCAGAATCCTTTGGAACTTGTAAACTTGTACTTTTAGACAAGTAATATTTACATTTTGCCTTTTTAAACAGGGGGGTGCAGCAATTCCTGAGTCATCTCAAATCTCCAGCCAGTACTTTGTTTTTCTCGCCTTAGCCCAAGCATAATCTATTATTTTCAAAGGTTCAGACAGCTCCCAGGAAAACCAGGGATTGTGGAGACCTTTAACTCTAAATTACAAGGTGGTGTAGCAGGCCCCAGCAGTAGCACAGGCCCGGTTATTTGACATTACCGTGAAGTTTGCGCTTTAAAGCACGAAATGCAATCCTCCGAGTGCATGTGTCCCCGCGGTCTCAAGGGAGGCGAGGGCCTTTACCGCCGCTTGCGGCTTTAATTAGGCCCGAGCCGGTGATGGCCGGGAGGGCCTATTGTTTTTGCTCGGATTTTTTATTTTTTTTATTTATTTTTTTTTTTTATCTTTATTGTGACCAAATGATCCTAAATTTGACCCAGTGAACATGCACAAAAAGTCATTTTTATTGGTCCCAGACTTCAAGCTCGGCAAAAATGGTATGTTTTTGAAGTCACTAAAAAAACGAAAATGACTCAGTGGCGAATTCCCTACAAAATCAAAATACATTGGGCCTATGGAAAGTGAAAGTAAGTTTTTTCAACACAGAAAATGAAACTTGGTATATCCATAGGACACCTCAGGGCAAACAGAAAAGTCAATGACAGTCACACCCTAAACTCAACAGGAAGTCCGCCATGTGGGGTGAAACGCGCCACTAAAATCGCACTCTTGCGCAGAAAGATGCAAATCATTGTGTTTTAATCTAAATGGCCCCAAATTTGGTGAGTATCATCTAGACACGTGTGCCAACCAAAGTTGTAACTTTGTTGTTGATATCTTATCGGGTATGGGTGTAGCAAGCCTGTAACGAGGTGGCCATTTTTGTGAAAATAAAACGCCTTAACTCTCAAACGCCTTCTCGGATCGAGTTGGAACCAAAAAGGCGTTTGTGCACATTCATGACCTGAACACAAAGATATGTAAATAAAAGGGTTATCTTTAGAAATGGCTCTCCAGCGCCCCCTACAAACTTATGAATGGGACCCAAGAATTTAGTTTGTCATAGAGACATAAAATTTGGTACACACATCTCTTATGTCATGACGAGCATAAAAGCCAATGACAACCGCCCCTATCTATAAATGTGTTGCCATAGCAACGCCCCAAAAATGTGAAAAAGTCAATGGGAAGTGAAATTTTTAGTTTGTTGTAGGCAAATGAAACTTGGTACACATATCCACCATGGGCTTATGAACAAAAGCCAATGGGGACCACACCCTATCACACACGGAAGGCGGCCATTTTGAATTGAAAATTTGGTCCGACTTAGAATACACCTCTTTTTAAAAAACAACAAAAATAGCTGCTTCATTCCACAGACACCAAACTTGGGCAAAATGAGCTAAACACATGTATGTAAATGAGACAAGTGTTTTTCTAGACTTTTTGCTCGAGTTATATTTTTTTATTATAATTCGGTATATATTTTTTATTATAATTTTTCTGCAAAATGATTCTCAATTTGACCCAGTAAACCAACAACTAAAAGTCATTTTTATTGGTCCCAGACTTCAAGCCCGGCGAAAAATTTATGTATTTGAAGTCCCCGAAAAAAAAATGAAAATGACTCAGTGGCGACCCTAGAAAAGTCAAAATACATTGGGCCTATGGAAAGTGAAAGTAACTTTTTCCAACGTAGAAAAATGAAACTTAGTACATCAATAGGACACCTCAGGGCAAACAGAAAAGTCTATGACAGCCACACCCTAAACTAAACAGGAAGTCCGCCATGTAGCGTGAAACGCATGGCCACTAAAATCGCACTTTGCGCAAGAAGATGCAAATCATTGTGTTTTAATTTAAATGGCCCCAAATTTGGTGAGTATCATCTAGACACGTGTGCCAACCAAATTTGTGACTTTATTGTTGATATCTTATCGGGTATGGGTGTGGCAAGCCTGTAACGAGGTGGCCATTTTTGTGAAAATAAAATGTCTCTTAACTCTCAAACGCCTTCTCAGATCAAGTCGGACCTAAAAAGGCGTTTGTGCACATTCATGACCTGAACACAAAGATATGTAAATAAAAGGGTTATCTTTAGAAATGGCTCTCCAGCGCCCCCTACAAACTTATGATGGGACCCAAGAATTTAGTTTGTCATAGAGACATGGAATTTGGTACACACATCTCCTATGTCATGAGGAGCATAAAAGCCAATGACAACCACCCCCTATCTATAAATGTGTTGCCATAGCAACGTCCCAAATATGTGGAAAAAGTCAATGGGAAGTGAAAATTTTAGTTTGTCGTAGGCAAATGAAACTTGGTACACACATCCAGTATGGGCTTATGAACAAAAAGCCAATGGGGACCACACCTTATCACACACGGGAAGGCGGCCATTTTAAATTGAAGATGTGAACCGACTTAGAATACACCTCTCTTTTAAAAAACAACAGAAAATAGCTGCTTCATTCCACAGACACCAAACTTGGGCAAAATGAGCTAAACACATGTATGTAAAATAGACAGGCGTTTTTCTTGTCGTTTTTGCTCGAGGTATATTTTATTTTATTATAATTTGGTATATATTTTTTATTATAATTTTTCTGAAAATGATTTTCAATTTCACCCAGTAAACGTGCAACTAAAAGTCATTTTTATTGGTCCCAGACTTCAAGCCCGCAAAAATGTATGTATTTGAAGTCCCTGAAAAAATAGGAAAAATGACTCAGTGGCGACCCCTAGAAAAGTCAAAATAATTGGTTCTATGGAAAATGAAAGTAGATTTTTCCAATGTAGAAATACAAAACTTGGTACATCCATAGGACACCTTAGGGCAAACAGAAAAGTTTATTACAGCCATACCGTAAACTCAACAGAAAATCTATGTTGGGTGGAATACATGACCACCTAAATCGTACACTTTGTGCTAAAGGGTTTTCATCTAAACAGCTCCAAATTTGCTTTAAAGCACGACATGCAATCCTCCGAATATATGTGTCCCCGCGGTCTCAAGGGAGGCGAGGGCCTTTATCGCCGCTATGCTTTAATTAGCCCGAGCCGGTGATGACCGGGAGGGCCTATTGTTTTTGCTCGGATTTTTTTTTTTTTTTTTTTTAATTTTTTATTATTATTTTTTATTTTTCTTTTCCACCTATGATCCTAAATTTGACCCAGTGAACATGCACGAAAAGTCATTTTATTGGTCCCAGACTTCAAGCTCGGCGAAAAATTTATGTATTTGAAGTTGCCGAAAAAAAAATACGAAAAATGACTCAGTGGCGACCCCTACAAAATCAAAATACATTGGGCCTATGGAAAGTGAAAGTAACTTTTTTCCAACGTAGAAAAATGAAACTTAGTACATCCATAGGACACCTCAGGGCAAACAGAAAAGTCAATGACAGTCACACCCTAAACTTAACAGGAAGTCCGCCATGTGGGGTGAAACGCTGCCACTAAAATCGCACCCCTTGCGCAGAAAGATGCAAATCATTGTGTTTTAATCTAAATGGCCCCAAATTTGGTTAGTATCATCTAGACACGTGTGTCAACCAAAGTTGTGACTTTGTTTTTGATATCTTATCGGGTATGGGTGTGGCAAGCCTGTCGAGGTGGCCATTTTTGTGAAAATAAACGTCTCTTAACTCTCAAACGCCTCGGATCGAGTTGGACCCAAAAAGGCGTTTGTGCACATTCATGACCTGAACAAAAAATATGTAAATAAAAGGGTTATCTTTAGAAATGGCTCTCCAGCGCCCCTACAAACTTATAATGGACCCAAGAATTTAGTTTGTCATAGAGACATAAAATTTTGTACACACATCTCTTATGTCATGACGAGCATAAAAGCCAATGACAACCACCCCTATCTATAAATGTGTTGCCATAGCAACGTCCCAAAAATGTGAAAAAGTCAATGGGAAGTGAAATTTTTAGTTTGTTGTAGGCAAATAAAACTTGGTACACACATCCACCATGGGCTTATGAACAAAAAGCCAATGGGGACCACACCCTATCACACACAGGAAGGCGGCCATTTTGAATTGAAAATGTGAACCGACTTAAAATACATCTCTTTTTAAAAGTACACAGAAAAAGCTGCTTCATTCCACAGACACCAAACTTGGGCAAAATGAGCTAAACACATGTATGTAAACGAGACAAGTGTTTTTCTAGACTTTTTTGCTCGAGTTATATTTTTTTTTATTATAATTCGGTATATATTTTTTTATTATAATTTTTCTGCAAAATGATCCTCAATTTAACCCAGTAAACGAACAACTAAAAGTCATTTTTATTGGTCCCAGACTTCAAGCCCGGCAAAAAATTTATGTATTTGAAGTCCCCGAAAAAAAAAATACGAAAAATGACTCAGTGGCGGAGGGAGTCTCAAGGGAGGCGAGGGCCTTTATCGCCGCTTGCGGCTTTAATTATTATTATTTTTCTTTCAACAAGGTCAGGAATGCCTTACAGGTTGCGTTCTTCCTCCTAAAGCCATAGTGTGATATAGTTAATATATTACAATTATCCAAGTATAATCTTTTAAGGACAATTCTCTCCACATGTTAGAAAGGTGGGTAGTATAGATATAGTTGATAATTTTGTTATTTGTTGTATTTTTTTTTAAATCACCCAATTTAATGTTGGGATAATTTTTGTCAGTATTAGTTACTTCTCCATAAAGCAAAGAGAGTATATTATTATTCTAATAGAGTAATTGAGAGGGACTATTATTTTGTTCATAATGGCTCTTATGATTTTATTACACTTATGCCAGCCCCACCTGCTGTATTTGAGCTTTTTGTGCCCATAATTAGTTTTGTAACTTCTGTTTTATCTTTTAGTGTAACTTAGAAATAATTCAGGTTATTTCCTTAAAGTTATTATAATAAGTGGCTCTCCCTGATGGTCACATAGTTTTAAGAAAGAGTTTATCCAGTTCTATTAAAGAAATTATTAAAAATGTTTTGCTATGTCAATGAAGAGTATTATAGAAGAATGATCTATGAAATCTGTTAGAATTAAACCTGAGACAAAGCTGGCACGCGAGCAGCAGAGACAAAGCATGACACAATTTGAACAGGAAACCACCCTTCTGCAGATGTAGGTCAAGTGTCACACGCCGGAGTTAGACTAAAGAACTTAGTCCTTGTAATATTAGACAATGCTGGAATTAACGGGCAGGCTTATCCAATGAATAGAGCAACAGGTATGGTAGTGGCAACAAAAAATAGCAGAGTATACTATGACAGAAAAGGGGGCTCAGTGTTTGAGAATGGACAATGGAATTCACTTTAAGAACAAACATGTTACAAATTTGTTGGAATCGCTGGGAATACAAGCAGTATGGTCCATATCACATATGTCTAATACTAATGGCATCGCAGAACGAGCAGTCAGAACGGTGAAATAAAACATCCTGCCAAACCTTGGAAAATGATTAGTTAAAATAATAAAACAACTTAGCTTACCTCATTAAAAGAGAGGAAATGAAGAGCCCACTAGCAGACCCGACTAAGTCTTTCAGGTAGGAGACATTGTCTGGGTAAATTGAGGTTTTGAAGGACAAAGAAAGACAGTATCACATTCTAACGAGGGAAAGGATGTAGTTACCGAAATAACAGGTGATCTCGTGACTTTAAGAGATAAAGGGCACGTCCACCTGAAACAAATTAAACCTTACCGAAAATGAAGAAATTGTCATATCCTTCGTGGATTAGCAAAACCCACTATTTCTGAGGACCATGAACTCTTGGAGGGGGAAACATTCTTGCGCAGCAAGGAGTGTAACTCAGGGAGATATGGAAAACAGGGAAGTGGATAAAACCACTTTGTGTGTGACTGGAGGCAAGGTGAAAATCTCTGGCGTAGGAGAGGGCAATATATTAGTGGTAGTGTCAAAACCTGGACACTCGGAGAATGAATATGTAGGCATCAGTGTTTCAACAAAGTATGTAAGATATAAGTGGAAAAGTGCCGACCTGGGCTCCTTCCTGGAGCGCAAGAGGTGGAAGAGTTTAAAAAGACAGCCACTCAGCGGTAGTAATTAATTAAGCAGAATGTGATGGCTGAATTGAAATAGCTGAAGTGAAATTTGGGATAGTAACGGATCCCTGGAAAAGAATATTAGGAATTTTTTTTTGTATACCACAATAGAAGGAACCAGCGGACAAAAAAGGCAGGAACCCGAGGCTCCTTAATATTTAGAATGACACAGGTCATCACTAGAGCTTGTGAACAAGGTTAATGGTGGAGCCCTATCGGACCAGAGGGGGAACTCAGGAACTCAGGCACAGATGTACATCAGTCCATGGCAAGTGCTCCGTCAGCTGTCTACTCTCCTTCAGAGCCGAGTATGTCTGGGACCTGCAGGCGCGGGCGTTTTAGGAATCCTAGGGATTGCAGAGCCAGCCTCCCCGAGTAGAGGACGAGATGGAGGGACCAGGCGGGTTGACCCCTGATGGCCCTCTTCTCCTCTATGTTGCTGAAGATCCAGACTACAACACTGCGCTGTCCACGGTCGCTGTTCACGAATACAGCAAGGACAGTTACCCTTTGGACAAAGAGGGAGCGGAGTACCAAGCTGCCATTTTGGGACCCCTGGATGGAGCCTGAGAAAGCTGCGTTGGTCCCTGATCCCACCACTGACCATGAAGTTGCCTTTGTCCCGCTATGCACTTTTCCTTGTCTGCATCCTTCCTTTTATATTCCGGCAGAAGTATTTTGAAGGGCCTACATGTATATGTCATGGATAAATGGGCCAAAAAGTCAAGGACACTTGGATAGTGACTCTGAAGACAATGACTCCGAGGGACTTTTGGACGACACCCTACCACCGCTGCCTGAATTGATGAGTGACCTTCAGATGCAGGACAACTCAGACAACTCATCTTGGCCCTCAAACTTCCAGAGGGGGATGTAGTAAATGTGGAAAATTAGGTGGAAGTTTGAGAACCAAGGCAGACACAAACCGACAAGGACATTGTGTTAAAAGTGAAGACTTAGAATAATTAAGAATAAAAAGTAAAATGTGTAAGAGTAATGTTAAAGTTAAATATATTTCAATGATGTTTTGGAAGTATGGAAGAATAAAGAGTGTTAAGAGTAAAAGAAAACCAAGAATTTAAATCTAAATAGGCCTAGAATCAGGAAGCTAAAAAATAGGTCAAATTCTGTGTCTGTGAGCAGAGCACAGGAAGTCATGACACACAGTGACACACACAGAGACAGATACGACTAAAGTACACACGGTTCACAAAAGACAGGGCAATTGATTCAACCCTGTATCAAAGTATGGACAGCATAGACCCCACTCTTGTTTTTCATTCTGGACTCTGACTCTCTCTCTACTTCTCACTATTTTCACTTCTCACTCTCTCTTTTAAATCAGGGGTTGAAAAAACAGTCCTCCCAAAGGAAACTTAATTCCTGGCTGGGTTTAAATCGTCTTTCCCTCAGACCCAAAAGTCTGCATTGGGTTGAATTTGAAGACAAGACTGCCTCTCAAAAACTAATTTCTACTTCACTCTATTCTATTACCACTTCTCACTCTAAAAACTCACCCTAAACCATACATGTTGAGGGCATATAACTATGTCATATTGTAAGGTGTAAGATGTTTTATTGTGAGCAAGGAATTTAATTTTCCATGTTAAGTTTCATACTGTAACCTTTGTTTAATCCTTTTATTAAAAACCTAGTTTTAAACTAGGATAAAGACATATTCGTTCTCCAGGTCGTTCTTTAAATTCCTACCAGCCTCTCCCGTCGGCACAGAGGTCTGATTTTAAGAATCAGACTCACTAACAGGCAGGCCGTCCGAATCGTCCACTGGACATCAGAATAACAGGGAGATTCGACCTAAGGTAAGTCCTCTACTAAAATCCTCTATAAAAAGGATGGGACTGTCTTGAGGGATAGCGCTCACTGGAGGAGTCACACACTTGGGGCCCAATTTCATAGACGGAGCTGTTTTAGGGTTAGACCAGGCTTTAACCAACCGACTAGCAATCGGGTCTGGCATCTGCCTACAGTGATCTGTCAGCCGCAGAAGTCATTAATGTGTAGAAGAGTACTGTTTTAGAGTCTCATAAAAATAGGAAATAGCAAGGAGTAAGTCCTCACAGGAGAGGCGACTCCTGAACATTGTAACTGACCGCTTGACCATTATTGACCTTCGCAACAATCCTCAATGTCTGCTATTGTTCCTTCTGGGAGTGAGACCCCTTCTGTGTGGACTACCTTCCCTCTCTTTGTCACCATTCGACTACACTTCTCAAGTCCGAATGACATCCCAATGTCAGAGCTGTAGTGTGGTGGTGTGGATCAGTGAGTCGATGTCCCGCTCACTCTTAGCGTATAGCTTGATGTCATCCATGTAGAGGAGATGACTGATGGATTCCTGAGTCGGTATCCATAGCCAGTCTTGTCAATTATTTGGCTGAGGGGGTTCAGGCCTATGCAGAACAGCAGTGGGGATAGAGCATCTCCTTGGTATATGCCACATTTGATGGATACTTGTGCAAGTGGCTTGCCATATGGCTTATTGACAACCAGCGCTCTGAGCACTGACTCTCTCTCTGCTCCTGCTGCTGGCCTCTTGCACCATGTTACGTCCCGTCTCTGATGTTTGTTGTGTAGGCTGTGTTTGTCAGTGATGAATGATTGTTTTGTCTGTCGTGCTTCTGTTGTGTATATATTGTGTAATACCTTTTTATAGATTGTGTGCCGTTTCTATGTAATGTTTTGTAGAAGCACAGTTTTAACAGTTTGTGAAATCTGTAGGTCATTTATCCATCCCAGACAAAAAAACATATTTTTGGGTCCCATGGGAGAGTCAACTAAAAAGTTGAGAAAGTACCTGGAAGTCACAAGGTAAGACATTTTCAACATTTGCTATCGGTATCTTTTCTTTAATGGTTGCATGAATATGCAATTGTGATTGCAATTGCAATTTGTGAATTTTTTTTTTCTCATATCCAGTCTCACCTGCCTGCCTGCGGACTCTTTTGCCAGGACTAAGCCACGCTACGACCATGCCCGATCCTTCACTTCATCCTATGTTCAATAAAACTCTCTTCTAAATGATCGCACGTCTGTGTCTGCTTTGGGGTCTTGCCTTCGGCTCCTTAACAGAATAACCTGGCCAGAAATGCCACCTGTGATCCTGGGTATCTGTCACGGTGGCTCAGGACTCTGCACAGTTGGCCGCGGCTTCCGCCCCCGGCTCCCCCGCCCCTACAGATTCGCAGAGGGGAAACAGGTGTGCGGGAGCGCCGGCAGAGCAAGACCAGCTGATCCGAGTTGGTAATCAACAGGGGTTAAGAAGCACCGCAGCCTGCTCATCGATGCCAGATTGTAACACTTACTACAGTCAGTAATACGTCTCGCGTTCGAATGACCTATTGTATTTCTAATTTCGTCTCAGATCCTTCCAGTCCTGCCGTCAGTCCTGTTCCTGCTCCACCTCTGCCGTCTCCTGAACCTTCAAGTCCCGTTGTCAGTCCCGCTCCAGTTCAGCCCCGGTCTTGTCCTGCTTCACCTCGCTATCCCCGAAGAACTCGCTATTCCTAAGTTGTCTCAATAAATCTGTTTTGTATTACTTTACGTGTGTCTGCGTTTGGGTTATCTGCCGGTCCGTAACAGTACGATCTGGCCAGAATGAACCCAGCAGAGCCTCACACTCTTCCGCAAACTGTCGCTGCTCAGACCGCGCTTCTGGAGCAGCATGAAGCTACTGTCCAGTCTCTCATGGGCCATATGAAAGACTTTTCCCGCAATCTCTCCGTGCTGAGTGACAAGTTGGCCTCCTTGAACACACCGCCGTCTACCAGCGCTCCAGCCTTCTCTGCGCCGACTATGGAAGCCCCGCCTCCGGTGTACAAAGAAGCGTTTGTACCGCCACCTGCACCATATAGTGGAGATCTCGGCTCTTGCCGGGCGTTTTTAACACAGTGCTCCTTGGTTTTTGAACAACAGTCACAGACTTATCAGAGTAATCATTCAAGAATTGCTTTTTTAATTGGTTGTCTGAGGGGTCAGGCGTTACACTGGGCCTCCGCTGTCTGGGAGAAGCAGGAGTCTGTGTGTTTCTCTTACTCCTCATTCATCACGGAGATGAAATTGATTTTTGATCACCCAGTTCGAGGAGGGGAGGCTACTAAAAGACTGTTTTCCATTCGTCAGGGGAATCGCAGTGTGGCAGAATTTGCCATTGAGTTTCGTTCACTCGCCGTGGAGAGCGGTTGGAATGAGGATGCTCTTCACGGGGCTTTTTTGAATGCGATTTCTGATGAACTTAAGGACGAGATGGCGGCACGGGAGCCACCAACGAGTCTTAACGAACTCATAAAAGGGGCCATTAGTCGCTGAGATCCTCCACTACTCCATGGTCTGGATCCCCAGCACATCAGGGGGGTTTTCCCCAGCCTCCACGAGAGAGGACCGGGGGGTGGTGGACGCAGACGGTCGATGGAAGAAGCTCAGCCAGTTCTACTGCAGATTCGCCGGGTCGTTCACTGCAACCAGCCGCACCTGAACCCATGCAATTGGGTCGGACCCATTTGACGGAGGAGGAGAGACTTCGTCGGGTCACTACAGGGAGTTGTCTCTATTGCGGGAGGCTAGGACATTTTCGTGCTTCTTGTCCGCTCCGTCCGGGAAAAGGGTGGGCTCGGCAGTAATGGGAGAAGTACTGCTGAGCCAAGTCCGGTGCTCATCTCCCAAGCCTGTACGAATGGAAGGAACTATTATTTTAGCAGATCAGACTCGGACCTTGGATGTCATGATCGATTCCGGAGCAGATGAAAGCCTTTTGGACCGTGGGGTGGCTAAGAGGTTGGGTATCCGGACTTTGCCGTCGGAGGTACCTTTAGAAGTTAAGGCTTTGAACGGAGAGGTTTTGACCCAGATCGGGGAACAGACTATTCCCGTAACCTTGCTTCTGTCGGGTAATCACAAAGAGACTATTCGTTTTTTCATTATCGACTGTGTACACACTCCAATAGTTTTGGGGTTACCCTGGCTGAGAATACATAACCCTTACATAGACTGGGCCGCATACCAAGTGTTGTCATGGAGTAATTTTTGTCATTTACATTGTCTGCAGTCTGCTTTGCCTCCTGTTTCTTCCAGGTCCACCCCGGCACCTGAACCTCCGGATCTGTCCTCGGTTCCGTCTACCTACCATGACTTGTCGGCGGTGTTCTGCAAGCATCAGGCCTTGTCGCTTCCACCTCATCGACCATACGACTGCGCCATCGACCTCCTCCCCGGTGCTCCTCTGCCCAGCAGCCGTCTCTATACCCTCTCGAGGCCGGAGAATGAGGCGATGGAGAAATACATCCAGGAGTCATTGGCAGCAGGGATAATACAACCCTCGTCCTCTCCAGTAGGTGCAGGATTCTTTTTTGTGGATAAGAAAGACAAGAGCCTGAGACCCTGTATTGATTTTCGGGGCCTGAACAAGATCACCATTAAGAACAAGTATCCACTTCCCTTGATCAGTTCCGTTTTCACTCCCCTCTGTGGCTCCATGATATTCACGAAACTCGATCTCCGCAACGCATACCACTTGGTGCGTATTAGGGAGGGGGATGAGTGGAAGACTGCTTTTAATACCCCCTTAGGACACTTTGAGTATCGGGTGATGCCGTTTGGACTCATGAATGCCCCTGCGGTATTTCAGAACTTGGTGAATGATGTCCTACGAGACATGATTGGTCGGTTTGTTTTTGTGTATCTGGATGACATTTTGATTTTTCTAAGGATTTGGAGGAGCACCAGATACATGTCAGGGGGGTTCTCCAGAGATTACTGGAGAATAAGCTGTTCGTTAAGGCCGAGAAGTGCGAGTTCCACGCACCGTCTGTTACCTTCCTTGGCTACATATCATCGCTCAGGGGCAGATTCAGATGGACCCAGAGAAACTCACGGCGGTACGGGAGTAGCCGACCCCGTCCAGCCGTAAGGAGGTTCAGCTCTTCTTGGGGTTCGCTAACTTTTATAGGAGATTCATACGCAATTTCAGTAGGCTGGCAGCCCCTTTGACGACTCTCACGTCCACCGCACAACCTTTTGCCTGGACACAGGAGGCAGAAGGAGCCTTTAATGAACTCAAGCATCGTTTTACATCTGCCCCGGTGCTCATCCAGCCGAATCCAGAACTACAGTTTGTGGTGGAGGTCGACGCTTCAGAGACGGGAGTGGGGGCGGTACTGTCCCAGCGCTCTTCCACTGACCAGAAGCTTAACCCCTGCGCCTTCTACTCTCGTAAGCTCTCTCCAGCCGAGCGGAACTATGATGTGGGGAACAGAGAGCTCCTGGCGGTAAAGTTGGCGTTAGAGGAGTGGCGTCATTGGCTGGAGGGTTCCATTCAGCCGTTTGTGGTCTGGTCCGACCATAAGAATCTGACGTACATCCAGACGGCAAGGCGGCTGAACTCCCGACAGGCCAGGTGGGCACTATTTTTTGATCGTTTTAATTTTGTTCTTACTTATCGCCCAGGGTCCAAGAACATTAAGCCAGACGCCTTATCCAGTGTCTTCCCCACGGAACAGCCATCTCCAGAAGAAGAGAATATCCTGCCCCAGTCTCGCATCGTGGCTACACTTACCTGGGAGATAGAAGCTCGTGTCCGGCTTGCCCAGCGTCAGCATCCTGATCCTGGTACAGGGCCGCCTAATGCCTTGTAAGTGCCGGATAGCGTTCGGTCGGAGGTGTTGCACTGGGCCCATGGGACCCGCCTCACGTGCCATCCGGGTATTGGTCGCACCCTGGCAGTCCTGCGCAGCAAGTTTTGGTGGGCCACCATGGACAAGGATACCAAAGAATACATTTCGGCATGCCCTGTGTGTTCTCGAAATAAGACCCTCCATCGACCCCCAGCAGGACTGCTACAGCCACTACCCATTCCTAGCCGGCCGTGGTCCCATGTGGCATTGAACTTTGTTACTGGGCTTCCGCCATCTAAAGGACACACGGTTGTGCTGACGATTGTCGATCGGTTCTCTAAGGCAGCTCACTTCGTGCCCTTACCCAAGCTGCCGTCCGCCGAGACTGCTGATCTCCTGGTGCTGCATCTGTTCCGGTTACACGGTCTTCCTTGGGACATTGTGTCCGACAGAGGTCCGCAGTTTACCTCTCAGGTGTGGAGGGCGTTTTGTACTGCATTGGACATCAACGTGAGTCTCTCATCTGGTTACCATCCACAGACGAATGGACAGACGGAAAGGGCTAATCAGCAGATGGAGGTGGCACTGAGGTGCACGTCATCAGCCAATCCTGCTAGTTGGAGTGTCCATCTGCCGTGGGTAGAGTATGCCCACAACACTCTGGTCAACGCCTCACTAGGTATGTCTCCCTTCCAGTGTTGTTATGGTTATCAACCGCCTCTATTTGCAGATCAGGAACAAGAGCTGGCAGTTCCTTCGGTACAAGAGCACCTGCGCCGGTGCCATCAGGTCTGGAGAAGGGCCCGTTCAGCTCTGGTACGCGCCTCTACCCAGTCACAGGCCCAAGCTAACCGCCACCGCACCCCTGCCCCTAGGTACTCTCCGGGGCAGAAGGTTTGGCTGTCCTCCAGGGACCTGCCGTTGAGGGTTGAATCAGCAAAGTTGGCACCAAGGTTCATCGGCCCGTTTGAAGTGGAGAAGGTCATCAACCCTGCGACAGTGCGCCTGAAGCTCCCTGGGTCTCTTAGGATTCACCCGACTTTTCATGTTTCCAGAATCAAGCCGGTCAGTTCCAGCTCCCTGATCCCTCCCTGTCCTCCCCCGCCTCCGCCCAGGATGATAGACGATCAGCCAGCATACACGGTGAGGAGGATTATGAATGTAAGGCGCCGGGTCGGGGCCGCCAGTTTTAGTGGATTGGGAGGGTTATGGGCCGGAGGAACGGTGTTGGGTGCCCCAGAGGAACATTCTCGACCCTTTCCTTATTCGAGATTTTTTCCATCGCCATCCGGAGAAGCGGGATAGGCCGCCAGGTGGCGTCCATAGAGGGGGGGGTACTGTCACGGTGGCTCAGGACTCTGCACAGTTGGCCGCGGCCTCCGCCCCCGGCTCCCCCGCCCCTACAGATTCGCAGAGGGGAAACAGGTGTGCGGGAGCGCCGGCAGAGCAAGACCAGCTGATCCGAGTTGGTAATCAACAGGGGTTAAGAAGCACCGCAGCCTGCTCCTCGATGCCAGATCGTAACACTAACTACAGTCAGTAATACGTCTAGCGTTCTAATGACAAACTGTATTTCTAATTACTTACCTGTTCCTTTGTTCGTCTCAGATCCTTACAGTCCTGCCGTCAGTCCTGCTCCGCCTCTGCCTGCTCCTGTACCTTCAAGTTCCGTCCTCGTTCCCGCTCCAGTCCAGCCCCGGTCTTGTCCTGCTTCATCTCGCTATCCCTGAAGAACTCGTTATTCCTAAGTTGTCTCAATAAATCTGTTTTGTTTTACTTTACGTGTGTGTCTGTGTTTGGGTTATCTGCCGGTCCGTAACATAAACAAACATGTACATACACACACATAAACACAAATGTACATACACACACATAAACACAAATGTACATACACACACATAAACACAAATGTACATACACACACATAAACACACATGAACTTACACACACACACATAAACACAAATGTACATACACACACATAAACACACATGTACATACACACACACACACACACACATAAACAAACATGTACATACACAGACACACATAAACAAACATGTACATACACACACATAAACACACGTGTACTTACACACACACACACATAAACACACATGTACATACACACACACACATAAACAAACATGTACATACACACACTTAAACACAAATATACATACACACACATAAGCACACATGTACATACACACACACACACACACACACACACACATAAACACACATGTAAATAGACACACATAAACACACACATAAACACACACATGTACATACACACACATAAACACACACGTACATACACACACATAAACACAAATGTACATACACACACATAAACACACACACGTACACACACACACACACACACACACACACACACACATAAACACACACGTACATACACACACACACATAAACAAACATGTACATACACACACATAAAAACACACATGTACTTACACACACACACACACACACACACACACACATAAACACACATGTACATACACACACACACATAAACAAACATGTACATACACACACATAAAAACACACATGTACTTACACACACACACACACACACACACACATAAACACAGATGTACTTACACACACACACATAAACACACATGTACATACACACACATAAAAACACACATGTACTTACACACACACACACACACACACACATAAACACACATGTACATACACACACATAAAAACACACATGTACTTACACACACACACATAAACGCACATGTACATACACACACAAACACACATGTACATATACACACATAAAAACACACATGTACTCACACACACACACACACACACATAAACACACATGTACATACACACACAAACACACATGTACATACACACACATAAAAACACACATGTACTTACACACACACACACACACACACACACACACACACACACACACACACACACACACACACACACACACATACACACATGTACATACTCACACAAACACACATGTACATATACACACATAAAAACACACATGTACTCACACACACACACACACACACACACACACACACACACACACACATACACACACATGTACATACTCACACAAACACACATGTACATACACACACATAAAAACACACATGTACTTACACACACACACACACACACACACACACACACACACACACACACACACACACACACATACACACACACACATGTACATACTCACACAAACACACATGTACATATACACACATAAAAACACTCATGTACTTACACACACACACACACACACACACACACACATAAACACATGTACATACACACACACACACATAAACAAACATGTACATTCACACACATAAACACACATGTACTTACACACACACACACACACATAAACACACATGTTCATACACACACACACATAAACAAACATGTACATAAACACATAAACACAAATGTACATACACACACATAAGCACACATGGAGTAATACTGTGTTTTTGATTTATGGACTGTAAAGAATTTGACTTTGAATAATCAGTGCATTACTCTGTGGGTTCCCATTTGATTTGAAACATATCCCATTATAATCATTTGTTGTGTTTGTTTTGACATGTGTTGTAAGTTAATCACTTGAAGTGATTACGTTTGATGCGTGTTTGTGTTTTGTCACCGCTTTAGGGCGAGGGGTGGATAGAGTTTTTCCCAGTGTGAGGTCATTTACCGATTGGTCAAATGTTCTTAGGCTAGGTCAGCTGCCCTGCTGGGTTTTCGCTTCTGTCATAGTATACAATTAGACTAAACCCCAAGCTAGGGGGGTTATTTTTGATTAATGCACCTGGAGCTTGTGCCTTGGGGAAGGTGTATGAAAGATACACCTCCTACAGCTTCCACTGCAGTGATATAAAATCTAATTTATTATTTACTTTGTTGGGCAAACATCATTATGTACCACTTGTGACATGTTTGTACTTTGCTTCATTCTTGCAAGAATTAAACCTGACCATTCCTTTTTAAATTATACTCTACTGTCTACGTGTCTCTCTGGATAATATTGATAAAAAAATTCTTATAACATCTTCCCTTTGTTAAACATTACTTGATTTAAATAACAGTATTTTTTACATTTATTTTATTTATTTTTTGTCTGTGTTAAAAGACATTTTTAGTGCTCAGAAAAAACAAAAAAAAAAATAACCAACTTCCGCCCATTGGTCCCCTATTCACCGATTTTTATTATGACAGGGCAATAAAATGGCGGTCACATCCGGGCTTTTCATCTTTTACTGCAGAGTAAAACAATAGTTTTCAGATAGCATAAACGGACATATTAATCGAACCTCTTATATTTCCGCTTTTGGAGCCTGCCCTCTGGTGGACGGAGGTATATCGCGGTATATTGCCGTATGGCGGCGCCCTTCTATGAGAGAGGCTTGCATTTACAAGATTTATAGATTTATAGATTGTTACATGTTAAATGCTGCTCATACTGTCTTACTACTCAAAAGTGGAACTGCATTCTGCTGTGGGTCACTACACACCGTGTAGGAGCTGGAGTGGAAGTGGGTAGGGAGTCATTTTAGAAGTGGCCACATTCTCCAGAAGTCATTCATAGGTTCCTTTTCTAGTCACGCCAAATAATTGTAATCAGTAAAACTGAACTGCATAAACTGAACTACAGATTAGAAACACAAATTGCTTACAGTTGTTGAATGTGGAGGTGGCGGGTTGAGGAAAGCAGAGAATACTGGGTGCAATACAACCACCTGTCCACCAGATATCACTATTTGACAATATTTATATTGTTATTGTGGTTAAAATGCTTCACTTTTACAAGGGCCCATTTAAGTCGCACAAAGAATTTAAGATTATGGTTCAATCGGTCTCTTAAAAAGTAGGAGGCACATATACAAACTGTTGTAATTTCTACACTGTTCACCTGATTTAAATGAAAATACACTCAAATTAAAGCTAAAGGTCTGCAGTTAAAGCACATCTTGTCATTTCAAATCCATTGTGGTGGTGTAAAATATATATTTTTAAACTTATGTACAAAGGTAAAGAAACAAAAACTGTAAAAAATTAAATAAAATCATCTTTTAAGAAGCCGAGACTTGCCCCAACAATCCTGCTTCCTCCATCAATAGAGCAATGAAAGTCAAACACTTTATTTACGTAAAAAAAAGTACCAAATAGATTTATTCTCAGCAGTGATACATTGTAAACGGTTAATAAACATTAGACTTTTACAAAATACATTTCATTAGTTTCATAAATACAGGATGATCTGAAAGGAATGCTCGCCTTTTACAGCTCAGTTGGTCCTCCTTGTTACAAAACAAATCCTGTTTTACCTCACAATCCAGGTATTAATTCACAGATATGAGCAGGTAAGTGAGAAAATAGGAGCCACTAAAAGTTACATATTTTTGATTAAAAACGGAGGGAATTCGTAGGACAATAATTGCGTTGTACATGCTCACTCCAAAATGGCAGAATAACGTGCTGCAACAGTCAGTGTGACCAATCAGCTCCACAAGCTCCAGATCTGTGCAGAGACATATGTAAGTGATGTAAACCTTCAGAAGTCGTTTTTTTTATACAATTACTTAAGCAGTGAATAAGGCACAATTAGTAAAGTCAGGAGAAGGTCAGATGGAGTTTTTTTTGTTTTATTTTTTCAAGCAAAGTGCTCCTCTGCCTTTGACCACAGCTGTAAGAGCTGTCCCTGCCATTTGTGGGAAAAGATTACAAAGTGCTAAAGAATCCTGATAAAAGTCCACTCACAGGAAATGACCATATATGATCAATCTTTTCATGGGGCTGCTCTCTTTAATATGTTAGCATCAGAATGCAAGTTTGTGAGCAACAAAAACAAAACTCTGTTCCAGATAAAACTAACAAAAAAGCCACCATTTTTTACAAGACTATTACAATAAAATATAATACTCAAAATGACATGTCATATTCTCCATAAATTCTCCTAATTAAATAATTAGTATCAAATAAAAATGATAAAAGCCAGGTTTTAGGGACTTTCTTGGACATAGATAGGGCTGATAAGGACTTGTCTGACAAGTTTCTGCAAAAACACTAAATGTAAATTAAAATGTGTTAAATCCTCTGTGTACTGTGCAATGGGTCTGTGAGTGGAGTTTGGACAGGCTTAGAGAGTTGGGCTGAGTCGGGCTCAGAAGTCCTCTTCCTCTGAGCTGAGGTAGTTCTGTTTCTTCCTCACATTCCAGTGTAAACACTGCGCCAGGCTCTCAAACCAGTCATTGACCGGGTCCCGGAAACAGATGGAAGGAACGGGGAAGCAGGAAGTAGTGATGGTAATGCTGGAGGGCAAAGACAATAGAGAAGAGTTAAAATGGGTTTGTTTTCATCAGAGAAACTCACACAAAGAAATCAGTCAACTTGTACCTTTTCTTTTTTTACAGCACCCTCCTACACATTTTCCATTTAAATGTCTGAGGTTTTTTAGACTCATTTGTCAGGCCTCAGTGTAGTAGAATGAAAATGATAAAACATTTTTTTATCAATGGCCAGTTAGTCGCAGGGCTGACATTTAGAGACAGACAGTGACAGACAACCATTCACTCTCACATTCATTCACTAGGGACACTTTAGAGTTGCCAATTAACCTGTACATGCATGTCTTTGGACGGTGGGAGGAAACCGGAGTACCCGGAGAGAACCCACAGTAACACGTGGAGGACATGCAGACTCCTCACAGAACGACAGAGAATGTTTTGAGTCGGCCGGGTTTTAAACTTGCCTCGTATGAATGTGTAAGAATGTTTAGTGAGTGTATGTGGTGATGGTCGGAGAGGCTGTAGGCACAAAATGGCTGCCACGTCTCTGTCAGTCTGCCCCAGGGCATCTGTGGCTACAGTTGTAGCTTACCATCATCAGTGTGACTGTGTATGAATGAATAAGTGCTTTGAGTCCCTTGTGAGAAAATCGCAATATAAATCCAATCCATTATTATTATTATTATTATTATTATTATTATAAACTCACAACCTTCTTGCTGTGAGGCAGGAGTGCTAAGCACTCTGCCACGTGCACCTAACAGAAAACTGTCTTTTTTGTATTTCCTGAGACATAAAACGGCAGAAGAACAAACACCCATCAAAAAATGGTGCTCGATATGATAACATATGCTAACGATGTAGAACTCAAGAACACTCTTCAGACCATTTTTAAGGTTTTGGTCTTGACTCGTCCTCAACCTAATTTTTTACTCAGTTATGCCATAGTCTTGTCTCAGACTGTCATCTTCACCAAACACTGACCTCCATAAGTCTAGACTTGGTCTAAGACTTGACTTGGACTGTCCAGATTTTGTAACTGTTTTATACCTGTATCTTTTCCACTGTAGCACAGTTTTTTTTTGCCTTGGTCTTTACACTTATTCAACCTGACATAGTCTTGGTCTTGATCAGCGCACTCTTACACTCTTACAATACACTACTCGTACACTTGTATACATCATAACCATGGAAGAAAAGCAGCAGTTGTATTCAAATGCATCTTTCATATCAACTTTTAGGGTTTTGTTTTCTGCTCCATTATACAGTAGAAAATATAAGACAATAAAAAACATGAAGGGATACGACGCTATGTCCTACTACAACCGTATCCCTGAGCTGAAGAAGGCCATGGACCAGATCTCTGGAGGCATGTTCAGCCCCAATCAACCTGACCTCTTCAAAGACCTGGTTAATATGCTGATGCACCACGACAGGTTTAAGGTCTTTGCAGACTATGAGGACTACTTCAAGTGTCAGGACAAAGTCAGTGCACTCTACAAGAATCCTAAAGAGTGGACCAAGACATCGCTGGCTGTGGTAAATTCTCCAGCGACCGCACCATCACCCAGTACGCCAGGGATATCTGGGGAATGGAGCCCAGCCTGGAGAAGATCGCAGCCCCGGACGACCCGCGATAAACTTTGTCTCTGTAGTTGGCTGTGGTCAAAACCACTACAAAGATCCCTGTAGCTGTTTTCACTGTGTACTGTAGCATTAGTGGACTTTAGATTATGGCACGGTGACCGTCCTGGAGCCAAGCCAATAAAAATGGCTGATTAGGTTACATAACAAGCGCCTGGTGCAGTGGGGTTAACTGTAGCAGGGTGTCCTGGGATGGGGCAGGTGACAGTGTGGGGCTCTACCTGTCTCCATGGCAGATCTCCTGTCTCTTCCTTCCGTCGAACGACACCCAGGCCGTGTTCCGAGCATCACGGGACAGCATTATCTGCAACAACAAACACTCAAGGTCAGGGTCCAGTCTCTTTCGGGGTCAGGGTCCAGTCTCTTTCGGGGTCGGGGTCCAGTCTCTGTCGGGGTTGGGGTCCAGTCTCTGTGGGGGTCAGGGTCCAGTCTCTGTCGTTAGAATTTTTTTATTTAAAAACATTAAAACTTTTGTAATGTACCTTTAAGATACTGTAATAAAGAAAATTCTAATAACTTCACTGCCAGTAAATACAGTGAACATTTAGTTTTTTTTTTATTGTAATCTTTTCTTTTGTCTATATTGTATATTATACACAACACGTGGACAAAAATGTTGGTACCCTTCGGTCAATGAAAGAAAAACTCACAATAGTCACAGAAAAAACTTTATTCTGACAAAAGTAATAATAAATAAAAAATCTATGAATGTTAACCAATGAAAGTCAGACATTGCTTTTCAACCATGCTTCAACGGAATTATTTAAAAAAATAAACTCATGGAACAGGCCTAGACTTTATAGGGCTTCAGGTAGTCACTGTGTTGTCTGGTGACATGGTGTGTACCACACTCAACATGGACCAGAGGAAGAGAAGGAAAGAGTTGTCGCAGGAGAATAGAAAGAAAATTATAGACAAGCATGATAAAGGTAAAGGCTATAAGACCATCTCCAAGCAGCTAGATGTTCCTGTGACTTCAGTTGCACATATTATTCAGAAATTTAAGATCCATGGGACTGTAGCCAACCTCCCTGGACGTGGCCGCAGGAGGAAAATTGATGACAAATCAAAGAGACGGATAATCCGAATGGTAACAAAAGAGCCCAGAAAGACTTCTAAAGAGATCCAAGGTGAACTCCATGCTCAAGGAACATCAGTGTCAGATCGCACCATCCGTCGTTGTTTGAGCCAAAGTGGACTACATGGGAGACGACCAAGGAGGACACCATTGTTGAAAACAAATCATAAAAAAGCTTGACTGAAATATGCCAAACTACATGTTGACAAGCCACAAAGCTTCTGGGAGACAGATGAGACAAAAATGGAACTTTTTGCCAAGGCACATCAGCTCTATGTTCACAGACGGAAAATGAAGCATATCAAGAAAAGAACACTGTCCCTACTGTCAAACATGGAGGAGGCTCTGTTATGTTCTGGGGCTGCTTTGCTGCATCAGACACAGGGTATCTTGAATCTGTGCAGGGTACAATGAAATCTGAAGACTATCAAGGGATTCTAGAGAGAAATGTGCTGGCCAGTGTCAGACAGCTTGGTCTCAGTCGCAGGTCATGGGTCTTGCAACAGGACAATGACCCAAAACACACAGCTAAAAACACCCAAGAATGGTTAAGAGGAAAACATTGGACTATTCTAAAGTGGCCTTCTATGAGCCCTGACCTCAATCCTATGGAGCATCTTTAGAAGGAGCTGAAACATGCCGTCTGGAAGAGACACCCTTCAAACCGGAAACAACTGGAGCAGTTTGCTCATGAGGAGTGGGCCAAAATACCTGCTGAGAGGTGCAGAAGTCTCATTGACAGTTACAGGAATCGTCTGATTGCAGTGATAGCCTCAAAAGGTTGTGCAACAAAATATTAAGTTAGGGGTACCAACAATTTTGTCCAGGTCTGTTCCATGAGTTTATTTTTTAAAATGAAGCATGGTTAAAAAGCAATGTCTGACTTTCATTGGTTAACATTCATAGAATTTTTATTTATTATTATTTTTGTCAGAATAAAGTTTTTTCTGTGACCATTGTGAGTTTTTCTTTCATTGACCGAAGGGTACCAACAATTTTGTCCACGTGTGTACATATATATTCAAAATGAGCGAGTTAATTTGGGATGACAGACTTTGTGTTGCAGTGCTCACCTTGAGCTCGACCCCCGCCGGCACCACGATGGGTCTGAAGGACAGGGAGTGGGGACAGATGGGGGTAATCATGATGGCAGGGACGTTGGGGTGGATCATGGAGGCCCCCGCGGCCACAGCATACGCTGTGCTGCCTGTGGGCGTGGACACAATCACTCCTGAAAACAGAGAGTCAGGACCAAAGTCAGGAGGTCAGACAGATTCTGAGTATGATCAGTTGGAGTTGCTTGAGTCGTAAGTATTCTTCTTTAGCAGTGTGCCCTAAAGAATTATTGAAACTGCATAAATGCACAAATGGTTGAGGTACTTCCTGAAGAGGCATGTGGGTTGCTTGTGTATGTTAAGTACGGCGTTGTAGCATGCCATGGTGC